>JAWNNB010001663.1:0-340486 GCA_035043285.1 Drosophila subsilvestris
ATTAACGAGAAGGAACGTAAGTCGCTTTTAGTCGCGACTCTACTTTTATACCCGTACTCAGTCACTCAGGCAGGCTCCGGTTTTCACTTTCACCAAAAAAATGTGACTTACTTTTACGTGAAATGCATGACTTTTACGTTTTGAAAACGGCAACAAATTCCTCGCCGAAATGAAAAGTAAACGTCCTTTTATACAACTAAACAAATCTTAATTGCAAAAGGAAAAATAGATGACCTTTTGATGCCTTGACAAATATATACGATATGTCTTTTTAGAAGCGGTTGGGTACATTTTGGCAGAAAGATGTAACCGAAAAAACAATGCGCTTTTTAATGAAAGTTTTATATCGTTATAGCATTGTATACTTTGGGCTGTTTTTCTGAGTACAGAATAGTCGGAAGGCTATCAGCCAATACCGTGTGCAATTTCGTGCATGAGTTTTGCAAAACACTCATCACAAACGAATTCCCAGAGGATAGTCCACAAACTATCTCACTTCCGTGTTTTTGTGCCTGAGATAATTTTGATATATCAGATGTTTTGTTGATGTTTTGTTTTCCATTTTCCTGTCTGTCTTTGTTTAAATTTTCGTAGTGATTTCCGAATTTTCGTTGTAAATGTCTATTATTTATGGTTGCATTTGAAAATTATCTGAAAAATACCGCACAGACGCGTGCGAATTAGGCTCATCCCAGATGGATGGTGGAATAACCGGGAAATTTTCGGAACGGCAAAACCTTACGGACCATCCCCGAAATGGATGGTGGATGGTCGTCTGTGGGAATAGGCTATTACAGATACCGAGAATATGTATCCAGATCGTACATACAGAATTTGTTAAAAACATGTCACAGTCATTATTAATGTTTAAACGTTTAAGCGCAGCTTGGAAAACTGAACTTTAACATTAATTAATGGAAATAGGGTACAAAAATGTCCATACTACCGGTTGACAGGCAACAAGTAGTCAAAAGACGTAGCATTCCATTCCATTCCCACTTACGTTTTATGCTTTTATTTTTTGTTGTCATTTTCTAAATTAAACATTTTGTATCATTGCTGCTATTGAATCCAACTTCAAACCACAAATTCAAGATATTAATTATTTGTATTATTATTTGTTTTAATAATAATAATGAAACAAATGTTATATACATTTTTTAAAATTGCTCTTAAAACTATACAAAAGACATTAATTAAAATTATAAATTAGGAATTCGTTTGAGTCAGGATCAGTGCCAGGATCAGTTCAATGATTGGTATCATTATATCCATTTCTTGCCCCATTTGCTCCATTTGGATTTCTCGCCCTTGTTTTTTCTGTGATGCCTCCTTCGCCGGTGGGTCTTTACGGTGGGCCTGCGCCTACGCCTATGGATAATGCGTACAGTCTTGGCGTCTGCATTTCCGGGAACGGCAGTGGTTGTGGTTACGGTACCAGTGGTTGTTGTTCCAGTTGCGGCGGTACCAGTGGTTGTGGTTGTCGTGGTTGTAGTTGCAGAGGTTGTAGTTGCACTGGTTGTGGTGGCTGCTGTGGTTGTGGTGGCTGCAGTGGTTGTGGTGGCTGCAGTAGTTGTAGTTGCTGCGGTCGTGGCGGTACCAGTCGCACTGGCCTGCTGGACCAGGACACAGCCGAACAGGGCCAAGAGTAGGAGAACGCAAGAGTACCTCATGTTTATGGATCTATTGCTCTGATGAACTGATGACAATTGTAGAGATCCGACCGCCTTTTATTGTACTCCAATGGGGGCGTTATATTGACAAAAGGAAATGGGAATTTAGATTAAAGTTATACCGGAGTAGCAATACAACAAAGCATTGTATTTGTTTGTATATTGTTCGGAAGTGTTGCGAAAAAGAAAAGTAAAAGACAAATCTCACGTGTTTGCACAGCTTTCAGGGGGCGCAAGAGCAAAATTTGCGAATTTTTGTGTGACCAGACCAATCTTTGTTATTCGCATTGACTGACCCAGTTTAGGTTTGGCACGTCCTAGAAAAATGGCAAGTTACACGTAACCGTATTGGGGGGTAAACTCAAAGTGGCTTCAGCTGAAAACTGAACCAAAAACCCAAAATCATCTATTCAGCCTAAATTTTCTTCGGAATAGCATCAGTTTTAAACCATTCCCACTATCATAAACATAAGGTATTCTTGCGTTCTCCTTCTCCTGGGCCTGTTCGGCTGCGTCCTGGTCCAAAAGACCAAATCGTGGTATCCGTGGCAGCTACCACCACATAAAATTCCAGTATGGCTGGCGCCCGCTTCACCTGGTGAGGCTTGCCAGTCTCGTCGGAAAAGTACAGATCCTTGGTGCCCACCTTGAGTAGGCCCAACAAACTTCCGTTGGGTCCATCGTTTACATCCGCAAACAGATATATCCAGACGCCATCGGCAACAGAGGGTATCCTGATCGCAGCCCTGCAAAATGTGTCCAAATGGAGGTAAGGCGATCGCAGTGCACCGGTACTGTAGGGCAGGCATCTCGTGGGGCACTAGTGGGAGAGAAATGTTGTTCTGAGAAGTCTGGATTTTGTTTATTCGTATCTTGCATCGCGGTGCACCGGTACCGTGGGGAATATTGCTTTATTATACCCGTACTCAAAAAGAGTTAAGTGGTATGTTGTATTTGTGGTAAAAATTGATGTGAGTAACGCAGAGAAGGAAAATATTCCGACCCCATAAAGTATATATATTCTTGATCAGTATCAATAGCCGAGTCGATAGAGCCATGTCTGTCTGTCCGTCCGTCCGTCTGTCCTTCCTGATGAGCGCCTAAATCTCAGAGACTATAAAAGTTAGAGCAACCAAATTTTTTTTCCAGACTCATTTGATACCACACTGTTACAAGTGTATTTCCAAATTTCGCCCCGCCCCCTTCCGCCCCCACAAAAGACGAAACTGTTTGGCAGGCAGAATTTAAAAGATACGATAAAACAAAAAACGCAGTATCGTAGAGAATGACCAAATCTATCAGATCGAAGATCAGATTTCAAAATTTTGCCACGCCCCGCCATCACAAAGGATGAGAATCTGTGGCATCCACAATTTCGAAGATACGATAAAACTAAAAACGCAGTATCGTAGAGAATGACCATATCTACCAGATTTCCAAATCTAGTACAGATCGAATCATTTTTAAGGGTTATGACACTATTGAAAGTGTCATAGCGCCCACTCTCAAAGTGTCAAAGCGCCCGTGTGCGTTATGACACTTTCAAAAGTGTCATACAGCCCTCAACTTTAAAACTTATAAGGTGCATCAAGAATCAATGAAATTACCGATAAGAAAAATACCGTTCATTTCTCTAAGAATTTTTCAAGTTTTCAGCACAATGCACAGTGGGCGGACTTGTACGGGAGAAGGCGACAAAAATAGTTATACTTTACATACAGGACTAAAATTTTCACCACACGTTATTAAAATACAAAAATACCATTTTGGGAGTGGTTATAAGCCCATACGCCCTTCTTGGTGCCCTTCTTAATATATTTAAGCCTAGTAATCAAATCCGAAAAAACACCTCGCGAACAGAATCAGGGTTGATATTCGTATGAAACCGATAAGAAAATTTTTCGGTCAAAAACTGTTTTCTAGGCTCTGTACGGAAGGCAGTACCACTAACTATACAGTATATACATATATGTAGATGTGCCAGTTCATACAACGAAAGTGTTACAGAAAAATTTGCAGCTCCAGGTCACTAACCTATACTCTCAGTAGGACCTGAGAGGGAGAGAGAGAGAGAGAGCACGGCCATGGTGCAACAATAAATCTTTGCCAGTCGTTTGTCAAACGTCGTCGAAAGAAGTTGTGTAGCGCACGACTTTTTTCTGTCTTCTTTCTCACAAATAAAATGCTTTCTACTACTTTTGATTTATTTATTTATTAGCGAGAAAATGTTCTCACCTGTCAGCGGAGAAGTAAAACACTTGCTATCTCTTTCTAGCGCTTTTTTGTCTCTGAGTGGCGAGATATTAGGGTTTTATGGGTCCATTTTGCAGATATTTTCCTCTCCAGGTCCAAAGGTCTTTGGCTCGGGGACCGGGACCTGGGCAATTCGGCATGTATGTGTGTGTGTACACAGAAACGACAAAATTTTGCCAATGTTTACGTTTCGAAAACTCGGTTTTGATTTTTTAGTTTCCTGGTTACGTGTGTGTGTGCCACGTATTCACACATACTGTGCTTGTGTGTGGGCTCTACAATTTTCGGCCGCTTGAACTGAAATTTGTTTTTTGTCTTGTCTTGAGGGCTGATGTAGCGATCTGAGCTGACCTTCCGCAACATAAATGACGAATGGGCAGAGTGAGCGTGGGAAATAAATGAAATAAAAATATAAAAGCTGATATTTGTTTTATTTACTTGAAATTGCACATTTATTTACATATAAATATCCCTATTTTATACTTGTTTTGGTTTTTACGATCCATATATGTACATTTAAAGATGTTTTAATAAATATATATATGTATTCAGGAAGTTGGTGATTTTAGTGATTTTAACTAAAATAATTTTATATACCTACGTATAAATATATATATGATCTATGAATATATACCTACAAACATACCCAGCAGTACGGGTCATCGATGTGTAAGCGACGACACATCGATGACAACGTCATTCAGCTCGATGACATAAGCGTATAAAGTCATAAAGTCATGTGCCATGTATTGGAGCACCCATACATGACTTTATGTACATATGTATATACATATTGTCATACATATGTATTAAGGTATATATAATATATTTGTAGGTATATACAATATATGTAAAAGGGTTACATTACATGTGTATAGAATTGGCTTATATATTTACATATTCTATATTAAATAACTTAATTATGTACATATGTATGCCAATATGTATATATATGTACATAAAGTCATGTATGGGTGCTCCAATACATGGCACATGACTTTATGACTTTATACGCTTATGTCATCGAGCTGAATGACGTTGTCATCGATGTGTCGTCGCTTACACATCGATGACCCGTACTGCTGGGTATGTTTGTAGGTATATATTCATAGATCATATATATATTTATACGTAGGTATATAAAATTATTTTAGTTAAAATCACTAAAATCACCAACTTCCTGAATACATATATATATTTATTAAAACATCTTTAAATGTACATATATGGATCGTAAAAACCAAAACAAGTATAAAATAGGGATATTTATATGTAAATAAATGTGCAATTTCAAGTAAATAAAACAAATATCAGCTTTTATATTTTTATTTCATTTATTTCCCACGCTCACTCTGCCCATTCGTCATTTATGTTGCGGAAGGTCAGCTCAGATCGCTACATCAGCCCTCAAGACAAGACAAAAAACAAATTTCAGTTCAAGCGGCCGAAAATTGTAGAGCCCACACACAAGCACAGTATGTGTGAATACGTGGCACACACACACGTAACCAGGAAACTAAAAATCAAAACCGAGTTTTCGAAACGTAAACATTGGCAAAATTTTGTCGTTTCTGTGTACACACACACATACATGCCGAATTGCCCAGGTCCCGGTCCCCGAGCCAAAGACCTTTGGACCTGGAGAGGAAAATATCTGCAAAATGGACCCATAAAACCCTAATATCTCGCCACTCAGAGACAAAAAAGCGCTAGAAAGAGATAGCAAGTGTTTTACTTCTCCGCTGACAGGTGAGAACATTTTCTCGCTAATAAATAAATAAATCAAAAGTAGTAGAAAGCATTTTATTTGTGAGAAAGAAGACAGAAAAAAGTCGTGCGCTACACAACTTCTTTCGACGACGTTTGACAAACGACTGGCAAAGATTTATTGTTGCACCATGGCCGTGCTCTCTCTTACTCTCTCAGGTCCTACTGGAGAGCATAGTCTTCCTCTCTCAGGTCCTACTGAGAGCAGGCCCTGAGAGCATAGGACCTGGAGCTGAAAATTTTTCTGTAACACATTCGTTGTATGAACTTTCACATCTATATACTGTATGGTTAGTGGCTTAATAGCCTGTTTACACTGAGGCGCATCATTGGATTTTTCCGTTAAATGGAACATGCGACAATGATGCCCATAAGATCCCTGTGGATAGAAGAAGACAATCATGCGGCCGCATCTTTAATCATGCGGCGCATCATGTCTAGTGTTGCCGTATTCTGTCTAGTATTTTTACAAAATACTGAAATTATTCAGGGTATCGACAGAAAACAGCTGTGAATTAGTAAATTATATTCAAAAATGAAATATGAGCACTGAAAAACAAAAGAAAAAGAAGTGGACAGAGGGGGCGGAAAATTTGTTAATAGACTTGTGGGCGGAAAATATTGAGGATTTTCGTGGGTTGCGCAAGAACACCCACATTTACGAGGAGATGGGAGAGGAATTTAAACAGTAATTCTATGATTTCTCTCCAATAGAAATTAAGGCAAAGTTGGAGAATCTTTTGATCTTTTGGGAGGCACTGATTCAAACTTAAAAGTGCCACCTTAAAATTTACCTCGGCAGCACGCAATTTTTGTTCGGTGAAGCCAACGATAGCTTCACTTGCTGTGAAGTCCTCCTGAACAAGCTCAATAAACAATGGGGTGCTCGTAGTGAAACTCCCAAATGCACCATTTTCCACATTTAATAATAAATCGCTCATTATTTTGGGAATTTCAATAAAAATGCTTTTGCTCTCTTCTTCTTGCTCACCGAGTTTGTTTACATTTGTAGGACGAACAGCTGACAAATGCTGCGAAAAATGATGCGGATTTGGTGTAAACGCCTCGCATCATTTTTCCGCACCTTCGCCAATGATGCGGCAGTGTAAAAAGGCTATTAAACAAACACAAAACAGTGTAACCATAGAGTATGCAGTTTGCCCACTTTGGTCACACTAGGCACCGAGCGGAATATACAGCACTTTCGGTCGACCGAAAATTTAGCGCGTCTCAGTACTACGCTTAAAGTGTAATTTTCCGCGGACTTTTGGTACTTAATTTATTTTTTTGTGAGCAAGAACTAACTTTGCTCATCAATGGCAATTTTTAAGATCTGCCAACATTGATGTTTCTCCACCTCTAGTCAGTATATTTACGGTATATTTTAATAATGACAAGGTATATTTCAGTATATTTCTGTGGGTCAGGTGGTATATTTTATCTATAGATCCACGGTCACACTAATCTCTTGCGACGCTTGAAAAATCTCGAAATTTCAGTCAAGTTTATTTTTCTACTAAACAGCTCGTACCAAATAAATATTAACATAGTGAATTCATCAACAAAACTGGACGTTCACCAACCTACCAAAGAAGACTTTGACTTGGCACCTTAGTGAAGGCGGGCGACCACGCTACTTCTCAAAGTTAGCGAGGTTCTCCAGGAAAGTCTTTAAATGAACTAAAATTACTGCTGTTATTGTTATGAAAACCAACATGCAACTCGAATTATGCTGAACGAACACACATGGAACAAAACAACATAATCTTTGCATCGTAAAACAATCAACGACGTGAAACAAAAGAAAAAAAGCGTCTTTCCCCCCTAAATCGCGTTGTTTTCTGCAAAGTAATTGTAAAAACGTAAATTTTATATATTTTCCTCAAATACTATCCCGTTTCAGTTCGGATTCAGATCGTGTAGACGCATAGGCGCAGGTAAGTTTTCCACTTATGTCTGGAGAAGTTCTTACTTATTAAAATTTGCATATATAATTTATTTTTATGCTTATCCCTGAAGCGACTTCTTGATACACTTGCGACAGCTCGCTTTGGAACCGTAATTGCACACATCCACACACAAATCGCTTTGTAAGTAATTTATTTAATCGATTTAAATGTTTGTATATAATCTTCTCAAATTTGTTCAGCCTCATACCATCGGAACACCTCCGTATTGCGCTTTGTACTGGAGACTCAGTGCCGTATCCTGCGTACCAAGCACTTAAGTCACCGCACAACGATCTTCGGCCACTCCCTCCGATCAAACAATATCTATCGGTTGCCTGCCTGCCACTGTGTCCTGAAAAAAACTGCACATAAACGTTTGACTCGTTGTGTCGCCATAAAAAAACTGTGCGTATTTAGATCCCGCTCTTCAGCAGGTTGCTCTGTGAGTGCGTGCAGTGCGACTGGTGGTTAAATAATGGTAATATAAAGTATTTATAAATATTACATTTTAAGCATTAACCTACATACATAGTTGGGTTTTTTATTATTTAAGTATGTCGGCTTTTAAGCAAAAAGACAGCCGAAAATCCAGTAACAAATGCATTATTTCTTCATGCCGTTGTGGATATAGAAATAGTCCGAAAGATTCCCCTATTAGATTATTCTCATTTCCATCGGATCCATTGTTATTTAATAAATGGATTGAGTCTTGTAATTTAAATAGCAAAATGGTGACAAAAACTTCACGAATTTGCGAACGTCATTTTGAGGCCGAGCGGTTAGGAAAGAATAGATTAAAGCCAGAATCGGTTCCAACATTAAATCTTTCTCTGCTGATACCATTGAATGCAAGTATTTGTAATGAGAATACATTTTCAGGCCATGCAATAGACAACAAACCGATAGAAAAATTAAAGAGAATCGAACTGGCCAATGTGGATAATAATAATAAAATATCCAACGAATTTGAGCAAGAGTCAGAAACAGAAACGTCTGATGAAGATCCATTACAAAATGATGAATGCATTGAATTCGAATTTTGTGACAGCTACCAAATAAAAAAGGTGTCTGCTAATCAAAAAGACCAACGAAATTCCGGCTACAAATGCATTATTTCTTCCTGTCGTTGTGGATATAGAAACGGTTTGAAAGATTCCCTTGTTAGATTATTCGCATTTCCATCGGATTTATTATTCTTCGATAAATGGATTGAGATTTGTAATTTGGATAGAAAAATTATCACAAGAGCTTCACGAATTTGCGAACGACATTTTGAGGAAATTTATGTAGGAAAGCGTCGATTAAAGAAAAAGGCAATTCCAACATTAAACCTTCCGGATAATACTAAGTTGACTCCATTGAATGCAGGTACTTGTGATGAGAATACATTGTCAGGCAATGCAGTAGACAACAAACAATCAGAAAAACGTACAGATAAAACGGTACAAAAATTGGCCGATTTGGAGAATAATAATTCAAGCGAACTAGAGAAAGAGTCCGAAACAGAAACACCTAATGAAGATCCACTTGAAAATAATGAATCGAGAGATATAGAACTATGCGAAAATGGACAAAAAAAAGACAACCGAAAATCCGGTAACAGATGCATTATTTCTTCCTGCAATTGTGGATATAGAAACAGTCCGAAAGACTTCCCTGCTAGATTATTCGCATTTCCATCGGATCTATTATTCTTCGATAAATGGCTTGAGGTTTGTAATTTGGATAGTAGTCTGAACAAAAGAACTGCACGAATTTGCGAGAGGCATTTTGAGGACAAGTATTTAGGAAAGCTTCGACTTAGGTCTGAAGCAATACCAACATTGAACTTGTCTGATAATACTCTGTTGACTCCATTGAATGCAAGTACTAGTGATGTGAATGCATTGTCAGGACATGCAGTAGACAATAAAATGTCCGATTTGCGGTATACAAATTCACACGAATCAGAGCAAGAGTCAGAAACAGAAACGGCTGATGAAGATCCATTTGAAAATAATGAATCGAGTGACAAAGAACTATGCGAAAGTGAACAGAAAAAAGACAACCGAAAATCCGGTCACAAATGCATTATTTCTTCCTGCGTTTGTGGATATAGAAACAGTTCGACCGATTTGCCTGTGAGGCTATTTTCATTTCCATCGGATCCCGTATTATTAAATAAGTGGGTTGAGGCTTGTAATTTGGATAGAAACAGGGTCAAAAGAACTTCAAGAATTTGCGAACGACATTTTGAGAGTAAGTGGTTCGGAAAGCTTCGACTAAAGTCTCAAGCAATACCAACATTGAAATTGCCTGATAATGCTCGATTGACTCCATCAAATGCAAGTATTTATGGTGAGGATTCATGTTCAGTCAATCCAGTAGATACCGAACCAATAGAAAATCATATGAAATCAAAGAGAATCAAACTGATTGAGAATAATACAATATCAACAGAAATGCCTGATAAAGATCCATTAAAAAACAATGAATCGATTGATACCGAACGTTGTAAAAACTGCATAGAAAAAGATCAAAACGAGTCATATTACCGACAAAAATGCTTTGAGCTATTGGCAGATAAACAAAAAAAAGAGGAAGACTTTAACAAACTGAAGAAACGATGTAAGGACTTAAAAAAGGTTTTATCTCGAAAAAATAGTCGATCCAGAATTAGAGCTATGTCAAATTACAATGTTCTTCCCTTAATAGCCAGCAATCCTCATGTTTCTACGGAGGTAAAGACTATATGTACCATGCTTTTAAAAAAGACAACGACCTTTACCCCCGCAGAGAAAGTTATTGCGCAAAACATAAACTTTTACTCGTCCACGACTTATAAGTACCTACGAGACGTTTTACATTTAAATCTGCCAACAGAACGCACTTTAGAGCGATGGGCTGTGCGTTTCGGACCAGGATTTAGTCCTGATTTACTTGGCACTCACTCCTCCAAAAATTGTTCATAACAAACCAAAGCCCATGCCTTGTACGCCTAAAATCTCCTGCTCCATAAGTTTTTACTGATTTTGATAAAAAAAATTATAAATGGTCTAACAGAGGAAATAAGCAACTAAAAAATTCAAAACCAACTGATAATAAGCTCAAATTATTACTGCAGGAGGATTATTAGTAGACTTGTATAAGTTTATTATTGATGTTTTATACCATGTAATCGGAGGGTTTTATTTACAAATTTTTGCACAGATCAGGTTTTTCTTTAAAGTATTTGTATAATTTTATTCATTTTCCTATGGAGGATGTTGTAAGTCGACCGTTAATAAATGAATAAAAAAAGATAAAACAAATAAAAGAGTTTATTTTTTTGGTGCCAAGTGCTAGTCCTGCTAGTCCATTCTTCAGATTTGAATTATATTGAGCAATTCAAGTCCAGGGACTGGAAGTTCCATTTTTTTTCTGTAACTGCCAGATTGAGGAAACGTTTCGTTGTTTGAACTGGGGTAATTATAAACTATGTAAAAATGCATATGGTAAGTAGCAATGTGTAACAAGCGGTGAATGTTTTTAATGATCTGAGAGCCTTTGCAAAGTGTGGCTTTCTGAATTTTCCAGAGCTTTCAAAAATTTTACATTCTAAATTATCACTTAGAGTACTAGTGAGATTGGGTCTGCAAATTTGATAAACATTCCTCGAAGACTGTAGAGTTGTTACTGATAAATACCCGCAAATAAGCTTACGCTTCATAGAATTTTGTCACATAGTAAAATTTGTTTTAAATCAAACAATAATAATGAAAAAGCGACTCAGTGAGTGGTATATGTATATGTACATATACATATAAAATTGTATTCATTTTTATCAGATATTTAAGTAGTGCAAATGCATACGATAACTCTTATTTTATTGGTTTATTCAAGATAATTGGTATTACAATATACAACAAAAATGTTTTCCAAATTATTAATTGAGAGGCTTTGACGTTTCTCCTTAAAACCCATTTTTCAAGCGGAAAGCTTCTTTCCACTTCAAATAAAATAATTGGAGCAAATTTATATTTAATGATATTTTCATGGTAGACCCTTCCCTTCTAAGGATGTTTTATTTTATATTCTTATTTATAGTCCCGACATAGTTAGGGATTTTTTATCGGTTCTTTTGCAAGCTTTATAGATTCAAGCTCTTCCGGGTTTAGTAGTTCAAGAACCTAAAATGGAATTAAGAATTTTTTTAAAAATATTCTAATATATATTTAAAATTTTGTTTCTTGATTAACATTATCTTACGTTTGTTATTCCCTTCATGTAATTACAATGGACCTTGATATGCAATGATACACCATCAAGTGGCCCAAGCCGAAGCCTGTTACGCGCGGATCCCAGGTCGCGAACTTTGTAGTGAATATAGATTTTTGACTAATATTCGAGGAAAGTTAGAGATAAACATACAAAATTACCAAAAACTAATTCTAATTAGAACAAGGTGATTTTAGTGAAAGACGAATCAAGCGAGCGATCGGTACAATCGGATCACTTGTCCCACTCCGCCAACACCGCTTGTCCCTAAAGTACAGTAGGACTGTACTCCATACTCAAATTTCCCTTTCCTAAAGCAGTGTGGCTGGAGAAACCGGCTCGGCAGACCTGACATCAGATGACAACGAGCTGACCGACGAGCACACGACAGGACACGACAGTAAAGGAACTCCACCGACACGCAACGAGGAACAGCACCAGCAGAAGATGATCCGAAAGCAAGATCCAATAAATTAACACTCTTACTTACTTGATGGAAACAATGAACCAGAGAAACCGTCAACATGCCAATCAAAACAAGATCAAAAGCATACTTGGCCGATTTTCATTTTTTATATCATTCTTTTATTCATTGTTGAAGTATTTAGTTACAAGTTTGTTCATTAGTTATGCTCATCTTTCGTACGTACATGTGTGGATAATAAGGATTAAGGTTTTTCTCGTTAATATCTTTGTTTAATTGAAATCAAGTTTATGCGTTTCTTCTCGTAAAATGAGTGAGGATTGTTGGGGCTATAGGATCAGGATCTCAACATATGTATAAAGGAGTTCAAGCATTGGTTAAGAGCGGCTTCGTTAAGCACCCCAAAAGTCCAGTGGAAGATCGAAAAATGTGGTCATTGAAGGGTTAGAAAAGGAAATACAGGGAATATATGTAACTGGTTCGAGGTAATTGATTGCTTTTTTCTCTTAATAGTTCGACCTTCCACTTTCCAGAACGTACAGCTTGCTGTTGAATGCGAAATACATTGTCCTGCCTGGTTTTCCTTGTATACAGTTAAGCCATATATTTATACTTTATGTTGGTTGGCATTTGTTATGCTGCTTCTTTAAATGATGTTCGCCTTGTTTATTGTAGTTCTCTTCTCTTAAATGACTGATTTCAAGGAATGACCAACTTACGGTTAATGCTGTGGAAATATTGTATGCCTACCCTACCCGAGCATCGAGAGTGCAAGTACAAATCTAAATATATTTATGTATACATTTCTACAATTTGGAAAAACTCTACTAGATGATAAATGGTATGGTATGAATTTTATTGTTGTTTTTGTTTTCGACTTGGTTTTTTGGGTTTTAGGCTAGGTATTCTTCATTTTTAGTATGTATAATCTTGTTAAAATTGACGGCCTGGTAAAAAGTTTTGCTTGCCACGGCTGATAAAAAAATATTTCTTGTTTACTTACTGGCTCATTATAAAAGTTGATCATTTCTTGGGTATACATATCATATAGACAGCTAGTCTGTTCATATATAAAAAATGCGCCGTATAAAATGCCTCGCCTCAGCCTCAAGCCTTGCGCTCACCTCAAGTTTGTTGTGCCGTTTTTTTGGTGTCGGGAAGGGCTGTAGGTATTGGTTAGTGTGTGTTATTTATATATATTTATTTTCATGTATATAATGCTATGATATTTTCTACTTTCATGTCGTATTAATATCAATTTTGATTTTAGTTTTGTTGTCATCGCAGCCTTCCATTGAAGCCAATTTGTTGAAACTTGAAGCTGAACTTGAAATTTGTAGAACTAAAACTGTAACTGTAACAGAAACAGAAAATCCAAAATCCGAATCCATGTGTGTTGTGTGTATTGTGTGAAGAAGGGCCAATTGATTTGATCAAATTGAGAAATAAAACGTTTGCTTTTTGCTACATAATAAACTTGTTTTATTTTTTTTCACAAAGAAATTAGCGTTAATCATATTCTGTATAATCATAATAAACATAAGAGTCTAATGCATAGTTAAATCAAATGCTCGAATGCGTTCCAAAATTTTGTATATACTCGTACTCGTAAGTTGTGCCAATTGCTCGCCGTTTACAAAACTAAGGGTTTGCTCTGCTTGTATACTTGGATTGGTCTCCAAGTGTTCGAGTGTGTAACTACAAAATACATCTCGTAATTATCCTTTATAATTTATATTTATATGTATGTATATATTAGTATATTTTTATATATAATTTATAGGTTTTTTTCACGTCTGCTTCAGGAAATGCCTGACCATCAAATTTCCTCCCTCGCTCGATTCGTACATTCTTTTTACAACAAATTACAAATGGTTTATTCAGTGTATGGTTTTTAGCTATGTCCTTAGCTTAGTTTACAAGGTTTTGCTGTCGAAAAATTTTACAAATTTCTGCTTCTGCTGTGTCTATAAGTATACTTTACAAATCGGTAATGTGTATGCCTTTTCAATATCGGTATTCAATCTTGTTTCCTATTTCGTTTTTACAATAAAGTTGGCAAAGAAAAATGTACAATTTTCATTGGGTTTCCGCTACCTCCTCGATTCTCGTCTGCAAATTTGACTGTCCGACCTCGTGGGCCATTGGTCGCGTGCCGTGTGGGGGCACACAAAAAAACATTACACTTCACTTCATGTAACAAGTTAACATGGATCTCGTAAAAGTTACACTACATTTCTCATGGGTTCCGACTTGTTTCTTCAAGTGATGATCTGATCTACATGCGTGCAAAAAATTGTTACTGTAAAAACTGGGCGCGTGTAGAATACGCCAGCTTACGTGTAAATTTTACTGTGTCGCTGCCTTTGTATTTGCATATACAGTATACATATACATACATATTTAAAAACGTTGCTACACGTCGAGCTCAAAACTAGGTGTAATACATATGTTTTATATCTGTTTGTGTGTATATAATATTTATATATGTATGTCTGTATGTATATATATAGAGTTGCAGGCTTACACTTACTATTACGACTAAGCAGCTTGCTGTATGTATGTATGTATGTATGTGTGTTTTGTTTCTGTGAATGTGAATGTGAGGGCGGATGTGGGTGTTCGGGGTGTTCGGGTGTATACTAAACGTCAAATGCAAATAACTTGTAACGTCTAGTATGTACAAATGTATCTCCTATAGAAGCATATCGAGATTCCTACATACAATGGATTCCTCTATGGATAATATGAATTAAAATTATCAGTGCATTGCGCTCTAGAGACAGGCAGTTGATTAGTTAATAACTAAAAATACCAAACGAATAATACCAAACTACTGCTCGCGCCGTCGCTTGAAATGCGCTCACTTGCCCAGATCTCCCTAAGGTGCTCAGTGATCATCCTAGCGCTGGCGATGGTTTATTGCGGGGGTGGGGTCGCACTTCTATGTATCAGGTGTGTTGCAGGGTTACAGAAATTTATAGTTACAAATGGTCGATGATTGGTATTACTTTTGTTATATACAAAACACGACAGACAACGACGATGATGACGACACGACAACAACAACGACAAAAACACGACAACGAAATTTTGTGTACAAAAATATGCACTAAATACACTTTACATTAATCTCCAAAAATTGTTTTACTTGGATAGATCTGTGTTTCGACGAAACTGACAAAGGTCTAAATTCGTTCTTTTTTTCATCTCTCGTTTCAGTATTCAGTATTTTAGTATTTGGAATAAGGCGTCCCGAAATAGTCTAAATTTATATAAAAATGTACAAAATTCTTGGTACTCGTATTGTTGGTTACTTTTTACAATGTACATATGTATGTATGTATGTATGTATGTATGTATACATATACAATTTTTGTTTGCAATTTACAAGTGTTTCAATAACATGCTAAAACAATTCTATACACTTACGTGAGGGATGGGGAATGAGGTTCATAGATGATTCATAGATGTCTGTTGCACAGCGAATGCGATTCAAGCCGCGCAGGGGAAGGGGCAGGGCAGTCTTAAACAACCACTGCAGACAGCAGTAAGATTTGTTTTAAAACATATTCGTATAAATACATACGTACTATATCATACAGTAAGGTGGGCTGGCAATGACTGACAAACGAAAGACTTTTGCAAGAATAATTTTGAAAACCAAAAACTGGGAACAAGTTCAAATTTGCATTCGCTTGGTTTATTTGATAGGTTTTTGCGTACATTTGTTCTGCCCTTTCTGTCTCTCTTTTTGTTTTGTTTTGCTGATACAAGTAGTAAAAATCGCTGAGAAATCATCATCTTCAATTAAAAAAATCATAATTCGGTAATCAGTTGGGCTTACTTGGCTAAACAGGGGTTGGGTTCTCTCTACTGGCGCCCATCCACCTACCACCTACACCACTTCGATCTTCATCGCCATCATCGTGCGTGGTGCGTGGTGTGTGGTGTGTGGGGCCATGTAGGATGTATAAAATTATAAATACATGCGTGTAGAATATAATATAATAGAATATAGTAAGTATGTGGTTACTGCGACTTAAAATCAAACAAATTTACAAAGTACATACATATGTATACAAAAGTGATGATAATAATAATAATAATAATATTAGCTTGCTTCCAATGCATGCGTGTATGGGTGTTATACGTGTGTATGTAGGTGTGTACAGGTGTGTATGCATGATGTGCGTGTGAGTCTCGTTGGTTTTTCATGGTTCGCTATCGCTATCGTTATGGTGATCGGTTTCGTTTCCCTTTATACACAGCAAGTACATAATTTACAAAAAATAGTTCAATTAAAATTAATGAGAATTTTACATAACAGTTAAATTTTACATGTGAACAAATTGAAAAATTACATGGTTGCCATCGATACATGGCTTGTAGTTTGTGGGTTGGTTTTTTGTACAAAATTTTACACAGTGCAAAAGCAGCGCGAATGAGTCGAAGAGTTGTTTATTGTGTGTGAGTGTGAGAGTGCGAGAGTGTTTCAAGTGTGTGGTTGAGTGTATATGTTTGTGTGTGTGTTTCCGGTTTCATATTGTTTTGGTAGCTGCTGGCTCCATTAACATATTTACTCTACATTCTACACTATGTGTGGTTTATGTTTCTATTCGTTATATAAACGTATGTATGTATATTTGAAATGGTTCCTCTGCCCGCACTTATAAATATTCTACGCATATTCGTGCTGCCGCTCTCTCTCTCTTTCTCTCTCTACTCTCTATATCGCAATCTCCTTCAATTTCCGGCTCTTCGGTTTGTCCTCTTATCAATTTACAGTCGAAACATTAATCATTTACAGATAGGCTTGCTATATAATCATTAATTTACAAAGTTACAACGAAAGTGTACGCAGACAATTTGTTTCTTTGACAATTACATTCATAATAATTTCTTTGTTTTTCTTTCCTTTTTGTTGTTGTTGTTTAACTTAAACATGCGATCGCATTGTACAAATATTTCGCTTGAAGAATCTTCCGTTCATTTATGTGCTACTTTTTTTTTGTTCGTAAAAATACAAATTAGTTATGAGTTTTCTTTCTTTCTTTCCTTTTTTTTTCTTTTTCTTTTTTCGAGTGTACGAGCACCGCCCAGTGATCGCACCGCAGTTTGCAGTTGCAGTAGCAGTTGCAGTTGTTATAGAAGCATTCAACATCGTGTGTTCCGCTTTCACTCGTTTTCGAGAAGCGTGTTTTTGTCTGCGTGCGTGCCTGCGTGCATGCGTACATGTGTACGTGGGTACGTCTGTACGTGTGAGTGAGTTAGTTCTCTCTTTACAATTCTCCGATGGCCCAAGCGGGGGCTGGCTTGGCTCTCTTCTCTTCTGATTGCAGCTCGATTCGACTGCTTGCTCAATAAATTAGATTACATTTATATGTATTTATTTATAGTATGCTTTAGCTTTTGGCTCGTCTCCTTCCTTGCTCTGGACCCGCCCTCTGGCAGATGCCCGACTAAAAACTAAACCTCGATTCGAGAAGGAGGATGTTGTTTCTGTTGACTACATCGACCGTATGATTTCTTTGTCACTTGTCTTTATAGGACACCATTGGCGGTTGTGGGTGGTCCAATGGGCCCAAGGCCACTGTTGACAGCAGCCACCACCGGCGACGACGACTCGGACACGGCCGGCGATGTTGGTTCGACGATCATGGCGTTGCCATTCTCCTGCACGGAGCAGATCGTTGGCGAGGCGATGCTGGTGGTGGTCGAAGAAGAGTTGGTGCTGCTGCTGCTGTTGCTGTTGTCCAGCGAAACGGCTGAGGACGCGGTGGCAGGGGAAGCGCTGCTGGCTGTAATCGAGCATGTGGATGTGGTCGCCGCTACGCTTCCGGCACCGCTGACTGCTCCCGCAACGGATATGGGAGTTATTTTCATGTAGTACTTCTCCAGCTTGGCGTTGATGTGCTTCCCATAGGTGTACTTGCGCAAGGCGGTCATGTGGGGCCGTATCTTGGTCATCAGCTTCTTCAGCTGCGTCGGCTCGGACACATCGATCATCTTCTGGACCACATAGTTGGCATACTGGTCCTTCATCATCACGTGCAAGGCGCTGCGTTGGTGGAACGAAAGAATGGGGTTAACATCAGCAGTCTAGCTTCAGGGACCAGCTGCTGGCGACTTACTTGTCATTGAAGGTGCACACCTCGTCGATGAGGCCTGTGCGCTCGTTGCGTGTGGCGTGTGTGACGCACTTCTCCACGACGTTCGAGGCGAATTTGTGCTGCGAGAGCACCAGAACCTTGCCGCGCACACTGGTGATGAGGATGGACTTGTCCTCCTGCTTGCCGTGCTCTGTACGGTACGGAGATGGATGATTGGTTAGTGGGGGCTTTCTCTAGAGATGCGAAGGGGGGTGTGACTCACCTAGCACGTGCTGTATGACGTAGTTGCCGTACTGGTCCTGGATCAACTGCTCCGTGTTCTCGTGCAGCTCGTCCAGAATGGGCGTGGTCTGCTCGGCTGTGCAGTGCTCGAGGATGCGCTGGATGACGCGGCACCCGTAGGGATGTGTGCTCAGCGAGTAGACCTGCCCCTTGAAGGCGTTGATGATGAACTGCAGGGCCACGGGATCGACGCACTCGATGCACTTCTGCACCACGTGATTGCCGTTTTGGTCCTTCACGCACTTCAGAACGTGGCCGTCCAGCTCGTGCACGATCTCCTGCTGCTGCTCCGGCGAGATGCTCTCCAGGGCCTTCTGGATCACGCGGCAGCCGTACATCTGCAGTGCCAACTGCAGCACGTGGCCCTTCACCTGCATGCCCAGAGTGTTCTTCTGCTCGGGCGTGCCGAACTCGAAGAACTTTTGGATGACGTAGTTGCCGAACACGTCCGTCATTAGGCTGTAGGCGGCGCCCAGAATTTCGCTGAACACCATCTGCTTCTCGGCGGCTGTGGCCCGCTCCAGCTTCTGCTGGATGAACCGCGATCCGTGCTGGTCCTGCGAGAACTCGACAATGTGGTTGAGCAGGTCGCGCAGCTGCAGATTCGGGTAGCGCTGGTTCCGGAAGTCCTCCAGGAGTCGGGACCTACCCGGCTGCGGGGCCCCTGCGGCTCCGGCCGCCCCGGCAGCAGCCACCGCAGCAGCCGCGACCGCTTGGCGCGAGTTGGCTGCCGCTGCCGCAGCTGCCGCCGCAGCAGTTCCCGGCATAGCCAGGTGGCTCGAGAACAGCGAGCTGTTGGAGCCGAACATGTTGTTGACGGCCGCCTGGGCAGCCGCAGCAGTGGCCGGAAGGCCCACGGCAAGCTGTCGCTGTCTGGACTCTGCGCCCGGAGCCCGGTTGCCCAGCAGACAGGACTGGGCCGACGGAGGCGGCGTCAGCGGTGCTCCGATCGGACTGGCCGATGCAGCAGCGGCTGCTGCACCCAAGGCACTGTACGCCCCGGCGTTCGACATCGCTCCCGGCCACTTGGCGCGTGCAGCGGCGGCGGCAGCGGCTACTGCCGCGGCCTGGGCCACTGTGCTGTTGACCGCGTTGGCGGCCGCCACTCCGCTGCTGGTGTAGTCCATGGCCGAGGGACTAAAGGCGGATGTGGAGCGATCGAAGGAGTCCCGTCGACCCGTCAACGAGTTTGTGTTCAGGGCGAGTCCTGCAAAAGAAACACAGAGTGGAGTTTCGTTATAGTCTGGCTTCCATGTTCCATGGGTATTCCATGGCAGGGAGGAAAAGTACAACAGAGCTGCGGGAATACTTCTATTGGAGGCGTTTTATTATGGTTTAGTCCGAGTCTGGTTAGGTCTGGGAGTGCTACAAATATGATTATTCTCATGGATACGAAAGGACACTAAAAGATAAAAGTATTTAAAGCTGTGGGAGTTAGTTTTAGCCTTTTGCTATTGCCAATTCAAATCACAATGCAAAAAGGAAGAACAAACGGGAATTGACTTTCCGTTCAATTTACGGTTTACGGGCCTAAGGCAGGGCCTCAGTTTGATGTTGCAAATAACACTGTGACGCCGCTTTCCTCGCAATGGTCGCCGCCATTTGGTAATTAATCGAGCAGAGCGGGAGGATTTGAAGTGGAGTGTCTTTACGGCGCCTGTAAAACTTAATTGCCTGCCTCGAGGCGCGCATCTGCGTTGGTGGCTTAGTTTTCGTTGGCCAGTTGGCATTTCAAATGCAGGAGCATCTGCGCCCTCTGCCTTTGCCTTCGCTCCGCCCACATCTATCTGTCTAAGCCATAATGTACAGCATTAATGGTGCGCACACACACGAGTTGTGTTCCAGGACACACAAACACACACACACACACACACACACGCAAGTCTCCAGTCCCAAAGGATATGTAAAAGGATGCTGGACAGGGAGGGGGAAGACGAAGACGGTGGCAACTTGATTGATGCTGTAATCTGTCACTAGCATTTGATTTGCCGTCAGCCCGGGGGCTCCAGAGGGGAAGGAGAGAGTGAGGTGCAGGAAGTGACAGAGAGATTTACAGCGGAAGAATCTCCTATTGCTACCCCAAAGGCCCTCCCCTCCCGCTAGCCCACCGAGCAGCAATGAGTGGGAAATGTGAAACTCGGCGAAAAGGGAAAGTTCTCAGTACGAGACATTGGGAAGGGCAGGAGGGTGACAAGGCATAATAAATTCCGTTTCCAGCCGATCTACCCGGCTCTGCCTCACTGGACCCCTCACAGTATGCAGCACTCAAATGGCTTGCCACATGCATCGCACTATGGTCCAAACGACCACTTTTTTGGAATAAATTAATAACTCGAAAACGAAACAAGATTTTCTTATTTGGTTTTTTGTATTGGATATACATATATTATTAATAGAAAATGGATTTACCAAAAAAAATGGGTGTGGCACCGCCTTTTTTAATAATGCATATTAAAAAATAATGAGTTATAGGGAATAAGAAACTTTTATAACATTTTTATTAAGAAATTAATGTAATTCATTTTAAATAAAATTATAAAGGCGTGGCACGCATAAAAAGAACAAAAATTTTGATTTAAGCAACAAAAATTTTAAATTGTTTTCGCAAAGAGAAAAACGTCTTTGTCATAGTGGAAAACGCTTTTTCCATGGTGTCCGTTGGGTCAAAAAAGTGGCGGCTTTGCTACTGGGTTCTGTACAGCCTTGCGAATCAATTTAGCTTTCTCTGGGCATAAAAATAAATGTTGTAGAACAAACAACTCTGTATTGTGGATTTTGAGGTTATGATCTACTAATGCAAATTTTAAGATTTGTGGTCAAATGTGGTATTTCTTACTATATACATTTCAACAAGAATTTAATAATCTACGACACACAATAGATTTTAAGGTGGGACTCGGTGGGACTCAATTGTTATAGCTTTTCAAAAATCAGTTTTCAATAAAAATTGGCTCAAAAAAGGGACTCACTTTAACCTATAACTACGAAGAAATCAAAACTATTAGATACAGTAAACAATACAAAACACGTAATAAAAACCCGACAGATCAAGATTTACTAAAAAAATTTGAGCAGTTTGATCGTATTTTCAATTTATAAGAGATTTAAAACTGTAATTAAATTGGCTTTTTTCACTGCGCGTGCACTTTAGTAACAACAGCTGGGTTGCACCGCTGTTTTCGCGGAGCTGGCGCCATCTAGGGAAATTTCTGGTACGCAACTTATATGGTCACTATTTTTCTAATACAAAGTAATCAAAAGAACGGTTATTTTTTAACTTTTGAAAAATGGGTTGTTTCCAAAAAAGTGGTCTTTTGGACCATAGTGCATCGGTAGGCTGCAGCTTGCAGCAGGCTGCAGCATGGCGAGAAGAGACCGGCACGCAATATTAATTGCACAAATTTATATTTGGCAAGCAGCAGAGTGGGAGGAGGTTCCATAAATAGAGGGCGTGGCACTGCCACGTGTGCACTCCGTTGACACAGAAAGTTATCCAACAACTAATGCAGGGCAGGGCCAAGGGCCAACAGCTGCGGAAAAGGGGTTGCGACAGCTCCGAAGTAAGTGGCTCCCAGGTGGGCGGTTGAGCGGCTCCATGGGTGAGTGGTTGAGTGGTTGAATGGGTGTCCTGGCTGGAGCGTAGTCGCTTTCCCTGAGCTTTCGCCGATTGGAGCGTCACTCTAGGCCGAGGGGGCGGCACTCTTCTGCTGAAAGAGTCATTAGCCAATTTGTTTGTGGAGGAATATTCTAGCAAAATGCCAAGTTTGTGTGGTCAGCGGCAGTGGTGACTGACTCTGACTGAGGTGCGTCTCCACATCGTGCATTGCTTTGGATGGGCAGCTGAAGGGTGTGTAAAGTTCGGCGCAGGGATGTTGGCTTCCTGGATGCTTTCTGCTACTCTCAGAGGCTTAAGCACTGATTACGTTTCATGTAATGTCCTCATGGATGGTGGCCCCTAAACTCTTCTTTTTCATAGCCTACTTAACAGCGCTTACAAAGTTGCCCAGGCTCATAATAGTTTACCGTGTCCCGTGTCCCGCTTGCTCTCTCCCGACATTTAAATGACTTGAAATTATAATGCCCCGAAAGACAAAGACAAAAGAGAGAGAGAGCGAGGAGGCGAGGGGGCGAGTGAACCGTGTGCATAATGGGCACGTGTGTGCATTTATAATTCATAAAATCATTACATTAAGCCAAGGGCGGACAAAGTGTCGTCGTCTCGTCTCGTCGCGTCTCGTGCCTCTCCGTGTGGGTGTTTGTGGAACGTGTGCATAAGCCACAAAATGTCGCCTGCAATAAACTTGGCGTCTTTTTAATGCCACCCTGCCGCCAGTCGACCCGCACTCACACTCGTGCATACATAAATACATTCATACATATGCATATTCATATTCATATTCAATACTAACACATTCCCATGCATGCGCATGTATTTGCCATATGTACCTCGCAATGGCTGCAGTTTCATTTGGTAAAGTGTGTCCCCACTGCGGGACACCACCTCTCACTCCCCATCCCCATCCCCATGCCCATCTCCATCCCCATCCCCATCACACTCTCGCTCTCACTTGAGCTTAGAGCTGAGAGGCGACTGCCGTGTGTGTGGGAGGGGGAGGGTACGATGGCATGGCATGCTTCGAAAGGGGAGGAGCTGATGTCCTGCCGCCCCCACGCAAATTGCATGAATAATTCTCTTTTAAATCGTGCAACTACACGCACCAGACCTACACCAAAAAACAGATCCAGCCCTAGACGGGGGGTAGACGTAGGTAGTAAGCAGATTCGGAACAGGAATAGCAGCCTCCTCTTCCTCCTCCTCCTCCCCAGCAGCGACATTTCATTGATGCAAATTGTTTGTGTATCTTTGCCTCCCACAATCGCAACGCCGGTCCCGCCTCCGCCGGCATCGTCTGCATTCGAAATGGAATTCAGTCGCTCAGTCTGTGCTGTGCCTCTATCTCTCCCTTTGCCGCCATCTTGCTGCCAAGAGGCGCGAAATTAGTTGCAATTTAAATGCAGGAATTAACAACTTTTACTCTGTCCCTCTGGCAGGCAGAGTGTTTTCTGTCATTTATTAAGCATCGCATTCGCATTTCACTATTTTACAACCCCCTGCCCCAGCCCCAGCCCCCTGCTAGCAAGAATTTTGAATAACTTTCCTCTGCTTGCAATTAAATTTTGTGTTGCTGGAGTAGGGTTGAAACTGTTGCAGCCTGATGAAAGTAAGCAACATTTAATGTGCCTTTAAATCAATTTTGTAGCACAAAAACTACCCAAAAACCCTGCCGATATTCCATTCCCTTTGCCATTTTCCATTTACACCACGTTACGCATTTTCCGTGTTGCACACGTCAGTGAGACTGTCATTAAGCGTAAGGTGCAAGCACAAGCCTGCTGGCTGGCAGCGTGCCACACCTACCGACACCAGCAACAGCAAGTGTCGAGTCGAGCGTCTGCTTCCTCCGATGCCTCTCCAATCTGTCCCCCCAGTAACATCCCCCATTCCTTTGGTGCCGCTGGAAGCCAACGTAGCAATTGACATTTTACAAAATAAACGAATTCATTTGCACAAAAGGCTGCAACAAAGAGAAGCGTAGGCACAGGGAGAGTCAGAGGCAGAGGCAAAGGCAGAGGCAAAGGCACAGCCAAAGGCAGATGCGGAGAGCGGCTCAATGTGGTAGTGGCAGGATGAACAATGTGCTGCATTGTATGCAAAGTGGTTGGTTGGTTGGCTTTGTGCTTTCACTTTCCCTCTCCCTGTGTGGGTGTGTGTGTGGGTGTGCCGTGCTCCTCCTTCGATGCAATCACATGTTGCCAACATGCGAAAGGTGTACATAATAATTTAGCCAGTCGGCAGGCAAGGAGGAGGATGTTGCCTGCTGTTGCTGTTGCTGCTGCTCTCCTGCTACTCGTACCCCCCATTGTTTTCAAGGCAATGCCCAAAATGTGTTTGGCGGTTGCAAAGTCAAGCAGCCGTTCCGTTCCTCAGCCCCTGTGCAACGTCGCTGCCTGCGTCTCTTCGTGTTCCAATCCAACGGGCAACAACCCTTCAGACCCCGGCCAAGGTGCATTAACGTTTGTAATTGCAGCTTGTCTCTGAGTCAGCTTGTCTCCCTCCAGCCTCCCACTCTGATGCAGCTGCTCTGCTCTGCTTTGCTGTTCTCCTCCAGTCAGCCACTTAAAACAATATAATCTCCATTAAAAAGCCTTTTTGACATTGCACACAGCGAGACCGAGAACGAGAGCTAGACAGGCAGAGGCAGATGGAAAGGCAGATGGAGAGGGGCCATCGATTGCACAACATAATGAGTGGGTTGCTGCTGCTACTGCTGATGATGCCCACTCTTGTTAGTGGGGATTTGTGCGAGAGGAGGACAAACTGTGGGCCCAATGTGCTAATTGTAATTGAGATGCGAATGTGCAAGTGGAATTGTCAGTGAATGTGGATGTGGAGGTGGATATGTGGATCAGTGCATCTGGTACACTTCTCGAGAGACCCTTAGCCTAATCACCTGCATCGCAGTTTTCCACTGAGCACGTCGGAGGAGCTTGACTTGCATCTACGAATAGATTTGATTGAATTCCCCCATTCGCATTCGCATCGCAATCGATTGGAATTGGATTGCTTGACTCGAGGGCCAGTCACAGCTTTAACTTGGCTTAAAGCCTGGAAAAAACAATTACGACAGTCCGTTGCCAGTGACACACACACACACACACACACACACACACACACACACACACACACACTCACACCAAATTGAAATGCGTAATCACTCATACGTCATGTGGAACAGTGGCCTGTCCGCGGAGTAGCGGAGCAAGCCGCAGAGGGAGAAAACTTCATTAAACTGCCATATGAGGCAAAATGAATTAACGATATAATAATGCCCGGCGCTGTTCTACTGTCCATTAAGGCCTCGGTGCGGGAATTTGCATGCGGTGAAAGGAGGAGAAGAAGGAGGAGGGCAGTCAGTCGGACAGGTCCGAAAAGTGTCGGGCGGAAAGCGTAATAATTGATTTCGGCCGATTGTTAATGGAGTTAATGGAGCTGCTGCTGCAGCTGTCCGTTCCCGTGTCCGAGTCCGATCTGTGCGCTTTAAAACTAGCCAAAAGTGCGTCCATTTAAGTTAATTTAATGTCTGACGAAACCAAATTAAAGCATTAAACAAATCAATTTTCATTTGAACTTTTCGTATTTCCCTCCCAACCTACGAGGAATGAAAATTACATGAACACTTTTCGTCTGTTTTCCCGGTAATTGAGAAACTGACATGGGGACAGAGGGGACAGAGACGGGAGATGTGCATGGCAGACAGTTTGAGCACAAAGTGTAAACTTTCATTGCCCGACTGCTGTTATTAATTATAATTTGAAATTCTATAAATTTACAACAATGGATTGCAACAACAATGATAAGCCCAACGTCGACATTTTCCTTTCAGGCATCTCCCCTCCTCCGCAGCTCTGCAACTTCTCCCCCCCTTAGGGCTTTTTGGAGCTCGACTTCTACTATATTCTATTGCAAAATGTTATTTTTGGCCACGCACAAGGGACACAGAGACACGGACACCGACACACAGATACAGATACAGATACAGGCACAGGCAAGACACATCAAATGCAGAGTTTATGCCTTTGCCAAAGCACAGGATTTCACAGTTTGTGCTGCCAACTTGTGTGAAATTAACTTTGAGTGGGAGAGAGCTGCCACTCAACTGACGGAAAATATAATTTAGAAGAACGACGCACCTCTTTGGGGCTGCCTTTCACCTAGCGACCTATTTTGTTTTTATATTATTTATCAATCAAATCAACCTTATGCCATGTAACAGTTGGACAATTATTGCTTTGGGCTTGCCAACTCGTTTTAAATGAGTATCCCTATCCCAGATATAGGGATGCCATCATACTTAGAGTGCATCAACTGGAATAACTATCAAAGTTTGCAACAAAGCCAAGCCAAGCCAAACCCACTCATCGCCTCATGTTTAAAGTTGCATGGCGAGTCGTGGGGACTGTGGCCACTCATATCCGAGTGCCGAGTGAGTGAGTGTTTCGGCAGCAGTGTCGAGTCAGAAGTTGCAGCTGAAGTTGAAGTTGTTGCAGCAATGGCAATGCAATGCAATAATAACATTTTGCGTACTCGCATACAATTGATGTTAGTTTTCTCCTCGACGGCCCTCCAACTGTGCATTCGAATTTAAAGTCATTCTGCCTCTATTGAAATGTAACTCTTAAAATTATATATTACATATGTAACTGCCAGCCATGACTGCCAGCCATCAGCTAGTCGGATTGGATCTCTGAAATCCTTCAGCATTATAATTATATGTGATGGGAGGAGACCTGAAAGCCTTCCTTTACGTTTCGGACTTACAATGCGAGTGGCTAGATGAGCAAAGATGAATGACTATACAGACAGATATACAGGATATGCAGAGAATAGAGTACGGGAGGTGGGTGGATGATGATGTTGTTGTTGAAGATATGCAACACTTTACACTAATTACAATGGGTATTAATTACTGGTGGGTGGGTGGGTGGGTTAGGGTAGTAGGATTGACGACTTACCTCCGACACTGGAACCATTCTGCTGCGAGTAGAGATTCTGTTGGGCTGTCTGCGGCTGCGGCTGGTACAGTTGCGGGCCCTGCGGCGGCGGGGGTCCGGCACGGGCGGCGCCCGGCGGCACCAATACAGGGGCGGGGCTAACCAGTCGCATGGGGGTACCGGTGCGGGGTCCTCCCATCAGGAGCGAGCCAGTGTGATCGAGGAAGGCCGGTATGACCTGGACGATATTTTACAGAGATTTCGTTGTGGTTGGTTTCATTTTGTACAGGGTTAGATTGCTTATGTTATGATGTGAGTATTTAGAAGAGAAAACAACAGAGTGGATGGCCACTGACTGCTGGCTGTACAAGGGAGCCTTGCATCACGGCTTACATCATCTGCGGTGGCAGGTGCACGCAATTTACATGGTTCGAAATTTACACGCGTTAAGCCTCCCCCAATCGATATTGATTGTACATATGTAGATATATACAAGGCGCAGCTTGGATCATCCAAGGGGTACATACATAGGTGTGGGTGTGGGCGACTCACCTGATACGGCTGATTCTCGGCTCCCTGCTGCGATGGCGTCAGGGGGCGACGCGGCTGTGTGCCCTGCTGTGGTATCAGATTGCCCGGATACATGCCCCACGGCGCCACGCCGTAGTACTGCGGCATCTGGGCAGCGGCTATCATGCCCATGTAGGGGGCTGCCTCCTGGCCCGGGTTGATGACGTACGGGGCCGCCTGTTGCGCTGCATATGCCGCGTTCTGTTGCGCCTGCTGGGCGGCCAGAAACTGTTGCGAGGCGGCGGCCATCTGCATTTGCTGCTGCTGCGACTGCTGCAGCGATCCGTTGGGAGCGCCGGGCGGTGCTCCGACAGCACTGGCTGCGGATGTGGCCGCTGCGGCCGCGGCGGCGGCTGCATTTGAGGCGACCGCTGCAAGGCCTGGATTCTGCGAGCGGAACAATTGCTGATGGGGGAAAAAGAAAAGCAGAGTTTGGGGTTAGTTATCGGGTAATCGAGCCATCGAGAGGTTTAGATTGCTGCAAGCATCCGAGTTGCCTGCCCCATCTGGGCTCACATCTGTTCTGAATCGCACAAAATACACCGTGTCCATGCAAGCAGTTGGCGATTGCTTCGGATAAATCAGACTCGAAATCATGCTGGCACTTGAACTGGTTTTCGATTTGATAACTTACTGAACAGCTGTTTAGTTTGACAGCGAATGCAAACCCTTTCGAATCGCCACTACAATTACAATCGATATCACAATTCGATAATTCCTATGCCACTATTGCCTCTACTCGTAGTAGAGATGCAGAAGCCAATATTCCCCCAGGGGGCTTCCCTTCCCTTTCCACTTTCATTCCCGTTTTTCTCCGTTCTAATCCTGTGTGCCCTCTGATGCATGTAAAGCATCTGGCAGTTTCTGTTGCTGGAATCATTTTTTAGAGGGCGCAGGCACATTCGTCTTGTCGTGGCTTACGCGAATCTGTCGCGTAATAGGGCGCAACAGAGTCCTGGGCCGTGTCTATACATCATGCGAGTGGGTATCAAGTATCCGCATCCATAAGGATTCGTAATACATCTCTTGTGTTGTTCTAACACACACTCTGGTAGGTTGCCAGCATACACACACACAGAAACATACACGTGGAAACATGATAAAGTGTTTTCAATTGGAAAATTAAATCAAATCCAATCAAATCAACATGCGATACTACTCCCCCTCCACGCATGGACACATGGGGCTATGAGCATGGAGAGTGGGGTTGGGGGTTGGGGGGTATGCAAAAGAAAGAAAACAACAAGGAGCACAGCAGAGCAGAGCACAGCACACACCAAACGGAGGAACGCATGACTGAGTGTTCGTTCTGGTTGCCATCCGATGGATGCTGGATGTTGCCTCATGTTGCCTCTTTTCTCACATCCCATCGGCCTCTGTTTGTGCCTGCCTTCTGTCTGCTGTCTGCTGCAGTGTTGCCATATCATTGCCAGGAGCGACAGCTACTCAGGCGATGCAAAAAGACTGCGGCGACAACAAACGAATGGAAAAACTGGGTGAAAAAAAAGTTGCCTGCCTCGTATGGGCGTGAGTATAGAGACTCACCCACACACACACACGTCTTTAAGGGCAGCCTTAAGCAATGTTGAAATCGTTAACATTAAATCGCAGCAAATGGGACTGGAGTGAGTGTTGGCAGCCCAGGGAAGTTGTTGGCTTAACTTAACTCTAAATTGACGTGTTCGTTTGGTAATGAAATTAATGCAGAGTATTCCCAGACTGCACTTTGCGACGCTGGTGTGGTAACACCGGCGTCATAAATTCGCATTCCCCTCGGACCAACCTGTGCGAGTAGGCAAAACAGTTTCGAGGTATCCCATCCTCGATGGGGTCTCCCCTCCTGTCAATTGTTCACAGGTCGAGTAGGAATGAAAATGAAACCCAAGTGAAGACCCGCAGGCAACTTGGTTAACATTAAGGGGTAGACAGCGACTGGAAGGACTGGGAGCTACCTAACAGTGGAAAAGAAATCAATGTGAATTATTGATGAATGGTGCAGAGGAGAGCAAGCAGAAGGCAGAGAAAAAGTCAAATAAAAACGAAACGTGCCAGAAAAAGATTGCAAAGTAAAATAATAATAACACGCAAAACTTCTGGAAAACAACGGAATAGGAATTCGACACCGACAACGACCCCGATGCCGATCCCCATCCCAAGCTTGAATCCGACACGAAACGAGTGCGAAGGGGGGTGGGATGGGGTGTGGTGTGGTGTGGGGTATTACTGGTGTGCCGAAGTGCTGTAATGGGTATGTGGCGAAGGCGATAAAAACCAAATATCATGGCCTGCATACTTTTAGGCGCGTGATGCGTGAGAGCGGCACTCAGGACTCGGGATTCAGGGCTCAAGACTCGGGCTGAGGCTCGCTGCCTGCTCCGCCATGAAATAATAATCAGAAGCCGAATAAGCGTTGAAATCAGAGCCCCACGGGTAGAGCTCCACCCCGGTCGGTAGGTTGCCATGGCCAGGCCACTTCTCCCCCGCTCCTGGGATCCCTTTTTGATTATTAAAACGAAATTGAAAACAAAGGGAAATTGTGTCTGTGTGTGTGTGTGTGTGTGTGTGTGTATGGATACGAGCAGCGCGAAGAGAGAGCGAGAGAATATTATGTAATTTCACGCCCGTAAAGTATGCAATGCTTTGATTTTGTTGACGAGTGCCTTCAGTGCTGCCCCTGCTCAGTCCCCCATGAACTCCCCACATTCATTTAACACCAGATCCACCCATCCTAGCTTTGGCATTATATTTTCACGCTTTATTACTGTAATGTAACTTTAACTTGAGCGAAACAGCTGTTCCAACTCCTGCGGCCAGTGTGACCAGCATCGTTATTGAGTGATGCGACTTTAATGGTCCAAAACCCGAAAGTTTTCACTCCTTCCTTCTCCGCTGCGCTGTCTGTGATTCATGCAACTCGAACATCCCCCCACCACCACATGACACACTCGAGAGTATCTAAGGCTGGAATTGGAGACTATGGAGACCGCAAATAGCGCATTTTAGGAAATTCAGGGGCAAAGATTTCGCCCCACCCCAGTCCTTCGAATGGCAACAAGTGAATGGAAATCATTTTCGTTCAAGCAAAACCATGGAAAATGCTCGTGGGGCTTTCATGCACATTTTTCTCTTTTTTAAAATAATTTTCTGTGGCATTTCGACCCCTGCGCCCTGACATTTTTATTTCATTTCATTTGCACATTACATTACTCCACTGCGAAGGGCTGGCAAGGGAGGGGAGAGGTGGGGGCGGGGGCGGGCGCGTGCTTAATAAGCTCCCTGGTGTACAATTTTCAGCGCTCGACTCGTAATGGAAATTATAGCTGATGTCATACACAGGGGAAATGCCCCGGACTCTGACTCAGGACTCTTTTGCCAGTCCTGCGCTCCACCACTCCACTCTACTCCATTCCTGTTGCTGTTTCTGTTGCTGTTCTGCGACGCCCTTAGAGTGAAAGTGAGCCAACCAAAGCAACTATAGGAATACTCGTATCTCCCCCCTTCTGGCCCAGCCCAACCCCCAACTTGTTGCAAGTGGGTCGCAAAGGCAACACAAGCAGAAGCAGAAGGAGAAGCAGAGGGTGGGGGGCTTTTAATGTTGCTTTGTGCCTTTTTGCCTGAGTGGATTAGTTAGTTGGAAGCAGGCAGGCAGGCAGCAGGTGGGGCACACTCGCTAGTTGATTTATAATTATGGCCAGCAAAAAAGCAGCAGCACCATCAGCGGCAGTGGGTCCTGGACTAACTCCGCCGCCCACCTTGTCTGAAAGTTTCAAGTGGCACACACTCGTACACAAAGTTGTTCGGCTTGATTTGCTGCAATTGGATTGTGTGTTTCCTTTTTCGGTATCCGTTTTCTGCTTTCTGTTTTCTGTTCTCTGCCTGCCTCGTGCTTTCCACCGTACTTTCACCGCGCTCGGCTCTGCCGATTGACATAGTTCCTGTTGTTGCGAGGGTTTTGGGTTTCGCTTGCTGGAGGACTTCTTTTGTCAAGTCTGGATGTTCTTCAAGTCCGACGGAAAACGACTGGTTCTGGTCTCAAGTGATTCGAATTAGTTTTCACATTTTTCCCCAATACTTGTTCTTCTTTTAGTTCAAAGGAAAGGGCTTCCACTTAGTTACGAATATTTGATATATTGAAACATTCAAAACTTTTGATTATAAGGAGTGGGCCGCAGCTGGCTCATTGAAGGCGCCAGCAGCAACAACTGCAGCAATAGCAGAAACAGCAGAAGGAGATCAACAGCAGAAGGAGAGCAGAAGCTGTGAAGAAAATCACTCGCAAAGGGAGAGTCACAGCAGCCAGTCGAAATATCAGCCAAAATGAGCAGGAATCAGACAAGATCGAGATATGCCGTTTAAATGAAATATTCTTTTACTTTGCCAGTCTACTGCGAGTTCATATAATCAATAATCAATACACATTGACATTTTCTTTGAGAATTGAGTCTTTGTAGCTGTCGAAACTTAAGTTGATTTAAAGTATTTTGAGAGCTACTTTTACCTGCCAGTTTAATGGATCACTTATAGTTAATTGAATCAGATGACTTAGAGGTGGCTACACGCGAACTTAATTGCGTTTTTGCATTTTCTTAGAGTTGAACTTAAATTTCTGGAGCTGGAGCAGGAGCTTTCCGCAGTAGCCATTACTCACTCTCGGTGGCTTCGTCAGTCTATCGCCGTCGCCTGCAATGACGACGACCACTTAGCCACTCTCAAGTAGCTATCCACACACTACTCCTCGGCCCCCCAGCTGCCTGGCAGCAGGACACTCCCCATGACTCGGCAACTGCTTCGACTGAGCTGCGCTTTAATTAAATATCAATTACGCAGTCAGACCCTCCACCCACCCACAAGCTCAGCTGAAAAGCAATCAATTAAGTGTTCTTCTTCTCAAGGAAGTGTCCATTTCCATATTCCCCATGCCCACCCCATCTGCATGCCGCCCAGAGAGAATGGGTGGGAGTACACCAGAACGAGTGCACTACAAATATTTGTAGTCTATTCCAAGGCGCAATAAAAACAGAACGCCAATTGAATATGAATGATGGAGCAGAGCAGAGCAGCCGCTCCCCATCGATTGGGCCCCGAGCCCCGGTAATGAATGGACGGGGCAGGGGCAGGGGCAGGGGTAGCCAGTGACAGTTGCCCACATGGCAAATAAGCATGAGAATGCCACAGCGACAGCCACAGCCAACCACCCCCAAATCCTCATCCTCATTCTCATTCTGGGATGGGTGCACAAACGACTTGTAAACAAAATTAATGCCACAAACAAACGTTAGAGCACTTTTGGAACGTTCTCGCTCGCTGTGTGGCTCATTAGGCAGCGTTCAGCTCTGTTCTGTTCTGTTTCCCTTGCCCCTGCTCTACTTAGTGGCAACTATGTCCATTGTGGAAAAGCCAACAAGTAGTCTGAAGACCCCGTGAATAGTCACAGTTCGAGCAGGTTGGGGCCAGCCAGCGCGCGCTGACCATTAAACCGAATTACTTAATGACCGCACGCGTGTGCTTTTGATGCCTACTTTTAGGCCCTGGACACACCCACACCCACACCCACACCCACACACACACACACACACACAGATGGCAAGCAGGACTTTCTTTAATTCGAGTTTTAGCTTTCTTTTGCTACTCGGGATTTCTCCTTTCCTGCTGCTGTTTTGTTCTGTTCTGTTTTGTTGTGTGTGCGTGATTGCTGTTTGTATATTGCTTTTTAATTTTCCTCGTTACTCGCAATTTCCACTCGCCGAAACGTGAGCCACAAAAGGCGCACCGAAGAAGGAGAAGGATAAGGCGATGGCAACGGCAACGGCGATGGCGATGGAGAACGCAAAGAGAAGAAGAGCCAGGGATAGAGGTGGCCTACTAAGACCCACCTTAAGGTTGGGCCCCGCTCCGACTTATATTGTAGTTTCTATTTACGCCCCAATTTTGCCATATATTTCATAAGTTTTCTCGCTTTTCCATGCACCGACGGTCGGATTTTTAATACTTTCCCTTTCCGTTTCGAGGTTTGGCTTTGGCTTCTCGAATAAATTGAATGCACTCAAGGATATCGGGGTGTGAACGAACCCAGAGTTCTGAGAAATAGATTCAGCTATTTTGTGTCACTCGATAATGTTCGGGAAGGAGTTCGGAAATCGACGACAAGTAAGCGGCGCGATAGAGAGGCAGTGAGTCAGTGGACTAGTCATTCAGTGAACCAAGCAAGGGCAGCGGGAAATTTAAAACGGAGGGATAGAACGTGCCTGCCTTGAGGAGGGAGTGGAGTACTTTGCTCTGCAGTGAGGAATAATAGTTCATTTGCGTTCATTACCAGCCATAAACTGTGGAACCTCTTTCCCTTTTGCTCAGATTTACTATGTATAAGTTGGATTTCATTGCAGTTCCTTGTCCAGAACTGATTGTATAAAATCCACGGCACCACAAGAACCACCAACCACCACAGCAGCACCACACCAGCACCACACCAGCACCAAAATGCGCTCCATTTCCTTTTCAGTGTTATTTTATTAATGAAATTACGCAATTTCCTTTTTACGTTTGGTTTGGTTTGGTTTTTGTTTGCTTTATTTAATGATGACGCAGAGAGAGACGGACGCGGAGAATGGAAAGTAGAGAACTGAGAGAAGAGAGCAGAGAGAATGGAGAACTGTGCGAGTGTTAAGTAAATGTGACCTTAATTTGCGGAGCGGTAAATGCTATGTTGATATATGGCTGGGATGTCCGAATGGAGGTAGAATATCGAGTCCAAGCTCATAGCAGGGCCCCAGGTCCGGGCTGGGTTGGCACACACAACATTTAAAGTAAAATATGGCCAAATGCCGCAGGACAAATGTTCGATAAGCGGGCGCTTCGGTTCAAAGGACGCTGCAAATTACCACAAAGGGGAAGCCTCACTGCAAAGGCTCACCCTGGTCTGTTTCCTGCTCCAACAAATTGGACATAAAAATGTGTTTTGGGCAAAATGAAGCCATAAATGCGCAATCACGGAATTACACAAAAAGTAAAGGGAACGGGGAGGGGGATGGGGATGGGTGGGTGGGTTTCCCTGCCAAAGTGTTTATTTATGCAGTTTTTTATTTCAGTGCAAAGTTCCAGCCGAACATTGCGCATACGCAACGTTGTATGCCGGAAGAAAGCAGCCAGCAGCAAAGGGCCGCGGCATGGAGGCAGGACAAACTTCAGCAGCCGCCGCCGTCAGGTTTAATTGCCTTGCAAATTGCAAAGGAAGTAAAACCACGCAGATCCCTTTGAATTTCATAACAAATTGCTGTAAATTGAAGTGAGCCCAGCTCCCTGCTACTCCTGCCCCTCCTGCCGCATGCCTAGGCATTGTCTTGCCCGGGAAAAGTTTGACTGCTCGGCTCGCATCGCCGGAAAACCGCCGCCCATTAAAACTATTTGCCGTAACAAACAAGTCGTCCAGCACAGCTCTGGCAAAAAGGAAAAACGTGGAGAGAAGAAATTTTTGTGTGTGGCAAAGATTCTTGCGGGGGGGAAAAGTGTGGCAAGTGAGTGTGCGTGCAAAGTGGGCTGTGGGGGCGTTCAGTGTTCAGTGTGCAACACCAAACTTTGATTGTCTGACAAGCTTTGTTGCATACTTTCGGGGCGAGCGAACGAAGGGAACTATTTGCCGAACTATTAGAAAGTCAATTAGGGTTTTTTCTGGCACTTCTCCTCAGTGCTGTGCTGATTGCGATCTGTGGCTCCGGCTCCGGCTCTGTGTCGCTTTAAAGGGCTTTCCAGCTGCAAGAGTTGATTGAATTAAGTCTGTGCCTGGGACAGGATGCACGTAATTTCAATTAAAATCTGTTTCCACTGTCCCGCGCACACACTCGTACTCGACAGGACACCTGCGGAGACAGGACAACGGCAGCAACAATTTACACAGTTTTCACACGTTTTTCAGGGCCAATTGTTCCTGTTTTTACAATTGCTTTCTGATGTCCTCGGCAAATTGCGCTGACAGCATTTCAACCGAAAAATAGAGATCGGCCCGGCCCGGCCCGGCCCCGCCAGTCAGCAGCCACCAGCCATGTCCCGCCACGTGCCTGACTTTGGAAGGGTTTTGGGTTTGTGGTGTGTGGGGTAGCTGCGAGAAGGAGGGCTGCAAATTGGCCTGTTCCGGAAATGACAGACACAGATTGAGACAGAGATATGTTCGTACATAAATATTATGCTTTAGAGTTTAATAATTGAATTTCAATTAATTAAGGCTATCGATATTTCTGCGGCTGAGAAATCGATTTCAATCAGAAAGGGACATTTCCTAGAAACTTTTCAATGGCAGACAGCTCCTGTGGCGTGACGTGGAGTGGAGTGCACATCCAGCTTTGAGCTGCTTGGATCTGCAGTTCGCTTCATTGCTGATTCATTTGCTCACTTCCCGAGTACGTGACCTCCTCCCCCGACACTCCATCACTCGTACTTCCTCCTGCCTCGCTTTCGTTGGTTGGCCATTAATTGACAGGAATATCGACATCACTTCCGACACACACACAGCCCAGCCAGGAGAGGGTGGGGGATATCCCCCCCTTCTCCAGTGCTCGGGTAACACTTTTGCCACATTTTTTGTGGTTATGATTGCTACGTGCCCAGCGTCTGAAATTCGATTTCATGCTCGACTTGCTTTTCAAATTAACTGAAAATCATTAATTGCTAAACAAACCTCCAGAGTAGTGGCAAGGGGACACACGGAAAGGAGAGGCAACCGTGGCTGGTCCTAGCCCATCCCCCATCCACCATCCATCCGTATCCGTGCCCGGGGTATGTTTGCTTGCCCCTCCAGCTCCTCCCCAGGCTGCTAATTGCCAGTAAATTAGTTTCTATTTGCAAATTAAATAACCCAAACCAAGTGTCCAAGCTGTCAAGCACTTTGACTGACAGACAGACTGACGGACGGACTGAGGGACTGACGGGCTGAGGGACGGTTCGGCCAGCGGACGGACTGCAGCATTTTCAAATTCAATTTCCATTTCAGTGTAAACTTTTCTTCCTCCTGATGGAAATCTGCTTTAAGTCCTGGACGAGAAAGCGGGGCGGAGTGGCCGTGGGGGTGGGGGTGGGGCCGCGTGTGCAGTGCAGAGTCAACAAAAAGCGGATGGAAAAAAGCGCAAGTAACCAGCCACGCCCCCACAGCCGCCTCCATATGCTCTTGGGCCTGGGAGAAAATCGATAGCCTGATTTTCCACGGCAAAAGCAAACAATAGACAACACACACACACACACACAAACACACATCGAGACATGGAAGGAGGCCGAGGCGAAGGCAAGGCAAAGGCAAAGGCGAAGGTGGAGCAGCATTTCCCGAGCCTCCGTCCCTCCCTGTCGTGCGTAGGAACTAGACGACGCCCACAAAAGTAGGCAACGTTCTGGCTACACTCGCATCTCCCCCTCCTGCCACACGCCACATGCCTCCTGCCACACAATACATTTTTAATGGGTGCCCTGCTGCTCTTTGGGATTCCTTCTCCGTCTAGGACATAATGAGTGGGCGCCCACTGGCGTTGCACTGCCAGCCCTCGCCCACCTGCAGCCACCACCCACACGCCTTCTGAATGCCTTTTTGTGGGCGTGTTGTCACCCATAGCCGAGGCTCACATTCAGAATGGCGCACGACGACCATGAGACAAAAGAATGGGAAGGAGAGCAGAGCAGAGCAGAGCTAAATAAAATTAAGCTTCCATACGAGCACGTGTGGGGTAGGGCTCCGGCTCCCTCTCTCCCTCCCCCTCTTTCTTAACTAAGGGGAAGCGTTGCAAAACTTAGGCGCAAAATGCCATTAGGTAAAAGTTGAGATGGCATTCCCTTGCAGCGACAAACTGTACTACAGGTTTTGTCGCTCTTTAAGTTTAAGTTCATATTAAATATACCCATAGGTAAGGTAAGGTATTATAGTTATAGTTCGACTATTTGCTACCCCCGCTAAGAGAGTTTTCCCAGGTGTCTGATTGAACTATCATGAATCATGGGTTATTTCCCTCCCATTTCACTTCACAGTCAACCACTTTGCCCCTTTCCCATACATTTCCTTTTACTGCACTCGTAAAAGCCAAAAAGTGAACGCATTTCGATATTTATCGATTTTCTGTCACGTTATCTGGCCAACATTTTGGGGCTTTACTAACCAAACAAACCCTCGACACCACTGCACACTGAACCCTCCCTCCTCTGTATGCGAGAATTACTTACAAAAACTACCTCCGACCCTCTGCCTTAACTGGTGGGAGTGTGGGGAGGGGAGGGGGAACTATTAATGCCAGGGAACGTATCAAAATGCTTCAAACATAAATCAACACAAAAGTTCTCATAAAGCCCACACGGATAGTGTCAATCAAATGGGAAATGGGCTCGGGATCGGGCTTCGAACCACCTCCTCTCTCTCTCTCTATCGTACTCCCCCCCTCTTTCGCAGCTAACACTCTTCCAAGTGCAAGGAAATATTTAAAAACAATTTAAGCAGTTATTTTGCTTTTCTTTTTGGTTTTTTTTCTTCTTTTTTTCGGGGGTAAAAAGTTTTCCCTTTTTTATCGAGAAAAGCAGGTGAAAATGTCAACGACAATTGCCATCGCCGCCAGGTGCCAGTGCCACTGGTGCGGGTGAGAAAGCAACAACAACAGTAGCAACAACAGAAACAGCAACAACATTTGCATAAATTTCAAGCAACGTTTGGCGGCAAAAGTTTGCCCCGAAAGTGATTTACATGAACAGAGGGAAAGTGGGAACAAGAGTCGGGAATGGAGATGGCGATGGGGGATACTCCCCACCCCTCTATGGTTCCTTAAGTTCAGTTTAACTTTTGCTATAAACTTTTGTCACGCCTCCCCATCACGCCTCTACCCCTGCCACTGCCACTGCCACTGCCACTGCCCCTGCCCCTGCTGCCACGCCACGGGGAGTTCTTAGCAGCCCCGTTAGCGGGGTCGGTGGTTCTTTTTTTCGGGTACGAGTATTTCGACTTTTTCCTGGTTTTTGTATTTTTATTAACCACATTAGTTGATTTTTGTCACGCGAAAAGTTTCCCCCGCTGAAATGTGATTTATGGAAATTTCCTTCACACTTATGTGCCATCTCTTTCTCACTCCCCCACTCTGTCTCTCTCTTCTCTATGTTGCGTGAATATTTTACCAATTTATTTATTTAGCGTCAGAAACAACTACTGTTTATGCGAGCACATAGAACGGGTGGGAGACTCCCCAATTCTAGTGCGGGCTTTTCTAGCATTTAGTTATTGTAATTTGCGTTGATTTTGTGGGTGCCCAGGTGGCAGTTGCTGGGTGTGTTTGCGTGGACTTGATTTAATGACCTCAGCAGCTATATTATTTATTTATTTTGTTGGAATTTTGTCAACAATTTGTTTGATTTAATTGCTTTGGCAATGAGGCAGAGGAAATGAGCCGAAGAGAGGGGGAAGATGGAAGAGGGAATGACCAAGGAATATGTTCTACAAAAGATGAACATTCAGGAACTTTACTCAACAGCAGAAAATAGATATATGTACATACTTATGTATGTCCCATGTACCTTAAAAATGCAAATTTAATTTAATGGTAATCCACTCTTCGATCAACTCTCGATTGTGTGTTCGCTACTGTTTCAAATCATTCTTTGCTTGCTTTAAATTTCAGAGTTTAAATTAAATGAGTTCCCATACTGCGGTCAGACACCAATAAACTTAGGGGACTTTCCTGCTTCATCCACTTGCAACTTCTGGATGGACACGGACACGGACACGAACCCTTCTTCCCTTCCATTCCACTTCGTGCCACTGCCACACATGCACCACACAAGTGTAACTGCCCAGTGAATGTCATAAACTTTGATTTCCTTTTACTGCCACCACGACTAATCCAAAATGGCTGCCCCCGAGTTTTTGGATGAAATTTTTATGAGACCGCAACACGCACGAAACTAACAGAAACACCAAAAAAAAAAAAGAAGAGAAGAACAAAAACCGAACCTAAAACGGACTGTGACTACAATTGAATTTGTAAAAAAAATACACATCCATGTGCACATAAAAAATGTACATATATTGTACATACATATGTATGTATATTGTATGCCAGCCATATAGTAGTAGGTACACAATCCATTTGTGTTATGGCTCGTCTCGTTGGGAACTTGAAAAATGTTTCAAAATGTTGCATGTTGTCGAGGAGCAAAAGTATTTTTTTAGTGTTTATTTTTACTTTCACATTAAATGCCATGCACTGGCACTGGCACTGCCAGTGGAACTGGCATTGGCACTGGCCTACCCGTATGATGGCATTTTCATGTTGCTCGGAACAGCAATGCAGGGACAGGGACAGGGACCCTAACTGGCGAACCCTGGCAGCCCTCCCACCTCTCGCACGAGGCCTAACAGATTGTAACTGGATTTTTATGGATCTGCTGAATTTGGATTCCCCCCTTTCCCCCTTCTGTCTGTCCAATAGAAGCTGCAAAGCTTGTTACATTTTTCATTTATCAACCCGTACGACGACGAGAGCTGTAAAATGATTTTCGATTCCTTTTTTGTCGGTCATCTTTTTTGTTGCTTTTTGTTGCTAGTGTGTGGCATGCAACTCAGTACTTACAGCGTTTGGTGGAATAGTGTCAAGGGGGGGATTGGATTTGAAAGCCGGAACTTACCTACAAAGAGAAAAAAAGAGAGAGAATTGTTAGGATTAAATGGTGATTGCTGGAAGCTATGAATGTATATTTAATCGACTGCATATCGAATAAAACAAAGAACTAGAACCCATTTTTAACCATTTAGAATCGTACGAATATACTCAATATTTTCAATAATAAAGCAGATTAAAAATATAAACTGGAGAAACCTCCCAAATATCCTCGTATAAATGTGCATATATTTCCCATCTACGAGTATTTCCAGTTCAAATCACTTAATTACAAATAATACTTAAGGTCGGTCAAATGGTCGTGTCATCGGCCTTCCTTTCCATCTCTCTCCCATCGCCCGGCCCGCTCTCGATAATCATATGCAAATAATGATGCACTTAATTTTGGATCACAGCTCCCCCACCCAGATAATTGCCAGAGTTTGAACTTTAATTAAAATTGAAAATTGTGTTGCCATATCTGAATATCTCTGTGTGGGTTCTGGTCTGTTCTGGGCTGGTCTGTTCTGGCCTGCCCTGGCCTAGAGCTAAACAGCTGCGATAACTTGTAGAATGGCTTTGTCGAGCCATCCCATGGAATTGTTTTTGGATTTGTACAAATGTTTTGTCACTGTGCTAAATGCAAACTTCAATTAGTTTGCCCGGTGGTTGCCGGTCTGCCACACCACTCCCCCGCCCTGTGGCTCTCTGGCCCTCATGGAGCTTACAACCAAAGCCAGAACGATGGACGGCAGAGACTGAGAGGTGGAGCGAGCATATTTCAGGCTGAAAACGTTTGGCATATTGACAGGCGCATAATTAACACTATTATCAGCATATATACCCATGGATAGGCAGTGGGACATGGAGACAGAGGGACATGGAAGCTTTGAAAGCTTTAGAATTTCCACACAGATTGTTGCTGCCCAAATATATTTTGCTGGCCATTAAACTATTTCCACACAGAGCTGTAGCCGTGGACGAGCTGCTGACCAGTGCAGACATACAATACATAAGTTTTGATTACGATGTCAGAGACTCTCCTCCCTCCGTCCATCCGTCCGTCTGTTCGCTAAGCCCAGGGCTTAATTCAAACATACTCGTACATTCATTGGAATATTTTCTGATTGCATATTAGCCTGTCCGATCCATGGAACAAATTAGGCTGGTCCTTCATTCATTGGTCAGCAATAAATGACACAAAAAATGCTGCTGATGATGTTTCGACAGTTTCAACTGCTTCCTGCTTTCTGCAAATGAAAGTTGCCGCAACACTTGAGCAAGCAGTGCTTGGAGTTTCGTTCGCGTTTCGGTTCGTGGATGGATGGCCAGGTGGCTGGCTAACGTGTTAAAAAAAAGCAGCTCCAAGCAGAATCCAAAAGGTAGACAGGGAAAATTACAAAAACGAAGCAAAACAGCTGGCAAAAGTTAATTAAACTTATTATTTCTTGGTGCTGTGGTGCCGTGATTCGATTTTCCATGTTTCACGCTTCATAGCCATGAAAATTGTGCGTACCAACGCGAGAAATAAAAGCAAACTAATCGTAAAATAGTTGTTGGAAGAAACAAAAAAAACAAATAGGATTGCGGCAAGGCGCGATAAGTTGTCATCGTTGCCACAATTGTTAGCGTTGCTCCGTTATGGATTGCTGCCCCGCTCGGGCTCGAAAACAATCTTGGAGAGGTTGGGTAACTTCTTGAATTGCATGTGGAGAAATATTTGGCATAACAAAACAATCAAAGATTAAATATGGAAAGGAGGAAATTGTTTATTGGTACGTATGTATGCTGTCCAAACGTCTCCGATTTGTCTCCGATTTGGTATCTACTTGGGATCTACTCATTTGCATTTGCATTATATACGAGTAGTAGTGTTATTGTGGCCGATGAGAGCCACTTAAAACCATCAGTAATAACACCATTTGGAAATGTTGCAAATGTTAATTCGCTTTGAGCTTTGTGCTATCCGTTATCCATCGCAATTTAGAGCTCATAAATGCAAACAAAATATGCATTTTGTCATTAACTATTTGGGCAATTGCTGCGTGCGTGCACTTAAGCGGTTCATTATTTATGCGACAATTCCTGACTGAGAAATACGAAAATATTTATACGATTACGAGGATGAATGTCGGTCGGATATACGCGTTTGTACGAGTATATGGATGGATGGGCACATACATAAATAGATGCCTTATCGGCGTAATCGATGTTAATTTTCTCGCTTATCGCGGATATATTTTTGCCACATTTAAATGGACATTTTCTGAGCGAGTAGTGGCCCGCCGCCCTTATCGGGTTTATTAACAGATGGCGGTTGTCACGCCCTTACATCACCCCTACTACTCTGCAAATGTAGAGGGTGTGTGTGTGTGTGTGTGTGTATGCCACATTTAATTTCAAACAGATTGTTGTTGCGGTTGTGTTTGTAAATACAATCAAATTACATTTACATTAGCGAGTTCTTTTTATGTGTCCCTCCTCCCTCCCCACCCTTTTGTGTGTTTGGCAAAATGCATATTAAATATTTAATTAGTTTCCCTGAAATTGATTGCATTAGTCGTCCGCGCAGCTTCGATGTTCGATGGTTTTGTTGTTAATGAACTTTGTAAACTTTTTAGCTGCTCTGCGTATCACAAGGGGACATGGGGGTGTGGCATAATAGCGCAGCTGCCAACTGCCAACTGCCATATGATGAAAATATTATCGAATTTATTTTGTAACCCCATCAACATGTGTGTGTGTGTGTGTGTGGTGGGTCTGTACGATTATGTGGATAGGCCTGTGGAAGGATTCATGCCGCAGACAATGGCCATAAATTTAATTTTATAAGTGCTGGGAATCGGCATTGGCTAGCCATTGCACTCCTATTTCTCTAGACATTTTGAGACCTAAAGAAAGACCTAATGAGAAGTTATGAGTTGGAAAACAGCTTGGAATGCATTTATTTTTCATTTAAAGATTTACTGCATAGTTTCATTTTTCTTTCATTCATTCAAAAATAATTTATATGCCAATGTGTGGGGGGAAGAATATTCTATAATAATAAATAGTTTATATATTAAATCATTGAGACCTTTCTCTTATTCTTATAAATCAAATACAATTAGCATGTAATGTTTTCAGTCCAAGGCTAAAGAACAAAAAATCAGTCGAAAGCCACGGACAAATTTTAAGGGGAAAATCTTTAGGAAGGATAGAGACCATCATGAAATACTAATAAGAGACAAGATGTGGAACAGGACCGGGACCAGTGGCAGTGGCAGTGGTAAAAGCATCAGAGACAGAAGCAGAGGCACATAATGCCACTTAATTAGCGAACAGTCACATGCAAGCACACACATAAACAAACACTGACTACCACAAAGGCAAACACATGCTTAATGCACATTAAGCTCTGAAACAGAGACGGAGAAACAGAGAGACACAGAGAGAGAGAGAGAGAGAGAGAGAGATGCAGGATGGCAGAGAGAAGGCAGAGAAATCGGGCAAACAAAATCTGCCGCAAATCAAGAGCAACGAAAAAGTCAAGAAAAATTAAAAACTGGCACACAGTCCAGGGAGGAAACTCCGCAGGGTGAGTGAGTGAGGGAGAGAGAAGAGGGAACGAGGGGAAGAGATGGCAAATGTGGGTCAACTACTGCGTTACCCATTGTTCATGCAAAAACACACACATACACTCGCACACACACACATGCACTCACTCGGCTTTAATGTCATTTGCATTTTTTTTTCCGTAGCCTAGCAAAATGGGCAGCTGCTTTTGTCTGCATCCCAAGTGTGTACATATGAGTATATATAGGTGTATGCGAGTGTGTGCGCTGAATTTATTCTTTCCATTTACTTGATTTAATTGTGCATAAATATTTTCCCATTGCCATTGCTTCTGCATGCAAATTAGGCAAAGAGCAGAGCAGAAAGAAATACGTAAAACTGACTTTAATGTCATGAAAGGAGACTCATTTGTGTTTGCTTGTGTGTGTGTGTGTGTGTGTGTGTGTGTGTGTGTGTGTGTGGGTTGTTAATGTCAATGAAAATCACAATTGTGTTTTCAGTCGAGATTTGCAGTCTTAGAAGGATAAGCCGAGCTCAGGATTGGGCTTAGGCTACTGCTAATGGCATGTCAGCGGAGCTACTCGTAGAGGGTGGATATGTACATATGCTCGAAACAGGAAGAATTTACGAATCTACAAGCCATTTTTACGAGTCAATGTCAGTGGTTGGAACATGCGGAGAAGCAGCACCAAAAGTATATCAAATTGCTGCCACGGGAACTATCGATCCGCAAATGTATTTTTGCTTTGTGTTAAGTATCAATTTCACTTGGAAATGTTTCCCTAAAACAATCTAATTAAGCGGATGGGAGGCACCACAAAGCCATTCCTCTGTCACCCGGAAAAGGCCACACATGGGAGCCGCATGTGTGTGGAGGTGGGGGAAAGTAATACGTTGAACCAAAATCGAAAATGAAACTCTGTCTTTTCCATTCCCTCCCCGACCCACCCATCACACGCAGAGCAGTGCAATCGAGTAGGAAATTAAATGCAGTGACAAATTGCACAAATTACGAGTGCAGCATTGCAGTTGCAACTGCAACGGCAACAGCAACGGTAACGGCAACTGCAGAGGGAATTGCACTCTAAATTCTAAACTGCCAAATGCGGCAATTGCAACGAATTGCAAATGCATTTTAATTGCAGTCCGCATCGTTGGCCTGCCATTTTCACCATTTTTTTGTTGTTGCTGGCAAACTGGAAACTAAAACACAACTAAATAGAAGCCATTCATTCAGTGGGCTGGGTGGGGGAAAGTGGAGTCAGTGGAGGAGTAACTGAATAAACAGTGCGCCAGGGCTGAAAGCATTCCCTGTCCCTTCTGTCCTCCCTGTCGCTTTCTCCCCCTTTTTCTATCCGCACAAGGCTAACGAGCAACATTTTTGTTGATGATGACAATGATTAGATGCGATAATGCAAATGAGTCAACAACGATGAGTCCTTGGCTCCTGCTCCTGCTCCGGCTCCACCTCCTGCTCCGATTTCTGCTCCACCATCCACTGATGATGATGTTGGTGATGATGCTGTTGCTGCTGCTGCTGCTGCTTTTGGGGGCTGGCATCACCAAAAAATTTGCATGCCAATGATACATGGGCTCTCTACATACATACTACATATACATACATATGTATGTATATGCATCTATGTATGCATGCATCCATCCATCCACTTGTGGGCGTGTCAAAAGCGGGCGCTTACAGCAACGACAGCGACAGCGACAGCGATGAGGTTGTCGGCGACAGGATAGGACAGGGTTGGGACACCGTTGATGACGTGTGGTTGTCATTAGAGGAACCCACAACTGCAGTTGCTGTGCAGTGGAGAAGATACCTCCCACATTCACCATTCCAAGTTCCACCCCACCATCAGGGTGGTTCGGTTCTTCCTCCTGTTTTGCATTGGTATCACTGTCACCGTCGCTGTTGCTGCCCCCTGTCCCTGTCCCTGCCCCTTGTTGCCGACAAAATGCCCACCACACTGACCAAAAATGCATACAACATGGCACAAAGGGCCAAAGACCCGGCAAGGGTTGTGGTCTTGGTGTTGGTGGTGCCACTGGTGGTGGCAGTAGTCAGCCCTCCCTCCCCCCCCCCCCTTTGTTAGGCGTTGATTTTCCCCTGTCACAGGCTGAGCGGCTGAGCTTAGCTTTAATTTAAGGTTGCAGTTTTTCTGGTGGCTCTTGCTGCCAAATTATGTGCAGGCTGTTGCATAAAATGGTAATTTTTTAGACGCTCCCTCCATGGGCTACGGGGCTGGGCGCCACCTCGCCACCACCCACATTAATTTGCATAATAACTCGGGGGGAGGGGTGCTGCCTGGGAAGGGCTGCCCTCAATTATTGTTTGCCAACAATTGAAATGGGAATTTTTGTTTAAATTTCAAGCCCGTTCCCCCCTTTGGCTGTCACAACGAATTTCCAATTCCCAATCCAATGTCCCCAGTGCCAGAGCTGCTCTAGATCTAAATCCTATTCCAGGCATATGTTGTCGCCCACCCACCCACGTAATGACATTTTGATGACATCTTTTTCGTGTCCCTGTTGCCCCCTTTTTGGTGGCTGGCCAAAGTTGATATGGAAAAGGCAAGAGACTGCCAGGGGGTGGGTGTCTGTGTCATCTATCCACTCCAGGAGCGTTGCCTCAACAATTAACAGGACAATTAGTGTGACCAGGATAATAGATTTCTTGCGCTAATTTCATTTGTTGCAGCATTTCAGCCTCAGTCCCAGCAGATGCCCCAGCCTGAGCCCTCACCTAATGGCTGCTTTTCAGGGCTATTAAATGGCCACACACACACACACACACACACACACAGATGCTTACTGGTGGAGCAGAGTGCGAGTGAGAGTGCTGCCAGGATGCATTACGCACCCACACAGAAACCAGAAAGTGAGTTATCATGCAAGCACTTTTCTAATTACGATTTCGGGCAATGATTCTCAGACTCCCTCTCTAACCTCTCCTACTACGACTCCAATGATTCCGAATCTGACTCTGACGGCCTGTTGACTGCGAAAGGACATTTGGGGACAGGACCTAAAGCAGAAGCTGCAGCTGCTGGCCCAGTGGCCGGCACATGCACAGGAACAGGGAGAACATTAGCCAGTGAAATTTCCCCAGGCCAATGTTCTGCCCAGTTGTTGTTTCTGTTGTTGTTGTTGTTTGCTGTTGCTGATGTTATGGATGCAACTTTAAATTGCTTTGCCAGTGAGTTTTTCTAACAGTTCTCCCCCGAGGGTAGCTGACAATGCAAAGGATTGCTACTAGCTGGTAAAGTCTGGCTCTGCTTCTGCTTCTGGCTCCGGCTCTGCTTTCAGCTCTGGTCCTGGTCTTGTCTGATATTTTCATCGTCTACTCCCATGTCTGTCTGCTCCACTCCTGTGGGGAATGCGCCACTGCACTGATTGCACTTTGGCTCCAAATTTCACAGATACGAGATACGAGTGTGAGTGTGAGTGTGTGAGTGTGCGAGAGCGAGTGCGAAGCCCCAAAATGTCTGAGTGCGTAATGCGTTTTCATGGACTTGGAGGAAGGGCGAGGCGAGGTGAGGCGAGGCTAGGCGAGCCTTGGGGCAGTTTCTACGGTGCAGGGGGGACAGGAAGAGGCCCCACAGATATGGGTGATAAAGTGCAGACATTTGACAAATTAACTGCTTTGCGTCATGCGGCGGAAATGTTGCAAATCTCGTGCCGTCAATCGCTGCGGCACAAGGCCCCACAAATCGCCCCGAGTCCAGTCGAGCAGCCTCCGCTCTGGTTCGCTCCAATTTGATTGATTTATGAAGCTGGTACACCACCCCACAACACTCTCACACGCTCTCACCTACTCCCCGACAGATAGACAGACAGACAGACGGACAAAGATGTACACAGCCGCCGCTTGCTGCATTGGAGGTGTGACATTTGATGCCCGCCCTAATTGAAGCACCTTCAACAACCCACCCCCACCCCCCATCACCACAAAACAAGTCAAAATTATCAAATAAAATCAGAACAAAGGAAAAGGAAATAAAAATTCTTACATGATTTTGGTTAAAAGCAAGCGAAAGCACATCGTCACTTACCTGGAAATAAAAACGAGGAACAAAACATTAATTAAATAAAGGAACAACTGGGAATGGAACGTAAAATTAATTAATTTGGAATAACGGAATGGAACACTGTCTAATTTATGCTACTTGCTTGTTTCCTCTTTAGTTAAACAAAGCCGAAATAAGCCCCTTCAAAGGGAACCCACAAATAAATGCCTGCACTCCGCTGGCACAGTGCCATTCCCTCAGTCGTTAGCCGCTCAGCTGGTCGAGAACTACTCCCTCCCACCTCCCAGCTCCCACCACCACCCCCTCTGGCACGGGGAGTACTCCCGATTTAGCCACTGCTCTGGCTCTGGGTCCTTCCCCCTCCTGGGATGACATACATAAACATTAGCCAAAGCATATAATAACACAGCAACAAAGTCGCCACAATGGGGATTGGGGGGGTGGATTCGACGGACTGGGTGGATCGGAGGAGGATGGATACGGGAGCAGGAGGCGCTCAAATTGTATTTAGTCGTAAACTGCACACGCACACACACAACAGGGGGAGATCCTGTGGGGACACACACACACGGATAACATAAAACTATCGGGGACTGCGGTTCGAGGCCATATAAGGGCCATAATTTCGACACTAATGCTAAGCCACAAAAAAAATTGCTTCCTTGGCGACCTTGCAGGGGCTGCAAGTGGTCAGACTTTGACATGTGTCAAAGGAAACCCTGATGGAGTGACTACCCTCCACCCCCACCGATAGAGATGGAGCGAGATGGAGCGAGATAGAGAGTGGCCCAGGAGTCACACCTGCGACCTGAAAGTAGCTGAGAGAGAGAGAGAGAGAGAGAGAAACCGACTAGATCTGGCACGAACCTCAATAAAAATCAACAGTTTATGCGAGACGCATGATGTCCTTGAGAGTGGGGCGGGAGGGTTACGATGGAAATGTCATTTTTAGAGGGCGAGCTCATCGAAGGGACATGGCAAACATGCCAGCCCGCCACTGCCACTGCCACCCACCGACAGGCGACAGCCAACAGCCAACAGTCTGGCAAATGTATTGCCTTCTATTTGCATTTTCTATTTATTTCTTTATCCCTTTTCTAGTGTGTTTTTTTCTCTCCTTTTCTCGTTCCTCGTAGCTGCTCCATCTGGGGAAACGTCTGGGGGAGCACTTGAGCTCGGGCCCGCCATTAGTGGCACGTCCTTGGATATTTCGTGTTTGTCCTGTCTTCCACTTTGGCACTCATATTTTATTAAGTAGCAAAGTTGACAAGGGATTTGCTCAGGCAGAGGGGTGCGGAGTTCGGGATGCTGGGGCGGCTGGGCGGTCTGGCACAGCGGCAGAGTGGGAGACAAGGACAGGGACAGGGACAAGAGGGTCTGTCATTTTGTAAAGTAAATATTGGTAATTTTTATTGGGGATTTTCCTTGATTTCCCTTTGAGCATATGGCTTATCCCGAAGCCGGACACAAACTTTGCCCCGAGCGCAAAATTAAGGACATTTATTTTTGGCCACTCGAACCCGAACCCAAACCCAAACCCAAGCGCAAGCCCGAACCCGAATCAAACTCGAATAGCATTAAGCGAAAGTGATTGCAGAAGATGCCCGGCCCACAAAAAAAATAAGAACCAAAAGCGAAATGCGAAAAACGAAACACGAAAACCGAAAGCCGCCCGGCAACACTTGAAAATTAGAAAACGAGGAAATTATTAGAAAAGTTTTCTTGGTGAGAGACTGGCAGGGGAGCGGGGAGAGTGAGTGCGAGAGAGTGGGCGAGGGGGGGGAGAACGCTTCGTTGCACAAATTTGTGGACCTGCGGCGCAAATTTGTACAGAATGCAACAGACCGTAAGAGACAACATAAGCGATAACACAACAACCAGACCCGAACCTGGACCCGGCCAGGATGTTGCCTCGAGTTGTGTTCACAGCGGTTGCTAACAGGATTTGCCACACCCACAATTTGGCTCCTCCTACTCCCGGTCGTTGCCATGGCAAAGACTGAGGCTGCCACTGCCACTGCCACTGCCACTGCGACTAGGATTGTGATTGGGATTGGAACTGAGTCTGCGACTGCGACTGGGACGGAGGCCAAGTGTCGATGCATGGCATGGCGCACGCAAATTGCCAATCGGTAAGTGATTTTTGAGTTTGCTGTCCCCCTGTCACCCGTCCCCATGCGCCTTGTGGACTAATGCCCTTCGAGGGATGTCCTTAAAGGTGCGTTTCGGAATATTATCCTTTAAGCTGTGCGCCACGTAAATTACATTTCACGAATGTCTTCCTGGAAGCCTCTTCGCAACGCATCATTAAACTTTGGCGCCAACCTGTTCAAACACTTAGCCAACTAAGGAGAGAGACCTAAACCACCCAGCCAACCGATTTCAACACTAAACAGTGGGAAGGGGGACAAGCAAATGATTTTCAGAGCACAAAAAAAGCTGTTGTTAAATATTTAAAAATCATGCCCAGAGCAAACGAGCCTTAAAATACACCTCAAGGCAACTGCCTGCAGGGTAAATTGGGAGACGGGTGGAAGGGTGGAAAAGGGGCGGCAGGATGCCCAACCCGGCGATTCACAAATGCCACCGTAGATCGTACTATATTTGTCTGGTTTGGCCCCCGGGGGGGACACGAATGTATTTACATATGTACATATACATATACATACATACATATGTATGCCTATATTCATATGTACATATGTACGATATAAATAAAATGCCATATTCCATGACATGAATATTTAACAATGCAACAACGACGGGCCGACGGCCTGTCGACCTGGCTGTCTGTCGCCCCACTGCATTGGTAAAATATCACAAAATATTCATTTCAGTTTCATTTTCCCTTTTCGAATTTCATTTACATTTGCATCATCGCTTTTTTGTGTTGATTTTTTATTTTCCTTGGATTTCCATTTACTTTGCATTTTAGTTTCATTTATTTTCCCATCTTGTATCTTTTGTGCGTATTTTTATTATCGTTGAGAAATTGTTTTCCGTTTTCCGTTTTCCGTTTCCTTCCCATGTTTCTGTGTGTTGTTGTTGCACAATTCCTTCGGTTGCAGCCCGTTTGCAATTATTTTGTTATTCACTTGTCAAACGCATCAGGACCACTACAATTTCGGGGACATATGCATAAGGGGAATCTCGTCTTCACTTTCTGGGAATAATTACTAGATTATTTTCCATTTCGTTCCATCACTTATGTTCCCCAATCATTGTTCCTGTTCCAAGTTTCAGTTTTACATTTCTTTCTTGAATTTTTCTCATGTATTCGCAAATTAAAAGGGAGAATGTAATAATTTGTTGACGCTGCAGCTCGAACTGGTCCTTCACCGTGTCTGAAAAGCCCTGATTTATTCATCCGAATGTGTCAGCTTTCAGCATTTTGTGACGCAATACAGCGAGACAATCAAGGGATTCCATGTCGCAGTAATTTTGCATGACAGATTAATAAGCCTCTGCCTTCCAGCCTGAAGCCTCCAGCCTCTGAGAGCAGCCAGAAACCAGCAGCAAAGAATTGGCATTAAATTGTAATAAATAGGCAAACAAGCATCTTCTGTCCCAATTCATATGGCAAAGCTCCAAGAAGCAAAGTGCCAGAAGGGGCAGAGAGCGTGCTTCTGGGCCTCAAATTGCCATGGCACACACACAGAGCAGCAGAGAGGCAACGGCAACAAACAGCCAACATCCAAATATGAAGCTGAAGCTGGCTAGGGCTGTAGCTAGAGCTTGAGCTGGGAAACTGAGCAACGTCTGCAGTTGAAACGAATTTAATTTTCTACTTTTTATTTGTATTTTTTTTGTTGTTTGCTCCTTTTTTGTACTTTGGCGTCTGGCAGACACAAACAGAATAACAAGCCGCAAGCCTGGGGCTGACAACTCTCCTTAAGCTACCTTACCTTGCCTTGCCGCTGCTTTTCTTTTGCGTTTTTCTTTCTTTTTCGGTTTTGCTCTCGCGGCTGCTCGGAAAATAGTGGAAACTTTTGATAATTACATTTGGCGGCTGTTGCTGTTGCTTTGGCAGCTGAGCCAAGCAAAAAGAGGAAAAAGAAAAGCAGACGGAGGTGAGGGTGGGGTTTCCCCCACATCGGAAACCAAGGTAAAGAAAAGCCAACAACTAGGGATAAAATGGTTAAGGAAAATGGCTTAAAATTATGTGGGATAGGCGGCAAGGCAACAGATTCTTATACATTCACAGACCGATGAATGAATGGTGAGAATATGTTGGAGTAACAGCAGCAGCAGCAGCAGATAATTATGCCTGACAGAGGAATTACTATGAAACTGACGTTATGAGCAGATGATCGCCGTATTACAAGTAATTAGTTATGGACGTTGAAGCTATTTTGATCCCTCAAAAGATTACTCTTTGGCAGCGCTAATCCCCTTTGAACATGGAAACATATCCACCCGTACTTTCCATTTCCATTTCCACTCCAACCAGAACTGGGGAGCTGTCAATTTCATCTAGAAATGTTCAGCCATCCCCCCATCGAGCAGCAGCAGTTTGCTGGAATTTATTTCATTTTATGCTCGCGAATCTTCTGCTTTGTGCATAAAACATTTCGAGGGTAGGTATGCTGGGAGCAAGGAGCAGGGAGCATGGGGCGGGGTAGACAGATAGCAGGGCGCCACCTTCAGGCAATTTCTTAAACTAATTTGCCATGAGGTTGCCGCGGTAGCGTCTGCGGCGTTTGTCGTTGGCGGTTTTTGTGCCTTTTACGTGTCCCGGGGACTGTGCTCGAGTTTCGAGTTTGGGTTCGAGTTTGGGTCCGTATCCGGGGAGCGACCCCAAGTATGCAAAGTAGAAACGTTTACTGGCATCGGACTGGGGCTAGGGATGGGGATGGGGATGGGGCTGGGGATGCCAGAACTTTTGATGTTCTTTTTGTTTGCCGCTTGGTTCCAGGGGCTGTGCGTTTGCCGCAAAGTATGCGGCAATTATTTTATGGTCGAGCCATCAATCGGTTGTGGGCATTTTCGTAATATCCGGCTTGAGCATTTTTAATATAGTTTCGCACAAATTGATTGAAGGCGGATTGAATAAAAGACAAAGTTTGGGTGTGGAGAGGCAGGAGAGGACAGAGCACAGGCATAGTCGAGTGAGTTAATTGCTTTTTGCCCAGAAATATGCTATGACAAAGGATCGAATATACCTACATACATATGCATACATATGTACATACATACAAATGTACAATGTGAAAGAGTTTGCATACCACACATTGAGGCGTCTATGGCAGGCACAGGGAATTTAAATATGTAGTTCTCTGCCCCTGACAGCAGGCTGAATGGGATGCCTGTGGATGTGGGTGTGGATGTGGGTGTGGGTGTGGCTGTGCGGTGGAGATTCAAGATGAGCCCAAGTCCTAGACTAAATCGCAGGACAATTAAACTTTTAAGCAGGCAACGACCCAGAGGGAGACGACAAACGGGAAACGGCAAACGGCAAACGACAACGACAAATGATGAAATGCATGTAAATGGAAAATAAATATCAAAAGCAGCACAATAAAAAAGGGAGCTTGAGATGGCAAGAGGGAGTCGCTCCTCTGGTGACACATGCCACAAACGGAGACGGGCCAGGACAACAGGATTCACCCGGACACAATGGAAGCGGCACGCCGAGACTGACAGTGAGAGAGAGAGAGAGAGAGAGAGAAAGGAGTTGCTCCTTCTATTCCTGCTTTTCCTTTCAGTTCGGTTCTGTTCTGTTCGGTTCTTTTGCTGCTGCTGCTGGCCCGCTTTTGTTATGCGGCTACAACAGCCGCAACAGTTCACATGGCTCATTTTCTATGGTCAAAGGAAGCAGCGCACCAGGAAACACACACACACACACACACACACACAGATAGGCACATCCACAGATGTTTTTTTATACACAACAATACAATAGAATACGATATACATAGCCATACATTATACATACATTCATACGCACACACACCACACACACATAGGTGGATGTAGTATGTGTATGAAATATGGCAAATGTCATTTAACATGACAGCTTGATGATAATAGCAACAACAATAAGAGCCCACAGCCACAATGGCCCCGGCACACAGGACAATGAGAAACGCAGCAGGCTGGATTTCGAAGAGTCCAAAGATGGAACCGAATCTTAACCAGCCAGATGGAGAGGCTTTTGCGGGCCGAGAAAGGTGCTTGGGGATTTGAATAGCCAAGAAAAAATGGTGCAGAGTGCGAGATCTGGTAAGGAATCCCGGCCACAAAGAGGAGTCTCTGCCGGATGGAGGGTATTTTATTCTAAGCCAAAAATGAACTAAATTATGGTGTGGCTGGACAGAGGCAGCTTCATGGTTCATAGGAGAATCCTGGAAGCATTCCACGTTCCACGGCATACCCGCTAGGCAGCCCCAACAGGAGCTCCCACAATATGCCCCCATCCGGCAATGAATCACATTTGGTTCCCGTTCAATGGAAATTCCTTTCTCCACTACCTTTTCAGTCTTCGGTATCAAAAAGGCTTTTTATACAGGGGCTAGGCCCGACCTCCACAACTGCACACCTCCACACCTCCACTGGCGCTCTATCAGCAGCTTCTGCGATGCTGGGAATCGATGCCGAAAACCACAAAAGCGCATTTAGTGTAAACCGAGTCGACCGCAAAGCAATTGCACAAATGCGAATGCACACAGGGGCTTCGCTCCTGCAGAGGGAGTCGTGTCCTGTGAGGAGGCAGTGGAGGGGAGCGGAGTGGGAGCTGGAAGCTGGCCATCCGGCAGTGCAGTTAGGCGCCTGACTGAGCATAAACGTCAGTGTCAGGTGTGGCCTGCTGTTGCTGTTCCTGTAGCTGCTGCTGCTGCTGCTGAGAGCCGCCATTTTGCACAAGCGGCAGCCGGAAATGCGGTTACATAATCTCCATATCCGGTCGCCCAGGCCAGATGGCAGACCAGACCAGACCAGTGGAAACAGAAGCCCAAAAAGGATGCAGGACCAAGGGAGAACATGTCAAAAACTGCAGCATACTTTTTGGCACATTATTAATTTTTAGTTTTTGCTTCTACGACAGCGTCCGAGGATTGCCAGGATTTTGTTTGTATGCTTTTATTCCCCCACCCACCACCCCCACCCCCTGGAAATATTGCTGTAAATTCAGTTTCGTTCTCTGCCTCTCCGCTTCTGTTTCTGTCTGTTGCATATTTGATGAATATTTATTTTATCAGCACCAAATTGGATTGCTTCGCTAAATTTTTGTCGGTAAAAAATTGAAAAAAAAAACCCTTTTAAAACAGAAATAATCATTTTACGAATATTTTTTTTTGTCTGAAAGTGAAACTGTTAAAGTTTTCTGATGCCCCTCTATGGGTGGGCGGCAATGAAGAGGCTGCAACTGCCCCCTCGCACTCCCTTTTCCTCGTGGAACATCCGCTGGCAAAACCACAATGAAAATTCACCGGAAGTTGTGCATAAAATGGGCTATGCATACGGAAATCATCAACTCAATGGCTGAACAAACACACCAACAGAGAGAGAGAGAGACAGAGAATGAGGAAGAGGAAGAGAGACAGACAAAAAGGGAGGAGAGTAGTAACAATGGCAAATGCGAATGACGCCAAACGAATGACCAAAAACAATGCAAAACGGCTGCCAATGTCCGGCAGCGAGAGAGACAGACAGACAGACAGAGAAATGGCAGAAGGATGCGGGATAGAGAAGGGAAGAGCGAGAGGCAGAGAGTCACCGCAGAGTATGATGATGATGATGAGGATTCTCATCGCGACCTTCGACGCTGCCCTATGTTATGAATAGTCCGCCCACCGCAAGAGGGATCCGAGGTCTGAGGGTTTTCCAGTTGACCAGAAACCAGAAATTCAGTAGCTGTGTGGCCCTGGTCCCGCCTTCTGCCTTCTGCCTCCTGCCGCCTCTGTCAGGGTCGATTTCACATTTATTTATTGTTTCAACTGCCCGACGGAAAAACCAACGGAAAAAAGACCAAGCAGACCAAGAAAATGGCTCCGCGTGGCTGAAAACTCTCATGACTCATTTGATTTCAATGGCAGAAGTTGTTCATTTGGCAGCGAAAGTATTTAACATTTCCCCGGGAACAATGGGGCAGGCAAATTGAATTGAATGAGGAACATTTTTGTGTGAATCCAAATTGAATTAAGTGTTTGTCTGGGATCCGCAGCAGACGAGGGAACACAATCCAATCCATGAATAGGAAATAAATGTACCGAAAATTAAAGGAAAATGCTGAAGAATCGAATGTAATATTTCTAGATCTGTGTAGGAATATTTCTTCTACTTTCGGTACACCGAAATCTGTCCCGAAAATGTACCAAACTTGTCCACTGTGCGGCACCAGTTGTGGGTCCCAAATCCGATCTAATCATAATAGAAGCAGACCATGGGGTCAGGCGCGTTCACCGCACATCGGAGGGAGCATGGAAGAAGAGGGACCAGCGGGGCTGGGACGGACTTTGCTCTACCACAATGACGCTGATTCCGATTCTAATGCTGATGCTGATGCGCCTTTCAGTTGCAAGAGAGCTTTGGCGGGAAGGGCGGTGCGGTCTGTGTACTGCGCGAAGACCGGATACGGTTCGGGACCCCTACTCGCAACCGGAAGGCTCTGACCTGACCAGCCAAGTGATTCCTGCGCAGAGATTTCGCAATAGTTTCGCAATGGGGATTATAGCCCAACAATGCATTGTCGTGCACCTAGAGGCGGGGGATAAGCACGGGGGTGGGTGGGATGTAGATGGATGTGGGAGGCACGTGGATGGGGTTTGCTAAATGTTTAATAACTCAAGTAGAAAATTTAAATTTGTTGTGTTGTTTGTGTATTGCTGTTGCTGTTCCGTTTGATATGCAGAACAATTTTCGGTTTCGAACAAAAGACGAACCGCAAAAACATATTTTACATAATTTCCCAGAGTTCAACTTGATAAACAATTTCATTGAAATGGCGGCAGATGCTTAACAGCAATAGCAACAGCAGCAACAACAACAACAACAACAACAACAACAATAAAGAGTAATAAAAGGAATTTCGCTTTCATGTTCAACCGCCACAAGGGGGGGAAAGCAGGTGGATGGGGGGGCGGGGCTAGAGGCAAGGGGAGTGCTGAAGGGATGCGTTGCCTTGTTCGCCTCTTTCTTTATTTTCATTTCTTTTGCCTTCACGGCAGAGCCAAAACTTTTCCTGGCACTTTATAAGCTTTTTCCTTGGCATTACATGCACACACACACATACAGCTAACACCCACACACACACACACACACACATTAATGCACGCAGTGTAAACATTACACAAGACCCGCAGCAGGTCGCTCCTCCACTCCATGCAGGTAACAAAAGTACACGCAATAAATGCCCTCTAAGTACGAGTACTCGCACGAGCACTGGGCATCAAAGCTACTGGATGGGGATCAGCAGCAGAGCAGCAGCAGCAGCAGACCACAGGCAATACTTGTATCAGGAAGAAAGAAGAATCTGTAGCATCCAATCGTTACATACATACGAAGAAAGGAATACTTGGGAGGCGTTTCTTCATTCGTGTGAAAGCAGAGAACACATGTACGAACACATGTTTCCTTTCGCAAGTCTCTCTTCATTTTAATTGTTCTCCCTAAGACTGTGAAGCTGAGAGAGTCAATCATGGAACTATTACTCTGTCCCTGCCGTGGGCATACTGCATTAGGAGCACTTTGATTACAGTTTAAGGAAACGATCAGTGAGTGTATGCAGACTTCGTGGTTGTCCTGCTTCTCCCCTACTTGCCATTGCCATTGCTGTTGCTCCGGTTGCTCTGGTTGCTCTGGTTGCTGTTGTTGTCAAGTGCAGCCAACACATTTTTGTTTAAATTTCAATCAAAAACAATTTGAAAGCCCAACGAAAGAGCTGCCTAAGAGTGTGTCTGTGTCTGTGTGTGTGTGTGTGTGCGTGTGGCGAGGCTGTGCATGTGGAAATAGGGATAGAAGAAGTAGGTCCAAAGGTTGAGCATAGCAGCAGGGCAGGGAAAAGTTGGGATGTAGGGATGCCAGCAGAGTGCCTGCAGTGTTCTCCCTTCGCAGCTATTCGCACATTGCCAAAGTTTTAGCCTTTGTTTTCCGGTCTTTTTTCTTAGACGCTTTGTTGACTGCCTCTTCAGCCCCACACTGGCGCCTCCGCCTGCAACAAGTTACAGCACACACGCACACAAACATATGAATGTGTGTACACACTCGTATGTACATATGTACATCATATGGAGGTGCTCGAACTGCAGACGCACTGTAAAATGTACAAAATTGCCGTTGGAAAATCAACAGAGCCGCAGACACGACCCTCGCACCCTCAGCCGCTGCATTTTGCATGCTCTAGGCCATGCGAGTCCTGGCATGCTGTGCATTTCACTTTCCGACAGGAGAGCAGGGGAAGAGCCTCTCCTGGAATCGTTATGTTTAACTACAATTTTCCCCGGGCGAAGCTGGAAAGCCAAGCGGGAAAGGGTGCGGAAAGGATGGTTGGAAGCCAGTGAGAGTCGAGTCGAGTCCCTTTCTTGGGGAGTGCAGCAACAGGGCAAAGAGTTTTACATAATTAGAAATATGAAGCAGTTAGCAGGAGTTCCTACTCCTGCAGGACACAGAGGAGGATATGGGGGAGGGGGGGGGGGGCCTTTAATAATGATTTGTTTTAAGGTTCATTTGCCTCGCCAGATATAGAGACAGAGACAGGCCGAGAACTAGTGAAAGAAAGAGAGGGGAGAGAGAGAGAGAGCGAAAGAGCAAGAGGTATGTGGAGGACAGGCTCCTCCGCCTCTGAAGTGCAGTGTAAATGTCTTGACTTTTTGTGTTTGTTGAGCCCTTAAGCACCACTCTGTGAGAGGCACGTAGGCAAAAATGGTAACAAAAGATGCAAAAATATAGAGTAAAGGAGAGGCACATGGAGAGAGGGAGAGTGAGAGCGAGGTCAAGTCAAGTTCGTGCCTGGGCATTAATGAAAATGCTGCTCACCCATCGAAGTCCTTGCTCTCTCTCTCTCTCTCTCTCTGGGTCTGCTCCTGCCTTTGGTACTATTAGCCAAAATAATATTTTTGATCCTTCAAACTCGTCCCCCCACACACACACACACACACATAGAAGTGTGTTTTTGTCTGGGGTTCGTCTCTCTCTATTTTTAATTAATTAAGACGGCTGTTGGCTTGTTGGCTCATGCCCCCCGACACAGTACTAGCTTAAGGAGACAGAGAGAGAGAGAGATAGAGGGAGGGAGGGGTATGGGCTAATAAAGGGTTCAAGTTGAATGGCTTGCAGCAGGAGCTCATACATGGGGCATCGATGGATTTTTTAATCTTATCCTGCAACATTCTTTGCTATCCCATTGTATCCATAATTTTACCCATCATTTGTGATCCACTTATCGTATTTTAATCGTATTTCTTTTTGTTTCTTCTGATCCATTTCCGCCTTCCGTATCCCTCCTCTCTCCACCCCTGTTGAATTCCACTTTTATCCGCTCTGTAGCTTGGGCTTGGACTTCCCATTGCTCTCCACTCCAGATCAGAAATATGTTCGGGACACAAACCTCATCGAGTCCCTCCCCACCTCCCCCACAATACACAAATACACACATAATTACAGAGGCACGCAGAAATAAATTAGCTATTAAATCCCGGCAGTTAAAAGCCTACCCGCAGGCAGCCTAATCCCCTGCTCCAGTGCCATTCCTCCCCCTCTCGCCGCCCCCGCGGAGGCAACCAAAAAGTTGTACTAATTGCGTAATAATCTTATTACATTTAAAAATACATTTACAACAGCATTTATACCTGCCCTCAAGGCCAGTGACAGCACAGCCAAGGAAGGAGCACGCAGAACAGGATAAGGACAAGGATGAGGCTGAGGCTGAAGTGGAGCCAAAGACAGAGAAGAAGATGGAAACAGGAGACCTGAGACATAAAAGACAGCAGTCAGACATCAGTCAGTCAGTCAGTAGTCAGTCAGTGCGATGAGCGAGGAGGCGGATGAGAAAGAACAATGATCCACCGGAAGCATTGATAAATGAACGAACAAACGAACGGACCCCAGCCCCAGCTTCAGCTCCAGCTCCAGCTCCAGCCACTTTCCCCCGTTGCGGAAACTCCAATCAACTTGAACATCTTCTAGCAAGTTGAGTGAGGAAATAAATCTAAACATTCAGACCGGAAGGGGATGGAGGGGAGATGGGGCTGGGATGGGGGTTCCCCCAGCGTTCGCTGGTACGAAGGAAAACTGTCAAAATTATGCCAAAGCTTATGAATATGAAAATGCCTGGGAAGCGCATGACAAAAGTTTCCTGTCGCCAAGCCAAAGGCATTTCACTTGCAAGACCAGACCCCAACCCAAACCCAGACCAAAGCCCGAGAAAACCGAAACAACTTAGGCTGAACCCCAACCCCATTAGCGGGGGAGAAGTCGCCCTGTATAATGAGTAAAATGTCACAAGTTGACGCAAGTAAATATTTAAATGTCAGATTTCTATATGGCCCAAGAACCGAGAACTGAGAACTGAGATCCGCAGACAAGAGACCGCCGACTGACTGACACTGAGCACAAAATATGTCTCATAATTTCAGTCAGGGGCGGAGGAAGGGGGCTGACTGACTGCGAGGCTGACGACATTCCCAGGCAGTCCCCATACCATCCCTTTCAGCGTCGGTTCCTTCTCCTTTGTTCGGGCAGCCCTCAACAAAGTAATTCGGGCCAAAAACTTGAAAGAACATTTCTGAACTGACTTTGCATGGATGGACCAGACAGAGAGACACAGAGTGAGAGAGAGAGAGAGAGAGATTCTCCCTGTCTCTCTTGCATGTATGCAAAATATGCTCGACCGCCGTTTGACATTTACAAATGACAAACATTTGACAAACAAAATGCTTTTTTTTTTTCGTTGTTTGCCTCAGTCTATCCATCTCCCTCTCTCTCTACGCAACATACCCATCCCCCTACTCCCCTCTCGTTTACTGTTGGCGTGTGTCAAAATCGTTTAATGTGGGCTTTCCCCAAAAGAGAGAATGTGGGTGGCTGAGAGCCAGGACATATATTTGCTAAGGACCCGCAGCAATTTCTTCACTTACCTTTTTCAGTCTTTTGGTTCATTGCGCCACCGGAAGAGCAGCGCAACAACACCGTAAACAAGAAAAGAGACAAATAATTAAATGAACAGAGAAAGAGAGGCAGGAAGAGAGAGAGAGAGAGAGAGAGAGAGAGAGAGAGAGAGACTTCCCAGGGGGGAGACAAATGTAAATAGAACTTCGCAGGGCAATTAAAATGAACATGATGGATGATGGGCTGAGGGGCTGCATGAATGGGCTGCAAATATGAGAATTTTAATGAATAATTTAAAATTTCAGTGGAAAAACCTCAGTGGATCGAAAGGCAACTGAAAATAGTTTTCCATGCGGGTAGAAATAAAACTATCTGCTTTCTGGTTAATCCACAAGAAATATTATAAGATGAGAGTTTTCAAATAAATTTCAAATATTCCACTTTCTGCGAAAAGCAGCAACCCAAACTCTGCAATGGAAGCAGTCCTTGCAGATGTTATAAAGGAGAGACCACACAGAGGCCTCCCCCCCACTCCAGCTAGTTGGGTAGGCAGGTGGGTGGGGGTGCTCGCTGGGCTTATGGACATTTCTCCAGTTTGGTTTATGTCCGGCAGTTAACATTCATTTACTGGACATCCGCCTCGAACAGAGCAGAGGAGAGGAGAGGAGAGCAGAGCAGCCCCCGGCCGCAGGCCAGAGCCATTTCCACCTGCAGTTGGTGGCATTCCACGTTTGGCATGTGGCGCCCCCAGGTAACAATATTCCTGTTAATAACTATGTCCAACATTCCCTGCTCTGTCCTGGCTTGGTCCGCTTACCACTCCTGAACTCCCTTCCCCCCACTTGGCATTCTCTTTTACTAACAAGCTGCATGTCATTACTTCTAATAAACCCCGGGGAGGGTTCACACAGACATGAGGCCCACGCCCACGCCGAGTGTCTGTGTTTGTCTCTGTGCGTGGGGGTGGTGGGTGTGTGGCCTTTGTCATATTTGAACGCACCCGGCTAAAGCCGAATCGACTAAAACCGGGCCTAAGAGCGAAAGCACTCACCCTCCCACCTTCCTCCTCCAGTTGCCGGCTCTCTGTGTTTTTCTGTTGGTCATTTGCCTGGCCTGCGAACAGGAGTTCTTCCTGTGTAAATATTTGGCTTTAATAGAATAAAATGATGAGGAGCTGTGTCCCAGAAAAATTATTTACGGCCCTCATAACAGGGAAGTGCACAAGGGAGAGCGATCCAAGGATATGGAACGGAAGGACGTGGCACCAGGGAGGGAGGAGGGAGGGAATGTGCGACGAGTGGGACTCGAGCGAGCGGCCGGCCTTGGGGCCAAAACACTTAAATTAATAAAGTAAATAATACGAATTACGCACAAGACGAAGGAGCGCCCGAGACAGGGAGAGAAGGAGAGAGCGAAAAAGGACACCCAGGATGTTGGTCAGGTGCCGCCCTGGAGTCCAAAAGCGTTGAAAGTGAATTAAATGCCATTTGTGGCTTAAAAAAGCGGAGCCCAAGAAAGCGAAAGAATTTTACGCGCAGCCTTGATGAGATTTTGTGGCAGTTCCCGTTTTCTTGTTCGTGTTCGTCTTCGTTCTCGACGCGATTCGTTGGTCATAATTAATAGAAGTTCTCTCTCCGTCTGCCATTTCCCCGAGAAGAAAGTGCAAGCCGGAACAGCCAGTGGGGAGGCAGTTTTTTCTCCGTCTGTTGATTAATTTATGGGCCACGGAGGAGGATCGAATGCGGGGCCAGAGTGGCCGCCAGGAAAATTTGTGGCCCTTCAATGTAATCACATTGTGGCAGTTAGCGCCTAATCCCGCTCAATGTGGCTTAGACTTAAGCTTGGGCGAGGGGGAGAAAAGAGCTTAAAGCCCTCTGATTGAATTGGAAAATAATAATGATGCCCCGACTCGTCTGCGGCTGGCTGCATGTCCCTCCCTCGGCTATTCCGGTCTCAAAATATGGCTGTTTTCGTTGTTAAAGATCGATGGCGAGGAGGACTTACCTAGAATGAGAAGACAAATTAAATTTTGATTAATTTCCATGCGCATACAGCAGCAATAAAGGGCAAAAAAGAACAACAACAGCCACGAGGACAAGGCGGACTGACTGACTGACAGGTCGGTCGCCCTGTCGAAATCATTTGAATAAATTGCTTTTCTTCTGCCTAATTTAAAGGCCTACTTAAAAATCCATTACGAAATTTGCATAAATCTATCAAGAAAGGGAGAAAAAATAGAATAAATCCGAAACGAGGGAGACGCTAGGGGCCAAGTCGTGGGTGCAAGGTCTGGCGCCTAGAAAAAGAGTTTTGTTTACTCTGTGAAATTATGAAAAATACACATATTATTCCAGCATTAAATTGTTTATGTTTGAGCGCAGATTTCAAACTATTGAATGATATAATTTGCCTTGCAATCACATTAATATTTATTGACATTAATCTTTTTTGAAAGAGTATGAGGAATTCGCTGCGACCCGGACACAACTCAACTTGCTGAAATTGACAAGAAGCTGTCATTAATTTGCATCAAATCAATTTCTCTTCGACAGCTGCCAGCCGGGGGCAGCCGGGGTAGCCAGCCTTGTCCTAGACATGCTCTGGCATAAAAATGCAAATTTGTTTCGCCTTTAAAGGGGGAGCGAGTGTCAAAGGAGACAGGCTCCAGCAGGAAGACGTGGCCCAGAAGTAGGCGGGAGCAGGAGCAGGAGCGAGAGCAGGACCAGGACAAGAGGACCCACCCTGACATGACACTGGCATATGTGACATGACAACAAATAAAATTGCTAAAATATTATTACAAGTAATGGGAGCAAGCAGCCGAAACATAACCACCCGGCCAAAGGGTGTTGATATCGAAGCTGATGAACCCGATGATGCCGATGCCGATGATGATGACGATTATTACGATGAGGATGTCGACGCCTCTGCCGATACCAATAGGCATATCCATGGCAGGACCTGCCTCCAGGACAGCTCCTTCCTCTGAGTGCGGTTAGACGTGCCCAAAATACATTAAAAGTTATACAACAAATGGGAAAATAAGCAGAGCAACCAGGCCGAGGGAGGGGGAGGAAAAGTCTCAACATTTTCTATACAAACAAATTGCCGCGTACGCGACTTGAAAGCCAAATTTGATTGATGTTGCATTCCAGAAACGACTTTTGGGCGCTTTAGCCTCACATGTTGGGAAGCAAGGAGAAATATGTGTATGCACATAGCTAAAGGACGAAACATCAAATACCCTTTTCTTAGATATAAAGAGGCTTCTGCCATGGACATTTGCCAAAGTTATAGCACCCAGGGCCCAAAGCAAGTGTATGCAACGCAAAGGCTAGAAAAAGTTTCGTCCTAATGTGATTTTGAGTGTTTATTGTTGTGGAATTAAAAGTGTTACGCGGGTCCGAGACATTCAGAAGCTGAGCCAAAGTATCAGTCAGAACTTGAACTTGTTTCCGGGATCTATCGCCATCGGCCAGCCCAGCCCAAAGAATTGGAATCTAATTGAGTGTGACGCTGATGCCCATGCCCATGCCGATGGGGTGTCTGGCAGCGATGAGATGAGTCATCAGCATGGGGAGGAGGCGGATAGAGATGGATGGAGGCCGAGACACCCATGGCTAGGATAATTGAAAATCTGTCAACACTTTTACTAGAGCATGGCGAAATAAAAATGCAATTTATACAAACAAGAATGTCATAATTCTGCGAAAGCAGGAGGCAGAGAGCAGCTGCTGCTGCTGGCGCTGCTGTTGCCTCAGTTGGCAAACGATTTCTCTGCTGGCCCTATTTATAAAACTGTTGCAGTTTGTTTCAGGCTCCGCCCCGACCAGCCTCACAAGCAGATTTATTGAAAACTTTTTGGTCAGTTGTTGGTCTGTGTCAGTCGCTGCCGTACCCGCTGCTGCTGCATAGTTGAGCCCATTTCTGTCCAATTAAAACGCATTTAGCCTTCAGTTGATATGCGAAAACAGATTTTCTTGGGCATCTACCAAGTGCCTTCCGAATTATACCAATCAGAATAAATCCTGCTGCAAAAATGGGATTTTATTTTGGATTTAATTATAATAAAGTGTTTTAAATTGTATGCAGCCTGAAAGCCATTTAGATTGAGGAATGATTCAGGGAATGTATTTACATACCTATTCCTATTGATTCAAAGGTAATCTTCCATATACATATTTCATTATTTACAAGAATATACCTTTATGGGCATTTTCCAATGGTTTCTTATCTTAATGTCTTCCCCTTTGTAATGTTCTAGATGGCAGGCATACATTCCACACATTTAACTGCCTACGGTAGGGGGGGGTGGGGCACATCGCCATCTTTGTCAATTGCCTTCAGCTTGAATACTTAAAATCCTCAAATGTTCATTCAGAGATCTTCCCCCTGTCACGGCCCTCCTCCTGTGTGTAGGTAATATCCATTGGCAATTGCAATCTGGGTAACAAGTGGGCGTGCCAAACAACCCATTTAGTCCCTCCCTAACACACACACACACACACACATATACACTTGTGCACACTCTTACAAATTTTGCGCCATAAAAACGAGAGAGAAACCTCAGACATTTTTTGATTTTATGCGATATATGTACGAGTATGCAGCCAGCAAAGTATGCAACATTTATTTTTAATGCGAGCCAAAAACATATCTTGCCCCCTGCCCATGCCCAGAACACACTTTCAGAATCAGTGGGCTACATAAAAGATTCACGTATGTATGTACTATGAAGCATATATGTATGTATGTACATATGTATGTACAATATACATGCACATACTCGTATGTACAATGTACACAAATTTATATAAATTTTTACGCGTTTAGAATATCAATTTGGTGAATGCGATTTGGTCATAAATGCCACGAGAACAACAATAAATTCATGGCGCATTCCAGAGCCCGCTTCCGTGGAGGGAGGGGCATTGGACAACGAATTTTTCCGCTTCTGCCCTTTGGTGACATGTTTTCCTGCGGTTTTCACGAGGTTTTTTAAGGCCACCCAAAAAAAAAGAGTAAAAAAAAGTATGGAATATTTTTTCCGGCAATACGAGAGTATTTTCTGGTTCTGTCATTTGGGGCAGAAATCGGGTTCAGTGTTATGTTGCTGCTGCTGTTGCTGCTTCTGCTGCAAGTGGACATGTTGCGGTTTTGTTGTTTGTTGAAATTAAATTATGCGGTTTTTGCACGCACACAAAGAGTCACAGCACACACACAGTCATGGGTACTGGAGAGCATGAAAGTTTTATGAAAATGCAAAAATGCAACTAAAAAATAAAAAAACAAAAACAAGATTACATTTTAATTGGTCAATTCAGCCATGAAAGCCCTGCTCCAAAAGACACTTTTTGGCGGAGAGATAGAGTCCTGTTCTGTGTGCAGTTATAGCCACTAGATGGCGCCACTGGATACCTAATTAAAATGGCGAAAAAGATGAGAAAACGAAGAATGGGAAGGGAGTAAGGGGGAGCAGCCGCATTCTTCCCCTACACTTGCTACACGGACTGCTAGCTGCTTTAGAGTTCCATCTTCCCTTTGACAGTTTTGTCGTACATCTCGTTTCCATTCCATTTCCACTCCAGCCTCTCTCGCCACTTTTTGGCCGCCTTTTCTAGCGTTTTTCATGGTCCTGCCCTGCCCTGCCCTGCCCTGCACGGTACAGTTTACAACAAAGCAATTTCCGCAGACGACACGACACGACACTCTTCGCTCTCAAAAAGAGCGAGAGAGAAAGAGAGCTAAAAAAAAAGAGGCAGCCTGCCCTGCCCTGTTCCTTCCTTTCGTTCACTTCTTTTTTTTCATGGCACTTAAAAAATTTACAAAGTGCTTTGTGAAGGAGACCAAAACGCTTCAACGCTCCCGCGGCTGCTGCTGCCCCTGCCCCTGCAACTGCCATCGCCATTGCCGTTGATGCGCTGCCGCTGCCGCTGCTGGCAATGAAGTGCAAATTGCAGTGCAAAGTGTCCACCAGGCCCACCCTCTACTCTCCCCTCGTCGCCTTCCCCACCGTGTCTTTTGCTTCCTGCCGCCGTTTCGCAACTTTTGCTTATTTGTCACACGAATTTTTTCAACTTTTTTGCTCCGCAGCAGCAAGGAAGTCACTTGCAGTTGTTACCGCGACACCTCTCCACTCTCCATCCTCCTCTTTCTCTCTTCCCTCTCTCTCTTTCTCTGTATCCCTGGGTGTTTGGCAAACTTTTTCGCTGCTACGCCTTGGCATTTGTCTATGCACTGGTCTGCCGCCTCTTCTTGCAGTATTAATTGTTTCCACCATTTTTTTGCATCCCGTTTGTGAAGTGGATGCCTGAAGTATGCAACGCTTTTTATCGAGTCAGTCCTGGTCCGCCCTTTGTCCAAGGATCTTCTGTTAATGCAACTTGCCTATTAAATATAATCTGCATAAGTATATAGACTATTGATCAATCTATTTGTTGATATCCTCCACTCTTTCTTACTCTCCCCACTATCACAACACATAATTCAGGCCAATAAACGGGGTTACACCTGAGAACCCAAGGGCTGGAATGAGATGCAGTTTGCCGTGCGATTGGCTTTCTGGCTAGGGAACAGATGGACATACATAAATAAAACGCACACCCCACACAGCATTCGAGGCCAGCTTCTGTTTGGTCTGCCATTTTTATCTCACTGTGGGCACGGCACTCTCTGGGCCGGACAGAAAGTTCAACTTGCAACCAAACATAAATCGTGAAAAATTGCCATCGCATCAAAGCAAATATTTATACAATATAAATACATATACATATTTATGTACACATGTACATATGTATGTACATATATTATTGACTATTAATTTCTGGCCGGCAATTAATTTGTGTTATTTACGAGTATTATTTGCATTTTATATGGTACCTACACGTGTCTCCCACCCCCTCCTCACTGCCACCCCGTTCTGAGAGAAGAGAACTTTAAGCATTTAAATCATGAAAATTAAATCTCATATTTCACTTTCCAACTTTGTCTATCATTTTGTTAGCGGAAATTTGCCGAGCACACACACACAGACCGCCCCATCAAAAAAAAAAAGGGAATAAAAGAAGAGATATACTGAAAGGAAGGGAAGGTTAAATTGTAATATTTCGTCACCTTTTGCAGGAGTCCGGGCCAAAAGGCAAAGGCTCTGCATAATTTAGCGAGCAGCCAGCCAGCCGGCAGCAGCAGCAGCAGCAGACAGTAAGGCAGGCCCCGTAATGTATGCTATGCTCCAGAAGAGGGCAAGAAAAAACAGCAAGTGCCATTACCATAACCCACACACACACACATACACACACACGAATTCATATGATGAAGCGCACATACGGTTCAGGGGGAGAGAGAGGGAAAACATGGCCGGAAGTCACTTTAACGATGCGCGAGTAAGTAATAACAGCGGGCAGGCAGGCAGAAGGCTGCAAGAGGAGTAGAAGGAGAATGAAGAAGGGACGAAAACCCAGACACGAGAAGACAAAAGAAGAGAGAGAGAGAGAGGATGGGAGGATGGGCGGGTGGGAGAGATGGAGCATGAAGTACGACCAACAAAATGGTTCACATTTCTCCTGCATGTGTGTGTTTGTGTATCTATTTTTTCAGCGTCAGACCCACACAGACACACACGCATCCACTCACCCACATACCCACTCACACACAGTCAACAGGGTGTCCGCCGTCCCATCCCCTGAAGCAGCAGCACGAAACGGGCACCAGGTAGCCAAATGCTCTAGCTCTGGCTCCACTCCCCCCCCCCTCTGGCTGACGCCCCGAGGGCAATGGCTGAGATTGCCGCCAAACAGCCAAGAGCAGTTCCATGTGCGGGAATGTGAGTAGTGGACTGTCTGGATACCCTGTAAACCTTTAAGATGTAGCTCAAGGTATCGAGTACGACTACAAATAAATTGATGCAGATGCTGAGCGTATATAGAAATTATCTCTCTGCCTATTATAATTCGTTCAACGTGTTGTATTCCTGAGGATGGGATGGATATCAAACAAAACTCAGATCCAAGCTAGGACAATCCCCAGTCACGGTTGACCGACGGATAGCAGAGCGGGGAATGGCCAAAGAGGAAACCCGCACGGGACGAGGACTGCTTGCTCAAGCGGCGGCGGCGGCAAAGGAAAATAAAACAGGAAAGAAAACAGAGCAAAGAAAATGCAATTGCAATTGGATCGCCCCAATGTTTGCCGTATCTTAGGGGTGCAGAGCCGCAGCCACAGGCACAGCCACAGCCAGATGGAAATACAGTTGCTGCCTGCAGTCCGCTGTTTGTTTTGGCTCTGGTGTTTAGGCAAATGTTTGTTGGGATCCAACAAGGGAGGGAGGGGAGGGACTTGCAATGGATGGAGGCAAGGAGGAAACTGCCGACTGACTGCTGGCATTTATGATGCTCAAGTGAAATTATGAGTCGTTGAGTAGACAACCCTGACAACGACAACGACAGGCAGCGCGGACGAGACGATGATGGAGCAGGAGCCACTCCGGAGGGAATAGGTGGCTCAGCGGAGTGTGGGCAAGTGGCTGAGGCACGAGCAGAAAGATGATGACGGGTATGTCCACATAGGGGGCGGAGCACTGAGCTCCGGCTGGCGCTTACAGTCGGGGGTCTGTTAGCTGTAATCTGTCATATGCATAGCCATGTACTCGCACACGTTCTACAAATACGGAGAGAGAGGGAGAGAGCCCACAGCCCAGAGCCCAGAGCCCACCCAATGCACATCACGAGACTGACAACTGCAATTGCCAGCAGGTAAACGTGGCAAAGAAATGAGAAAATATAACGAGCAGACAGGCAGAAGAAACGTAACAAATGTTGCCAGCGGAAAAAGCTGAAAAAAGGAAGCAGAGGGACAGAGACAGAGACAGAGAGAGACAGAGAGAGACAGAGAGAGAGAGAAGGATCAAGAGAAATGTGCAGCTTAAAAAATGCACGAAACACACATATGCGAAATATATAGAAATAAGGGAGGGGAGAACTAAAGGATTCCATTCCACCTCTACTTTACTTCCGAGAAAAGTAAGTTTTTGCCTTGAGAAATGTTTAGCATAACCTCACAGACAGCCTCCCTCCACCATTGTCTCCTTTCTTGATAAAACGGAAATTGCCAATTTTTTTTTGGCTGGCGACAAACGAAGGCAAACGGAAATGAAATCAAAATGCAAAATTAAGCATTTATCAGTTGACAATTCATGGAGAAATCTAGAGAAGAAATCGTATGGCAGAGAATATGGGAAAATTAAAGCCGATCCGGATATCAATTTGTAGATTTTCTCAACTCAATGCAGAGTAGCCCCTCCGTAACTCCAGACATCAGCTATCGAGGTGCCACAACAGATATCAATTCCCTGAGCAGTTTTCAAACCATTTCCCAAAAATCTCATTCCCATCTTTCGGCAAACTAAAAACTGCAACGGCAGCAACAGCAGCAGCAGCCGCAAATATTTTACCAGACCGAATGGAGGAGGAAGAACCTTAGGTTAGGCCCAGGCACGTCCCAGGCAATCGTTTTTGGGATTTGTAATACGATGGGCCTCAGGTCTCGGCCGATTACTGATTCTGGGCTCTGGACGCTGGACTTTTGAGCACGGAAAACTCTACAAAGAGCCAACAGGGAAGGCTATTTGGCGTTTTGCAGGGGATCCCTAGCTGGCTTTCATTCTGTTCTATTTTCTGTTTTAACCACTGAAATTTGTGTGCGGAAAGAAGGCAACAAAAAAGAAAAGTGAACAAAAAACAACATAGCCGAAACTGAAACCTTTTGTGCCGTGGCAAATGTTTTGCGGTTGTTTACCCGCCTCCGAAGCGCTCCAATGGGCAGGGCCCGCGACTAGCCCGGGAGTCCAAAAGTCCATAGTCTAGAGTCTAGACATTGCCATTTCCGTTTAACGTGACTGTTGCCAGAGAGGAATAGGAAGTGATGCCAGAGGAGGACAGAGGAAGAAGACTGCTGCTGCTGCTGCTGCTTCCATTATCATCAATTTCGCCTTTAATTCGCGCGACTTTTGCTCACTTTTGGCTGTTGTCCGTTGTCCTCACCTTTTTTACTGGCCTATCCCCGCCATTTGCATATTGATAATGAAAAGGGTTTGCAGGCAGGACCTACGTTTGTTGACTGTTTGTTGCAGCCACAAATTCTATTTTATTAATGTACTTTTCCTGCCATGGCCAGGCCAGTAGTGCCTCCACAAGCCCATATCTCCGTAGCTTTCGGCTAATTCACTTAGTCTCTGACGCTGTGGTCTAAAGGGGTTTCCTACCACACAGAAAATACTCGTAAATATCTTTAGAGTCCCCAATGCCTTTCCCCATTCCCCTGCATTCCACTTTTTTATTTACATATTTTTAGTCGCGCTCTCATCCGTCTCCCATCTCTCCCTCTCTATCCCTTTGTGTGTATTTTCCTCTTTTTTTTTGTTGTCGCTTATGACGTGTCAATGATATGAATTTAATCGATAAAACCCACGCTGAACGGAAACTGGCAAAAGCCACAGAGCAGAGCAGAGCGGAGCAGGCGGCTGCCAGCGATAAGCTTCTCATCCTTTCCCTCATCAGCCACCAGCACAGCGTATCAAATGGGATTTTTATTTTCAACCCACTGAAATGCGGCAATAACAATTCATAATTTAAGCAAACAGCAAATATTTCTCGTGAATTCGGATCGTATTAAAATCCAATTCCGCGCACGCTGCCATTGCCAATTTCCCAGAAGCAACCTTATCAAAAATAAATATTATGTATGCCGATGGAACACTTTTTCGGTCATGCATTTTGATGCATTCTCCGAATTGGTTTGTTTTCATATACACGAAATGAATAGAGATTATGATTTCAGATGATTTTATACCCATGTATACCTATTTAAATAAATTGGATATATTTAACTATTCATTCGTATTGTTTAATTTTCATTCCCACAGAAATGAACCATCCATGATGAATTTACATCTCGTGTGGCGTTCATCATCCGAGTAGAACGGACTGCGGTTAATTCGTCACTTGAATGGCTCTTCTGTCTACAGCTAACTCTGTGTACACATGGCAGAGGACACACGTGGATCCGAATGCATTTTACGAGTGTGTACATACATACATATGTATGTATATGGACTGTACATATGCATGTATGTATAATGTTATTGGCAATTTTTGCAGTGTTTACCAAGTTGCAATGTCTGTCAGGATGGAGACGGATGGACGGATGGATGGTTGCATGTGTGGGTGGGTGGGGAGTGTGGCAAGGATATCGAGTGAAAACAAATTCAATTGCAAATTGAATTTTTATTGAATGTTGGCGGCGTCGCTCACAAAAACAAAAATAGAAGAACAAAAAAAACAAGAAGAAGAGTCGAAGGAGAGGGAATTTTCCAAATAAAAATCAGACTCGGTTCCCAGACATCATTCGCGGCTTGTTCTGTTCGGTTTTCGTTTCGTTTCGGTATTCTTTCTTTCCTTCTTCTTTTTTTTTTGCCATTTCTGCTTTGACATTTTTGTGCTTTTTTCTGATTTTTTCTGCTTTACTTCTGCTTCGTATGCCCATATGAAAGTTTTGCTGGCCGCTTTCGGGGCCTTCCCCCAAAGTCAATAGCAGGAAATTCAATTTTCCCGGGCAAACTAAAGTCTACAAAGGTTTCCCTTGTCCCCCGTCCACTAGCCACACTCTGGCCTGGCCTGCATATTTTATATGTGGGTGAAGAATCTTATGGTTCGAAAAATTCTAATATGCCAGCTCTGGCACTGGCTCTGGCACTGGCTCTGGCTCTGTGGCTCCTGCTCTGAGCTGAGCCGAGCTGGTGGGTTCGCAATATGCTCTGCTCTTTCTGTTGCCCGCTGCCTTATCGTCAGTGAATTTTGTTCATTGTTTTTATCGGGCAACACAGGAAGTGTTATAGAAATTTGCCCTTATCAGGCGGCGTTCGTTCTCTCCCGACTCTGGGCCTGACACAATTTCCAGCTCGGCTGTTGACGAGTTTTGTGTTTAGTTATAATTAAAAAAAACGAGATGCTTCCACTGTACATATGTACGAGTGTGTATGCCTCATATAGAGTGCACATATCGTACTATACAACTTGGAACTTAGCTGCCAAACGATTCTCTCTCGACCTGCTGTTCGTTCATCTTTGGGTCGTACAGATGGAAATGTCACACTCGAACACTTACCTGAAAGTAAAATGAGAGGAGAAATTTGATTTTAATTGAAATGGAAAGTAAAGATCAACTTATGTGGCTACATAGAGACAGAGCAGGGAGATGGGTGTAAGTAGTTTCGTACTTAATGGGAACCGCTTCAGCGGTAAAGCGGTAAAGCCTCTCAAGGCGTGGCTAAGCAGAGCTAAATGAAAAAATAATTAAAAGCAATGACAATTTTGTTTTGCTCTGCTCTGCTCTGGTGGGGGGTAGGAAGTTGTGTCGTGGCTGGCTTTCCATCAACAGTGGGCGGGGTTATTGGGGAGTAAAAAATAAAGAGAGCGGGGGATACACACACACACACAGGCACGCATAGAGAGAGTGGGAGACACACAAATCCCCAAACACGTCGCTCACATTTCAATTTACGCATGAAAATGTCATTTCCGACAAGACCAAATTTGCATGCAGGAATCCGGCCGGGGCCAAGGAGGGTAGACCGAGCCATAAAGAAAAAAAAAAGAGGCCATCCTCTCATCTTAGACACGCCTTTCACTGGCGTCGTGTCCCTGTCCCTGTCCCAGTCCTCCCCCTCCTACTCCTGCTAAGACTCTGTCTCTTGGCGCGTTACGCACGCCAAAAAAAAAGTGTAATAAAATTAAGAATTCCAAGCTGCCGTGACAAATATTTTTCTTCTTTATATTTTTTCTTCTCTTCTCTTGGCTCGTACGCAATGAATGGTAAATGGACGAGGACGGACAGAGGACAGAGAACAGAGGAGGAGGCTGGCGAAAGAGCAAATGAGTGACAGATCTCGAGGAATGGGATGAGGGGATGAGATGGCGACGATGTCAACGACAATGACGTTGAGTGCCAATTTCGCGCTGGAGCACCAGAACCCATTCTGCTCCCCCTATCCTGCCCATAGTTACACAATCTCCGCATCCCCATACTGATCCCTGCCACAGACCCTGACCCCCCATTGACAGAGTATATTAAGCCATAAAATTAGTGCGTATTCCATGGGTTGTCATGGAATGGGGATGCGATGGGATGGGCGGTAGAAACCTTAGTACGTGCGCGGCATTATGGGCCAACGAGTGGAGAGAAGAGTGGTGGGTGTTCCAGTTGAAATTTGTTTATTTGTGATGTATCGCATAATTAGAGGGCGGTTGGCACTCTGCCACTGGTGGATGGGAGTGGCACACTCAACTCAACTCAACTCACAAAAGAACCAACGAGTGGTCGCCGCCCGCTATGAGATATGAGATTAAAGATCAAGCGGAAATAATAATCCATTCAGATTGAATAAGAGGACCAATTATGATGGGTTTAACCCAATGGGGGATGTACAGCTAGTGGATAGTGTCTGTGTGTGTGTGTGTGTGTTGGCTGTACATGCATATATATAGCTAATTGTAGGTCATACGATAACTAACACCACAGTTCCACAGTCATGAATCACGTGAGAGCTCCTCATCAACATCCACTTTCTATTTCTATTCCATTATACATATTAAACATATTAAAATATTTCATCTGTTTATTTATGGCGTAGCATGGAATGGTATCTGTTCGGGAATGCCTCCGTTCTCTTATGGGAAATTCGTGCAGCGCATCCGATGCCTCATTGTAAATACATAATACATTATGCATACATACATATATGTTGTAATATATTCTAATAAATTAAGGCAAAGAAACAGAAGTTACCCCGACACCCCAGAGAGTTATATTTTTTAATTGACATCAAATATCTGAGGACTCGTTCTGGATACAAAAAAAAAATCCACAGTTGCTGATTAGAATAGCAAAAGGCAGACGGCGTTTCAGTGATTCTGCCATTGAAAGGGCACCAAAGAAACGCCTGAGAATACTTTAGACATGCGATACAGAGAGGATACACCCCCGACGCCTTGTACAGCATATAATCCAGTGATAAGCATCCAGAAGGCAGGCAGGCAGCCATCAGTCAGTCGTTTGTCGAAAATCATCGAATTAGTATGCAAAAGACAAGACAAGACAAGACCCCAGATGGTCGGGCGATGTTTCCAAGTAAACTTATGGAGGATGTTGGATGTTGGATAAAGATGACGATGTCTGACGACCCCGAGATGGAAAATAAATGAGTTTTGTTATCATAATCACAAAATTATTAGCACTGCTTATGAATAACTTTCACAAGAAACTGTTGGCGGGTGGGTGGCCGGAAAATGAATAGGGAAAGGGAAAGGGCCAACAGAATAATATGTTAATCAGGTCAGATCGGTATTTCTTTTTCTCGTTGATGATGCTGTGGATGGTCGTCAGATGATGCAACAAGAAGGAGACGAACATGGCCACAACAGCCCACACAACATTTGTCAATTTAAATGAGTCGCAAACACTTTTCGCCAATTTTTATGATTAATTAAGTGTCCACATTAATTGCAGTCGAACATGAAGCTGCAACAGCGGCAGGAACACGAACCCAACATCAGAGACACAGCAGAGATACAGAAGCAGAGGGTGGGGGGAGGAATCATGGCATGCGACAAGGCCCCAGCAATTGCTGCCACGAAAAAGAACCGAAACAAATTGCAAAGCAATCGGCGGGAGAGGGTAGCAGATGCTACTACATACATACATCTATAAGTATACGCAGATATGTGTGTACATATGTGTATCCGAAACTATCTGGCGGTTGCTCTTCTTCCTCCACAATCCCTGAGGCTCTGGGAGAACGCAGGTAGCCATTGGCCGGCCAGATTGTCCGTTGAAGTTGTACAATATATTGCGAGGCTGTTAATGTTCGCCTTCTTTAATAAGCTTGATTAACTGAACAAATGGCAAGACAATAATAAATTACACAGAAGAATTTATACCGCCACCACGTTCGGGGCATATTAATAGGGTCAGAGCAGCCAGCGCCGAACCAGCGAGCAGAGCACTGAGGAACATCAAAAACTAATGAAAACAAAAAAAATGAGAAATTGCGCAGAAACAAAGAACACAGAAAATCTGGGAAGAATAAATAAACATGACAGATGAAATTGAATGAGACAGATGGAGAAGCGGCGGAGAAACGGAGGGGGAGAACTGCGGGGGCGAGCGGGCAAATAAATAAAAATGTTATTAACTTAAAGTGTAATTTGGATGGAGATTATCATTATGCTGGCCATTAATAAGGTGGAGGGAGCAATGGGGAAAGCTAAAGTATCCCTCGTTGCCTGAAGTATATAGTTTGGGAGTGGGTAAATAATATAAATATTTCTATTTCAAATCCATTGAGTTCAATTTATTGTTGTAGGGGATACAATTTGAGCAAAAATGCATGAGCTATGAGTGAGAGGGAGACAAATGGGAACGGGCAGGTGCAGAATTAGCTGAAAATTAGGCAGAAGAATGTGCAGAATTTTTCCCTTTTCCCATTTCATATGCCTATGGGGCTTTGGCCACAGAAGACAACAAACCCAACAGTTGCTAGTTGCCTCTTATAATTTATGACAATTATGATTGCATCTCGCACAATACATACAAATGAGATATGTGCATGTGTGTGTGTGTGTGTGTGTGTACACAGAGCGAGTGAGATGGATAGGGATAAGGGGAGAGAGCGAGCGAGCGACATGGAGATTCGGATCGGCACAGTGGTGGGGTGGGGTGTGGTGTGATGTGGTGTGGTGTGGTTGGTGACTTGGGGCTTAATTATAATTAGATACAAAATTGCACACGACTGCAATAAATGATTCAATTATTTATAATGTTTCTACGGAGACGTTAGAAAGCCTTGTATTTGGTTTGTCTATCTGTCCGCCTCTCGTGTATTGCGCATTAATTATGTTTCATATAATTTGTACCTAACATTTGTATATGAAAGTTGTGCAAAATGCTTCGTGTATGTAAAACAAAACTGACTTTTATTTCTGGCATAAATCACGTTAATTAAGCAAAAAGATCTCACAAGATGTTCAACAGGGAGGCGAGGCAGGCACACAGTACCCATTTCTCTCTCTCTTTGTAAGGGCAACTCCATTAGCATTTCGGGTAGAAACAATTAAAGTGCCTAAAACTTTTAATGATGGACAATTTATTAAGTGCCCCGTCGCTCTGCTGAGGCATCTACTCCTCCCCTTTAATCAATCCATTTGCTCTTGGTCTTGGCCAAGTATTGGCTAACATAAATAAATTCTGTATAATTTATCTTTCGAGAGCCTTCGCATCGTTCGCTCAAAACAAAAACAATTATTTAGCAACTATTCCACAAAACATTAGCAAGAGAGCAACATTCGATAATGTTGATGATTTGTGCAAGTCCAAACCCCAACCCCAACCACAATCCCAACAACAACCCCAACACCAACGCCAACAGCAACACCGATTCCAAACGCAATGTGTAGTCAATGTTTGAACAGATTTCGTTGTTGCTTTTCTCGTTGTTTAACAACGCAAATTACGCAAAAATTGAATTGCAATTAAATTGAAATTATATCAGTAATTATGCATATGAAAGTAGTAAACAAATAAGCAACAATAATTGCACGTCGGTAAACAGAAATTAAGTGTTTAAGCAGAGCGGGAGAACGGTAGAGAGAGAGAGAAAGAGAGATGGGGGTACAGTGCAAACAAAACAATTGGAACTAGTTCACTGAACCACAATCGAATGTGAAATGCCATAAACCGGTACGAAATCGAATGGTCAGAATGGATTAATTGAGTTATTATGTTCCTCTCTTACCATTTCTCACTTCTTACAGATAATAAATTAGTTATTGATGAGATTGCTCAGCAATGAACTAGTTCTTGGTGGGAACTCTAGACTAGGCATACAAATTTATTGTTTAAACTAAACTGCTATACGTATGCTTTAAAACATTCTCCTCCTATATTATATCTGAAATTCATGTTTTCAATGTAAAGCAATTAAACACGCAAGTAAAGAATTCTAAGGCAAAATGAAAAGCAGGAAAAACAGCAACGATGTGTGTTATGTGGTATCTCGAGAACGTTATATGAAGAGCGAAATTTGTGCATCTAACGCAGTACAAATGACAAAACTTGCTTCGTTCAGTCCGTTTTGAGACGACGATTCTAACTGACCGAAAGATTCGGTTGCCTGTTCAGGCAGGGCTCTAATTTAAGCGCAGTTTAAAATTAAAATTAAGCCAAGTTCGATCTGAAACTTACGCTTTCTGCAGTTTAAAATGTTCGTTTTGATGGCTCACGCGTCACACATAAATCGGCAAGTGAATACCAGCAGCAGGCCCACCCATCAAATGAATCAAACCAACCGTGTCCGTGTCTTGTGAGAACAGCAACAAAAGCAACACATTTTTGGCACCACTTGCCACAAAAACTAACAACAATGGGGGAGGAGAGCAAAGGAGAAGTAGGGTAGATGATGTCTGGTAGGAGGAGCAGCCAAGGAAGGGAAGGCAAGGCAAGGCAAGGCAAGGCACAACGAAAATGCTAATTAATGTGATTATGTGGCCATTTTAATGTTAAACAATTGTTTAGCGATTAGTCAGGCGTGAGAGGAACCCCGAAAACGGGAGACAGATCAGATGGCTGGTGCCACCGAAGACGACGACGAGGATGACGACACATGTTGTCACAGCCGCAAGGAGGGTGGTAGCCTATTTGTATAGGCGGGCCGGGGAGTACCAGAGATACCCGTGCGCCGACTGATGATTAATTGTTGTGCCAGGGAAAGTGCAGTGGCAGCAGTGACAGCAGAAGCGGCGGCAGAGAGCGGAAGAACAACGAAAATCACTGGCAATTTAATGCCACAAAGTTGTTCGTGGCAAAAATTACACATACGCCTCATGGGGCCCGCGTACACCCAACCCAAGCACCCAAGCCCAAAACAGATTGAAACTTTTCTTTGGCGTTTACTTTTTCCGCCATTTTTCTTTTATTTTTTTGTTTAAAGCTTCTCGAGGTGTTGAAAGTGTGGCAAGTTACGCACATTTACACCTCGCAACTACCCAGAAAGAAAAAAAATAGCGAATAATAAGAGCGAGAGAGAGAGAGAGAGAGGGAGGGAGTAGGCCACCCCAACACAGCCCAACCCCAAGCCAAATCTCCGTGTCCCAACCTTCGTGGCAACCCGTTAAACAGCCGCCGCCGCCGCCGCCGCCGCTAGAGAATGTTCCTACTGATAAGCGCAGACACGCCTCACAGCCCCCACATTGAAGCACCTGCACAGAGAGGGTGGGGCAGGGCAGGACAGGCCAGGCCAGGCCAGGGCCTAAACTGACAGCTATAGAGACATTAATGTGACGAGGGTTCTGGGGTTGGGGCGTTGGGGCGTTGGGGATCGCTCGAGTCAAGTACGGGAAAAAGTTGCACCAGCAGCGGCAGCGGCAGCAGCCAGGAAAATCAGTTCATGTCTGTGGCAAAGCCAACTACCACAGGAAAATGGTAAAGAATCTGGGCAAACATTGTGCAAACGGAGCATCCTCATCCAAACAGCCCCACAGCCCCATTGCCGGGTTATATGATACGTCAAGTGTACGCGGGAGCGAGAGGCAGCTCTAAGCCAGACAGATTTATCTGAGCAAATAGAGCGAATAGCTTCTGTTGCCAGATAAAAAAACCTGAGATTGTCGCATTGTTTGACTAGCAGTTTTGTTTGGAGGTTGCTCTGCCATATCTGCTGTAGGTATGCACGATGCTGATTTAACTGATGTCAAAAGCGTCGAGACCCAACCTGAGATCATCTGATTATGGTATTGACCTTGAGTGGAAGGACTCTAGAAACGATCGGGTTCTTTGAAGGCAAAGAAAGTGATATTTTACATGGAGACAATACATAATACATTTTAATGCCCTATCAAATATGTACATATGTGTGTATATGGATTGTGGCTCATTGCCTGTGCACTTGTATATTCAGTGACATATTCAATGCGGTTAAAATCTAAGCTTGCTTGTTCGAGACTCTTTGGGGCATAAATAAAACAGGTAATTGCCTTTGGTTGGGTTTCGGTCTGGGTAAATATAGTATGGGTAGTATGTTTGTGTTTACCCACCGATTGTCGGTGACATTGCGGCAAAGATAAAGAAAACTACTCGCACAATAGGTGCGTCGAGACCGAATCTTAAGAGGAGTTCGAGGTAGAGGTGGAGGTGGAGCAGGAGGAGGCGCGATAACAATGTTTCTCATTTGCGGCTACACACAGAAATAACACTCGAATGTGTTCCACTCTCTCTCTCTCTCTCCCTGCCTACCTCTGGGCACCGTGTCAGCCCTCTCCACCTCTTGTCACACATTTAACAATAAACAGAAATTAACTTTTGCTGTTGAGAGATTTTCACTTGGAGATTTCCTACTCAAAACTTTCTATGGGGGAGCATGGAGATGGGGGGAAGAGCTCTCCAATTATCGAACTGTCCCACAAAAAGGTGCACAACAAACGCGACAATTGTGGGTGATAAAGAAATGGAATTGGAACGAAGAGTCAGTCTACTCGAGTCTATAATTGATTTGTTGCCTATCTCTATGCCAGATGACAGCTGGCAGCTATCTTTCTGTCTATCTATCGCCTGACAATGACAATCAATTGTCATTATGTTTTCTCTCTCAACCAGCGGCTAATTGAAAAATGTCGAAAATGGAGGTGGTAAACGGAGAAAGACCCTCTCAAAGATACAGATAGAGATAGAGATAGAGTTCCATCTTCAAGGAATTGACTGTGCTATGAGTAGCAGGGGGCAACAAAAAAAAAAGGGCACTCTGATCTTTTGGCTATCGGTTTGTGTCCATCATAAATAATTCAACATGCAACAATATTCTCTTTTTGGGGCAACCACACAAAGACCGAGGTGTGCCCCAGAAGTATTCTATAGCAAAAGTGGGTTCTGCAATCAGGGTAATCCATCAATATATGGATCAATATATCAATTTATTTATCTGTAAATACTTGTCCCACAACCCTCGGTCTCTACTTGGAGATATATCGTAGATATATATACAATATTAAATTTCGATTTTGTAATCCAACAACAAGAACAACAGCGACAGGGACAGGGACAGCGGCAGTGTCAGCGATGAGACCCAGAGCACGTGCGCTAACCTTTGACATATGAGCATGGCGAAACCATCAAACATATTTTATGTATTAAGGATGGATATGCGAGACGACGACGACAACGCCGACGACCCTTCCTCACATGTCCTTTCCATCCACCCACACACAGCCAGTCAGACAGTCAGCCAGGCAGCCACCCACCCACACAGACAGACCGACAAGCAATAAACTCCACCAATACATATGGGGGAAATATATATGTATAAAAAACACGTTAACCAAAATAAGTCCAGCAGGGTGAAAGCAGAGGAAAAAAGGCGAACAAGAAATCACGTTACAGGACTGCAAGGACACACGACACAGGACACAGACCCTGTGACACACCACACACCACTCTCCTGCTCCTGCTCCTGCTCTCTCTCTCTCTCTTCCTTCTCTGGGGAAATCAAAACAGATCAAAATGTCATCTTTAAGAGCTTAAATTTGTATAAAATTGCGGCTCGTAAACCCCACCACCAACCGAACAGCGTGAACAAAGGTACTCCACACCACCACCCCAGCATCAGTCTCTGTCTCTTTTCTATGACTATCTGCATCTCTTTTTAGTGCTTATAATATCAAAGTGTTTACCAGATTTAGTCGACTGCCTTTAGCCTGCCTCGTCGTGTCGACTGCTCTTGAATAGTGTCTTGAAAATCACTCATAAAACTCTGAATGCGCTTCGAGGAGTGAGATTCTGTCAACCGATTTTGAATTGAGATTGGGTTTGGGTTGGGAGAATGAAGGAGAGATGAAAGTTTGACTAGACTTGAATATGTTTTACTTCAATAATACCTTCTACATCACACACTGAGATCAGAGCGAAGATTCAATCAATGCGGGACGATTCATTCGGAAGTGCCATCAAATCATTAGAGACACTTGTTTAAAGTCAAACCAGACGACACCAATCCATATACAATTCCAGCACTCGAAACTCGCTTCAAAAAGATATTTGGTCTCAATCAGCTTTTTTGCAGGTTGCAAGCGAGAGAAAAGCAAAAGAGACAAAAAACGAAAGCATTTTAAGAGCTATAAAAAGACAGCTCAATGCATCAATTCAATTCCATATAGTAGAGAAAGAAAAGAGAGAAAAAACGAGAAGAAAAAGCAGAGACAACTTCATTGGCCGTACCAAGGCGGAGGGGGTGGGGGTGGTTATACGAGATTGCAGACGGGGACGATCTGAAATTCAAAGGCCACCAAAGACTCGATAAACACATCGTAAATGGACGTGAACGCAGTGCCAGTGGACAAACGAATCTGAATTGAATGAGTGAAACTTTATACGTACGTCTCCCACTGCCCTCTCTCACAGAACCCCCAGTCTACACCCTCACTCACCCCCCCCCCCCCCACCCACACACACACACACACACACAACTGTCCACTTGTCCATTTACCCCCCACCCCATCCAGCAATGAGCCAGAGGCAAATGCTGTGATTCCAACAGAAGATCCCCACCCACACACCCCCAGAAGCCACTGTTTATGGTACAACAAGAAGCGGCTAGGCCGGACGCACATCATCGTACAGTCCAGTCCATCCACACGTATGTAGGGGAGGGTGACAAAACCTAATAAAATTTAATTAAACTCAATCAAAATCCATTTAAGGCGCTACAAAGCACAAAAAATAATAAACGAAAGCCACTAAAAGAGAGGCAACAGACAGGGACAGAGAGACAGAGAGAGTGTGGGGCGGTCTGGTCTGTCCCCTTCTAGTTGCATTATATTTTGCATATGCCTGGCCACACTAATTGAATTCTTTATGCTGCCACTGGCACTGGCACTGCCACTGCTGCTGCTGCGGGAGCTTTGGGTAAACGGAAATGATGTCATCATCCTCCTCGTATGCGGGAGGAAGATCCGATCCATCCATCACACTCAAAGGAACATTTTAATTGAAATATCATCGAGCACAACTGTACCTGTCTCTGTGGTGGCAGACAAAAGCTGATTAATTCGGAGCCCAGCAGCACCTTTGGTGGGGGGAAGGCATTCAATTGATTTGACTGACAGTCCGCCCAGCCCAGTGTGAATCAATGGGAGTCATAATGATGTGGCAAGGCAGCGGCAGTAGCCTCTCCTCGCTGTCTCTATCCCCATTTAACCCTTAAGTGGGTGTATGGGTGACAAGCGACAACAATGTCAGCCAATTCCAAATTCAAAACGTTGCTTCTGTCTCTGTCCACCTCCCTCTCTCAGTATCTGTATCTGCATCTGTTGATGTCTATGTTTTGTTGGGTTAATTCAATTTATCAACGGAACCCCACAAAATGATGAATATGATGAGTGGATCAGGGAATCAGGGCAGCAGGCGGGTCTAAAGGTCAATTTATGTGAGAAATCACATCAAATGCTCAGTGTGTTGTTTACAGACAGCCCAAATTAGCCTGTCATACTGGTACATTCATATAGTACATACATATGTATGCATAATCCACAAGTTCCATTTAGAAAGAATTTCCCCCCATTCCCATTTACGCTCTGTTTGTCATTAAAAATCTAAAAATTCTCCAGTCTTTCTGCCGCTCTAAAGGCGAGTGGAAAAGGTGCTGCCATATACCCAAATAAATATATAAATAAATTCGTCTAGTAATTTCAAACAATGTGAAAATTGCCTGCCATGCTCTGGCCAAACAACAAATATTTTTCCATCATCAAAAACTAAACACAAGAAAAGAAAAAAATAATATCAGGAAAATAAATACACAAACACACACACACAGAAATGAATCGTTCATAGAGTAAAAAAAAAATGCTGTGAAATTTTGTTTCCAAATTAAAAATAAATTTTTACCTCAGCGCAGAGGCAGAGACCAGCCGAACGTTGGTCGCCGCAGCGTCCGGCTACTGTCCGGCTGGCTGTCCGGCGTGCAGGTGTGTGCGGTGATGAGATATTTTTAGCAGGCACTGTTGACTGCGCACTGCTCGCCCGATTTTACTTATGAATACTCTTGCACCATCTCTATCCCTCTCATATTCTGTCTGCTTGGTGAGTAATTAAACCAGCAAACTTAGAGCAGACGAAGCGCGGGCATAGAGGCGGGCGGGTAGAGGCTGCGGCTGAACGACGGACCGACTGTCATTTCACTTAAGTAGACATTAATTATACGCCATGAACTCAAAACAAAATCAAGAATACCAACAAAAATTAAAGGAGGAAAAGCCAAAATGCAGAAATGCCAATCCATTGAATACCCTTACCTCCTTCCATATCTATTTAAATTGGTTCAGATAATGTATTCTAATCTGTTTCCGCGTCTTGGATTTGATTTGAAACCCTCGGTAAAGGGAAAGCCTCACAGCATTATAAATCTCTACTGCGGGGCACACTTCTTGCTAAAACTTGAATACCTTCCTTCAGCCAAGGGTGCAATGAATAATAAAAACTCAAAATTGCAGCAGTTCAAGTAGTAATAATAATTATAGTTTTAAACATACTTATATACAGCTCGTTAATGCTGTAATAAGGTACACATATGTATGCCAAATATAGCCCAAGGTGTTTCTTGCATTCTTTTTCGAGCGCTTTTTTCGTTTTCAAAATTTAATATTGAAAATCCCCTTAAAAAAATACACTTCAAGTTGTTTGTACTTGAGTAAATTAGCTATGAAAAACACTTGAAAGATTAAATTTATAAGAAAAAAGACAAAGGTCTTTCTGCTCTTTTTCCACGGCAGAGTCCCAGAATTCTCAGTTGGCCGCCAGCAATCGACAGAATTCGGCTGAAGAACATAGGCCATAAATTGAAATGGAAAATATTTAAATTAGCTGTCAATAGGCAAAGTGAACTAACAATACCAAAACGATGGAAAAGGATCTATAAATACTATATTATAGTGGAATGACTCATCAAGTGAATAAAGAAGAACTTTCTCTCCAGTGAGGGATACATTTACACATGTTTCCCTCTCCTGTAAAGGGGGATCGTTCCCGTTGCCGTTGAAGGATGAAACTTACCTGCAAAGAAAGAAGAAAACAATAAAAAAAATTAGATATTAAAAATTTATTTCAGATGCAACAAGAGGCAATAACAACACAGCGGTCGAGAGCATTTCGAAAATTTCGTAAGTTCAAAAATGTAATAAAAATAAGAAATTTATGAAGAATTTAGTAAGTGAGGAAAACCATAGACGAGGAGCATGGGGAGAGTGCCCCAAAGAATTTATGGCTGTAAAAATGTTTATTGCTTCTGTATTCTTTTTTGCTCTGTTGTTTTTTTTTTTTACTGTAGGAGGAGAAATGGTGATAGGTGAGGGCCGTAGAGGGGATGTATCTGTAGCTAAATTGTTGCACTGCCTGCCAGAGCGAGCCACTTGACAGGTAGTCTCCCAGGAGAAGGGCGGCGGGAGAGGGTCGCCCTCATCCTACTCGTTGTCGTCGTTTTCGTGGGGGGCTGTCACTTTGAATAATGTTTGGGGGCCTCATAAATTGGACCCCGCGTGTGAAATGTACATGTCCAAGTCCAACTAGGAACGAAAACGAGCAAAGAGTTCTTCCTCTCCTTCGATTCCCATTCGCTTTCGCCTCTAATGAGCAACAGCACCCGCCCCCAACCCCAAGCAAGGCGGAATTTTTAACACTTTTCACCCCTCACCAAGCTTAAGCCAGAAAAAAGGAAATTCAAATGAATGAAATTTTCTGCTGATGAAAGAACATTTGATGAAAGTGTCAAAATTAACGCGGCCACGTCACATGCATAAAACATCATAACGAAGGAGGTGGATGGGGAGAGATGACGGAGAGGCGCAGCTCTTAGCATCGGCTTAATCCTTCAACCGTTGATGCTCTGGATGAGATGATGCCAGTAGCCAAGAGGGGGAAACTCTCTCTCTCTCTGACAGTCGGATGGATGATAGTCGGGGCAAAGCAAAGCAGTACAAATAATGCAAAACGAATTTTGAATGTCCTTTTTTGAGAACTTGCACAGAAATCCCACTACGAGTATATTTCCGATATGAACGAGTACCTCTGAGTATCTGATGAGCCTGAAAAGTGGTCACTCTTTCCTCCTCCAATGTATTTGTCGGACTAAAAGATATTCTTTGAGGTGAAATTTTGTACTCAAAAATGTGTGACATTATATAAGTTATTTCTACTCAAATAGGCAGAGCAATAGCGTATCGCCTGCCTGTAGTGCAGTGTACATACACTGTACATATATGTATGTACATACGTATGTATATTTTTTAATCAAAATTCTCTTAAATAATTAAAATGCAAATTGTGGGAGCATAACATAAGAGAAACAACAACAACTGGAAGCAGGCACAGAGACGGTGACAGGACACAAGGACGCAAGGACAAAGAAACCAAAGGGACAACAGCAGAAACAACGAAAAGAAAAAAAATCCACCCACGACAAGGGAATGGAATGAAATGATATGATGACAATCCGCCTGCTGATGCTGCTGCTGCTGCTGCTGATGATGATGATGATGATGCTCGAGAGGAAGGGGATGGAAGGGACAGGGTAGTGGGCAGGATGACGACGACTTTGACAGTTCTTTGTGGTATTTTCAACGCTGACTGACAACGACAGCAACAACCAAGATGGGGCGACGAAAGGAGCGGTACATGGCAGAGTAGAGCCCTTAAAGTGTTAACGATGATAAAGTTTGGCGAAAGAATAACTGTTGTGTATGCTGACAACGCCACACACTCCCTCTCACTCTCTCTGTGTGTGTGTGTGTGTGTTTCGGCGTATCGCAATATCACGCACTCGCACACGTGTTAAATTCATGGGACCAGACTTGCATACGAAAAAGGGTTGTCCCTCCTGAAGTGCAGATGAGTGGGAGAGATGGGTGGGAAGGGTATGGCAGGGGCATTACGGCCAGAGAGACCACCAAGTGCGAGTGGCACGTGTACGGTGCTCTGTGTGTGTGTGTGTGTGTGTGTGTGTGTCTGTTCATTAAGCTGCTTATTATGTTTGCACTTAAAAATTCATATGTGACTATGGCAACCCTACCTCGACCCAAGAGAGAAGCGGCAACAAATTGGTTGTGTCCTTTAATGCCTCCCCACCTCTCCCCATGCTGTGTACCCTGCAGGCCCCGCCACTTATTGGCATACTTAAGCAGGACTACTACTGGCTGACTGGCTGGCTGGCTGGCTGGCTCTCGAACGATGCTTCATTAAACTGAGCCAAGGATTTGAAATTTTCAGCTGAGACCAGCCATGAAAAGGGCACGTTCCACACCCCACCCCACCCCAGGCAACCCTTTCCTCACACTCACCCTCCACCTCACCATTAGCCCGGTTTCATATTTATTTGGTGTCCTCTTTATTTCTTGTCATTTTTATTCCGGTGTGTGGTGTGTGTTTGTTTGCATATTAATTTATTGGCAGAGCACGACAAAAATTAACAACTTGTAAAACACAGAATGTAATTAAGTATACGCCATGTGGCAATGCCGAAATATTCTGTTATGCTTCGACGGGGGTGTGGTTCTTTTTTTAAACAGTTTTTATAAATATTAAATTAGCAGCTTGAACGGGGTCAAGTTGGGTAACATTTGATGCGTCTCTGGCGCAAGTGAGCGGGAGGGAGGGTTGGGTTGTGCTGCTGTTGGTTTCTGATGAAATGTTTTTGCGGTTTGCTTGCCGTACAACAAAATAAATGATTTGGCTTTCCCAAGCCACCCCAAAGCAAAAACAAAAACGAAAAGAGAACAAAACGCTAAGAGCAAAAACTGTCGAGCAACAAAAACCGCAAAACATTTCATTAGAGTTATCAAAGAGGGTTCGAGAAGCAAGAAGCGAACTAAGGGAAAGCCAGGGCCCAGGCCCAGGCCCAGGCCCAGCTGAAGTTCGTACGAGAGAGAGCTTATTGTGGGTAATGATGGGACGGGGCTTAAAAAAAGGGTTGCACTGGAACCCCAGCAGACATAATTTATATAAGATCAGCAAACCGTTTAGTTAGGCTGCATGCAAAACAACTTGGGAGCCAATATCCAGAAATATGCGACATCTAGAAGTACGAGAATACATTTCCGAACTAGTTTTAAGTTCTTAGGTTATTTTCCCATTGAAAATACCTCATAAAGATGCATCCAAAGAGATGCATGAGAAGTTACCATCAAGTAAGGTCGCTTAAAAGCCGAAAATGGAACAAAAACGAATGCCCAAAATATGATGAAGAGTGTGGCCAGGCCAAGTCTTGATCAAAGTGAATTCGAGATGGGGATTGAGGATGGAGCGGGACCTGATGATGCGCTGCTGCTAGACAGATAAGGGAAGAGACCAAAGTGAGACGGGACCAAAGTTTATTTAAGCGAAAATGTAATTTTATGCTTTTTAATTGAGAGAATATGCGTGGCGGCAAAGCATGTGGAAGCCGGGTCAGAGACAGAGACAGGGACCGGAAACGGGCGGGCGGGCGGATGGAGTGGACCTGGACGTGGACCCTGTTTGGGGTTCTGCCTTGATGAGTTTGCGCCGCATCCAAGCGAAATAATGAACGTAACAAAGTGCGAGAAGAACCTGAGGAGACGGAGGAAGGATGGATGAATGGATGGATGGATGGATGGATGAATGAATGGAAGTAGTAGGAGTGGATGACATGCAGAGAGTGAAGGAGAGATGGGAGTAGGAGGTCCCTGGTTACATGCTAACTGCTAACTGCAGGTGTTATCCGCACAGGACAAGTGCCCCAACGCTAATGTATTTAAACAGCCAATGGATGGGAAGGGGGCAGCCCTGATGGTGGCTTGATGAAAAGCAATAAAAATGCACATTATTAATCATCATCAATCAATGTCATCCATCAAAATGCGTTCGCTTTCCTGGCAGCTCGCTCTTGTGCTCCTTGTGGTCCACCACCACCCCTCCCTCCCTTCCCATCCTTGCCCATTGTTCTCCATTCTCCTACCATTCCCCATCGCCCCCCATGTGTACTCTGTGCTGCTGTCCATTATCATCATCAACGCCTTTTTACCTAAAACACCAGACAACAGACACACGTCCAGACAGGGCCGAAGGTTTGGGCAGACACTCCAGACACTCTATAGTTTGGGAGCCATTTTAATACTTAAAGCTGGGATTTCAGCTGTCTTGGGGATAGTAAAAGGCTTTTAGTGAAATTATATAGCACCTTTTTGTCAGCATGGATCAAATATAGCCCCCTGATGATTGATATGAAATCAATTGAATATTACAATTTACCATTGACATTTACAGTTTAAGAGAGTTTTCTATTTTTAAATGATAGTCACGTCATAGAGGTTTATTACAAGGGGGTATATTAAAATCGAACAGCCATTTACAATGATTCAGCTCCATCAAATGCCACAAATTTGACAAAAATTGCTGAAACGCACAAAAACCAATTCCCCAACTAACTTTAGAAAGGTTGACTCGACTTGACTTGACTTGACCCATATTGTAATATCACTAGTAGTTGGTGGAGGCATTGGAAAGCAAAGTTCCCTTCAAAAATTGCACGAAAGTCGGGGTCGCCGGCGCCCTTCCTCCCTTTAATTTGGAGGGAAGGTTCAGTGAACTTTTGGCCAAGTCAATGACCAAAAGAAAGGCACTCTAAGCCTCCGCTGTGAAAAGAGGGTGGAAGAGGGGCAGCAGAGGAAGTACAATACATACACATGTATGTATATACACGTACATATATGTATATAATGATAATGATATCATATGAATAAAAGCAGCAACAAATGTAAGGAGAGAAATAAAAGAAATGAAAAGAAAAGAAGAGAACTCGATTCCGAGCCACTTTGCGGTTGAGCAGCATAATTTCTTTCGCTTTGTTTCATTTCGTTTTGCTTTTGCTTTTGTGTTTGCTTCTTTTGTCTTTGCTATTTCTTGCTGTGCGGTAATCAGCATAAGCAAGGCACACATCGCGCTGCCCCTCTCTCTCGATCATCATCATCATCATCTCCCCCTCTCTTCCCTCTTTTCTACGAACCATGTCCAAGCTCTCTGGCACACGCTCTGCTCTGCTGTGATCAGCCCATAGATTACATCACTGGCAATTTTTTTGTCATACCCTTTTGGAGGAATTTTATACACTTGACCAGAAGACGGATTTATCCTGTACATTTTATGGCTTATTCTATATACCTACTGATACATACTATTCTGTTTCTATGTCGAGCAAATTGATTTTTCCCACGTTATCCCAAGCAAATCGGCCCATCTACGAACTCATTGCATTGGAATGCATGTAAAAATGTACATATGTATATATTTTTTAGTTTAATGTAAGCGGAGGGTATATGAAATTCGTTACTGTCAAAAGGTAGGAATGGAATGTCTTCTTCATTGACTACTTCTTCTCTTTTTCTTTTCATTTATCTTGTCTTTGCCTTTGTTTTTGTTTTTGTTTTGCTCTACACATTGGGCGCTAATTTAAATTTATCAACCGTTGTTTTTTCCAACTGTTTCTCCTCTGCGAGTATCTATATCTCCCCTCTCGCTCACTGCCTCTCTTTCACACTTGCCGTGAATTTAATTAACAAACTGAAGGGTGACCCTCAACGACAACACACCGGTCTCCTCTCTCTCTCTCTCTCTCTCTCTCTCTCTCTCTCTCTCTCTCTCTCTCTCTCCCTATCGTGTTCACCCCGCGCGCTCCTTATTCGGTAGCCAACTTCTTGGCTATAAAAAGTCTGCTCATAAACTTTTGCGGCACTTTGCCGGCACTTCTCCTACTCCCTGGTTCCTTCTTCTTTTTTCCTCTGACTGTCTCCCTCCCCTGCCCTCTCCCCAACCCAACGTTCTCGTGAGTAGCTTGAATAGCAATTGACATACAAAATACTTTTGAGTGTCATGCCATGAAGCTAGCTACCTTTTTACCTGTAAACCCCTCCACTTCGCTCTCTCACCTCACCCCATCTACACTTCCATCTCGCTCGCGCTCGTCTCTACTTTCTTTCCCGTTCTTTTTTCATTGCGACATTGTTTCGTATACGAGACAATTTACCGTTACTGCAATTTTTTTGGGTTGTGTATTTCGAGGAACGAAAGGAACGAAACTTTAATAAACTTTTAAGCTTCGACCTTTTTCATACTTTTCCACTATCTTTCCGAGAGCAAGAGAGGGAGAGGGAAAAGTGCTAGTATAAGAGGAATACCAGATAGTAGGGAAAAACTTCCAACTAAGTGGAAAATTTAAGGCAAATCCACGCCGAAGCCGAATGCAATCTAAATAGTGATTGGGTTGTGTTTTTCCAGCGAACAGAACTGAACTTCGCACTTAACTGCACCACAAAACTAACTAAATTAGTCAAATTTATGCATCACCATAGATACGTATAAATATTATGCAGAAATTCATGGATACATAAAACAACAATTCGGAATTCGGAAGTTTCTATTATCTAAGATTCCGAATGGAAATATCAGTATTTTATAGGTGCCATCTGAGGAGATATATTCGAGCTAATGGAATCCATTCGGTATCGTCGTTTATCGAATAATTAAATCACATTTTGGGGTCAAGTTCAATGGAAGACGAAGACGAAGAAGAACCCCAGAGCGTGACTTGATCGAGTTTTTCAGATCAAAACATAAACAAAATCAATTGGTAGAAGAATAAGCTCTCTTAACTAGCAATTTTTATCATTTATTAGTATGTCAAGCCAAATGAAAAACATTTAAAATTATCTAAACTGTTCAATATAATAGGCTTTCCCCTCCTTTTCTTTGAAATGTTCTTAAAAGTTCAAGTTTGAAGTTCTTACTTGGGAATACTTTTCTCTTTCTTCTCTTCTCGTATTCCCTCATGTCAATGACAATTTCTTTCACTTCTAGCGTGTGGCTCTCTCTTTCAATGCCAAAATCAGAAAAGAAAACCTGACAACCCAGAAAACACAAACAACAATATTAACCCACTTTTCCCTAGCCATAATGTCTAAGCGTTACACTCTGCAAACAACCAAACTTTGACTAAGTATTGCCTCTTTCCACCCATTTTTCGTTTTGATCTGAATCATTATTGTTATGAGCATCCATCCTCCTAATCTCTGATCTTTTTCTCTCTTTCTCTAGAGACCCATGAAGAAAGTGTCAAACCAGACAGACAACAAGCATAATTATGCTTTTGAGACTACGCCCACGTGGTGACCGCCTTTCTTGGTACCTGGTGAAAATTCCAAAGCGAAAATACGCATTTCAAATATTTGGCTGGCGAGAAACGAGACAGTGCATAATATATTTTGGTCTTCCCCTCCGTTGCGTTCTTTATACATATTTGCTTCTTGTTCGTTTGGTTTCTTTGGGTTTTCCTCATTTAGATTTTTCACACTTTAGTCGCTGACATAAAGTGTTGATACATTTTTGAGAGGAGCAGTTCGGGGGAGGGGTTTCTACTGTGGCTTTGGTGTCTGTCAAATGGTTTCAAATGGATCAGCAGTTCTCAAAGATGTATCTACGGCACAAGAATGATTAATGGGAGGCATCAGAGGATACATACAGACTGATGAATGGAACATTACAAAGGGATAGAATATTGTAGAAAAAAGTTTAATGACAAATGGGAATGGTTAATTCAAATTCGAAATTAATGGTGCTGAGAATATAATATTGATAAATGGTAGACTGATTCATTTGGAGATTGATTTTACATGATATTTTTGATCATAGGTAATTTGCATATACCACATAGTACCAATCCATCTTTTAATGTGAAAAATCTACTATACAAAACTTCACTTTAGAAATTCCCTCAGAATTCCTCAATGTAAGATTTTCCTGTTGGGTCAACTTTGGATTAGGTGCACCAATTTCCATTGGCTTGCGCTGCCTTGACGGCGCTCCATGGATAATCTGGACTGACATTGTCAACCCGAATGCTGCTGCCGGAGGCCAGAGTGAAGTGAGAGCTGACAGGGACGAAGACGGTGACGGTGACGGAGACGGAGACGGAGGTGGGGTGCGTTCGCCTGCTTTGACTGACAGTTTCAATTTGCACTAACTTCAGGTCAGGTCAGGACAGGACAGGACTGGACTGGAGAGAACAGGCACCCCTTAAAGCCATCTCCCCTCCCCTCCCCTCCCCTCCCGAAAGCCACCAAGGGTGAAGCCTTTCTTCGGGCATTAAGGTCAAAAAGCGTTAAGCCAAAACAGCAACAACAGCAACAACAACGAAACAGGTAAGAGAAAGACGAGTGAGGAGTGCAAGGAGAGGGAGAACAAAAGTCCAACAGATTTGCTGCAACAACCGCAAAAAGCACAAAGGCATGAACAAAACCCCAGAAACGGAGTAGTAACAGGAGTCGTCCGCGTCGTCGTGCCCATTGGGGGGGGCACTGACGGAATGGGGTAAGCCATGGTAAGAGAGTCCAAGAATCAGGTCAGGCCAAGCCCAAGCCCAAGCCGGAACAGAACAGAACAGAACACCGAACCGAACCGAACCGGACCGAACCAAACAGAACACAAAATGTGCAATGCTGTAAAGGCCAAGCGAAAATAATTGGCCAAAAAAAAACAAACAAACAAACCAGATTTGGGTTCATGCAGTTTTGGCTTGAATGAAAAGAAAGCTGAACCCAAACAGCGAAAGAGGAGAAAGAGAGAGAGAGAGAGAGAGAGAGAGAGAAAGAAAGAGAGACAAAATGAGAAAGATACAGATACAGATCCAGCTAAGAATCCAAGAATCCGTAAATGCAAAAAGCAAATGGCTAATGGCAAAGCGAAAGAATCCGAACCCAAGCCAAGCCTTGCCGCCTTCCAATGCCAAAGAATGGAAGTTGATTCTTCTTTGGTTCTTTGCTTCACCGTTATGTTGACCGCTTTACTTAACGGTACCATCGAACACCCCGCACACTTACACACACGACGCTTCTGGAGAACCGGTTACATTTCGTTTGACGGTCGCCGCCGTCACCGTCACCGTCACCGTCGTCTTTGCCGTCGCTTCTTCAGCATTGACACCCATTTGGAAGAGTCGCGCAAAGAAGAGCCAAGCCAGTCGTTCGTTCGCACCACTCTCAACCGGTTCTTCCCCTTCCCCTTCCGCTTCCCCACCCTCTCGATCGTCTATCGTTCTTTCTGCTGTGCGAATTCTGAATTCTTCCTACTCACTCACAGGTTCTTCCCGCACGGGAAGCTTTCTAAATGAATGACATCTTCGCATGTCTCACAGATAAAAGATGAATTAAGCTTTGGACAAACGCTAATGAGGAGCAGCCGGTGGGGGGAGGTGGGTGACTTGTGGCTTTGATCAAATTGGAGCATCTCAGAAGGCACGAGAAGATGTTGGGGCTCCACACGAGATTGATTTCACATAGAGTATCTCAACTTAGGAAAAGACTAAGCGGACTGTACAATATAGTAGGGAAATATTGTACTGTGAAGGGACATCAGGATCACCAGTCACGTGTTAACGTGGCTTGATAGACTCGAAACCACTCGAAACTCGATCAGCATTCCACTTGCATCGCTGACAGATGTTATCCATTTATATTTTAAGCCATCATTAGAGACGATTATCTTTCATTATGACGCCTCAACAGTTTCTAATTGAATGATGTCCGATCGCTTTTATGGAGATTGCATTGAGTGAGGCATTCTGAGTTCATTTACATAAGCACTTGGTGGTGTCGGCCAACCGGAAATTGGCCAACCCACGAGCGAAATAAACATTCGTAGCGAGCGAGCGAGCGACCACTTCCGTTTGATTACCGTTTGCTATTGTGTAGCTCGCTACACACTACTTCATTATTTAACTCTTTCTGGCTGGCCAGCAATAACAACATTAGAAATCGTACAGCCGAAATCTGTACAAAAAATAATACTGAAATCGGTCGTAAAACATGCGAATGCCGGCAAAAAATTAACAAAAGAAGCGAGGAAAAAATAACAAATAACAAAGACCAAAGCCCAAAACCACCGAAAGACAAAAAAAATTGATTCTAATTAAAAAATACAAATACAAATATTGTGAAATTTGTGATGCAAACTTTCAGCGAGGGTTGCCCCATCAGTTGAAACATGTTCGACTGCGGTTTCCACAAACTTCGTGAGTCTCTGTCTCTGTGGCTGCAATACGTTGATGCAATCGGAAAGTGTTGGCCAGAGCCTCACTCGTGGTAATTGAATTGACCAAAACTCTCCTCATGTAACCCAAATGCAATTAATGTCATGTAATCCAATTCGTTTCACTCAATCTTTGCAGGAATTTCAATAATGCAACAAAATTTAAATGTATTTTCCATTAAATTTACTTCAAGCTTCAATTCATTTGCCGATGGCGATACGTTGAGGAATTCTGATCCCCCTTTTGCTGATCTATTCTCTTTATGTTCCGCCCATCGCGAACACGTTTCTTATTTAAGTTTCCGTTTGTTTATGATCTTGACATTTTCCTTACTGGTAGAACTTGCTATAGATTAAGATTTCATTTATTGCTCTCGAAGCCAGCCAGAAAGTTGACTCTGCCGCCTCGGACTCTAGCTAATTAGTAAGTTGAATTGGCAATTCGAATGGCATCGTGTGTGCGGAGAATTTTTACTTGGATTCATTCTGAGAAGAGTTTAAGAGGGGCAATATTAAAGACACCAAAATGCATTGCAAGTACAAAGTAAACCTCATTTGTGGTTTCGGTTTGATGACTTGTCAGAGAAACAATTTCTATTTCTTATTTATTTGCATCAGGCAGGCGGCGCAGGCATGCCACAAATTCTTTCTCAAGCAATCAAATCAAAAGCTGTCCGACTTGTTTGCAAAGTTAGCAGTTAAATTATTAACTTGTTTCATTAATGTGTTTTATTCCCATTTGCTTTGTGCTTCAGACGACAACAATCCTTCACAAATTTCTATAAAACGGTCTGTCTGTCTGTCTGCCCATCCATCTGCCTGCCTGCCATCAGCCCAAATTTCGTTGAACTGCGACATTTGTTATGCAAATTCAATTCAAATACGAATACTAATACGAGTATGGGTCTTTGAGGCCTACCAAAATGCGTTTACTGAACCCAAAACTTGAGGTTTCTGTATTTAAATTCAATTCAAAATCAGCTGCGCTTATCCAAGTTTAAATTTAGTCGCGCTGCTGCCCTCCGAATAAGTTTAATTTTTGCTAATCACATAAATTAAACATTTTAATAGGTTTGATCATTTGGAATAAAAATAGTTCAACGTCTATAAATAGCCAAAAAGTTTCAGTGAAAAATGGATCGATACTATGTACTACATATCTGCTCTATATATTCTTGATTCTTCTGCCAAGTATACCCCTCTGCAAACAGGGTATTCAGCTAATCGAAACGATGACGATGATGTCCACGCCCAAAATTTGTTGATGACTAAACCGCCGTCACCTCATAAATACCTCAATATATCTTGGATATAATGATTATACACACAAAATACATACATATATGTAGTAGGTATATGTATGTTCATATATCTGTATCTTTCTTGTCGAAATACGCGAAATTGTATTCATCTTCTTCTAAGCAAAATTTATGAGACTTCCACCATTCCCATTCTGCAGAGTATTTGTAGGTACTTCTGGTTGTGGGGGGTTCTGGTCTCTGTCCATCTGCTGGTGGTGCGCCACTAATTGCCCAAACAGAATGCTTAGCCACAGGTTTAGTAAATAAAATTAAATGGGTATTGCATTGCCCACGAACCTGCTACCTGCTCCCCAGCCCCACCGCTCCGCTCCAATGACGCACATGGCACACCGATTTTGTTTAGCACAAATTATATAACACAGTCTGCAATTGTTAATAAATAAACCAATTCCAGTGGCCAATGGAACGTGCCAGGGGGTGGCAGAGGATCACCCACACATCCATCTGTGTATACATCACGAGCCCCAAAAAGAGAGGGGGAGTGGAGTGTATTGGATTGGAGTGGAGGAGAGGGCCGAAAGCCAGGCATTTCCATTTCCCCCCCCCCCCCCCTTTTTAAACAAGTTACGTACATTGTCACCTACCTGCAACGAGAAGAGAAGAGATGGGAAAAAGAGTGAGAAATGGTTTTGGAAAAAGCAATTTCAGATATGTTGACAAATAAATAGAGTGGAGGGGAGGGCAGGGCAGGGCAGGGCAGGGGAGGACAGGGGAGGACAGCCCAAAAAGATTTATAACGACATTCGGTGGGAAATTCGCGGCTAAATGTAAATCTCTTTCCGGCTTAGGAAATGAAACCAAAACCCATTTCGATGTGGTGCGAATGGGTTGATTCGGATCTTTAAAGTTCCATTTAGCTTTGATGGAAAACAGATTGCTCCAGTCCATTCCTTCATTGGTATTGATTGCTTCCATGAATGTTTGAATAAATTAATTCGATGGGCACACACTCGGCTACCAAAACAGGAGCTATCCTTGGCGTAATCTTAAATAAGTCTCAGCTGTTTCAAGTATCTCTACAGAAAAACCAAATCATAATCTCACAGAGATAGAATATTCATAGAGTTCTCCTCTCTCAGCTTTCTCAACTCTCTTCAACTTCCCGAAGTCAGCTTAAATATTCGCATTTAAAGCGAAACAAAACAAAATACGACACTCTGCGGTATCCTTTCCTTCCAGGAGCTGGCGAAGAGGTTCATTCTACTATCAAGAACCTGCCATAAATCAGGCGTAACAAGAACCCAGCGACGGGTCAGAGGCGGGTCAGCGGGCCAGAAGAGTCGCTATCAGACCCGGGAGGGCTCTGGCTCTAGCTCTGGCTGTGGGTCGGCCTCTGCTGACCGTAGGAGCAGGTTGTCAACTTCAATTTGGTTTCTTCTCATAAATATTGACGCGAAAATTGTCGCTGGCGTTTTTGGTGCGCAGAGCAGGAGGAGAGGGCAGGCAGGACAGGGCAGGGCAGGGCAGGGTTATTAAAAAATTCATGGCTTGTAAAATGCTGAAAATCCGGGCAATGGAAAATTTAAAATGCCTATAAAGGGGAGGGGAAGCGGTGGTAGGTGGAGAAGCGTTGGATGATGGGAGGGGCCCGAGATGAGATGAGAGGAAAGGAAGCAGAGGAGAGAGAGGAGCCAACAGTCAGCGAATTGGCCGGCAAAGCGGCTTATAAAACAGAACAGAAACAACCGATGTGCCGCTTGCCCTGTGGCCTTTCTGACCGCAATGTTGGTGGTGGTGCTGCTGCAAGAGAGCGGGCGAAGAATCACAGTGGGGTGTGGTTGGGCATTGGGTTGGGTTATAGGGGGCATGGGGTGGCATGTGGGGTGGCATGGCTGCGTTTGACGTTGGCGCACACTCGAAAATATCATTTACATATCCGTGTATCCGCATCCGCGGAGCATCCCCGCCGCTTGGCGAGAAATGCACGAAAAGCTTTTAAATTTTTGATAACCCCGGCAGTGACCCGCTTCCCCCCTCCACCAACACAACCCATGAACAACAAGCCACACCCAATTCCATGTGGGGGGTTTTTCCCTATCCGGATATCCTTTGATTTCTGCCATCAGTTGGTTTTGGGTTCCCATTTTCTGGTTCTGGTTCTTCCTTGCGGGATTTCATTTTTTGTAAATTAAATTAAATTTTCCCGCTGCCTCCCTTCGGGGGATCCCAATCCCGATTCTGATCCTGATCATATTTATATTTCATTTATTTAAGCCCTGCCCTTTGCCCTTCGCCCTTTACAATTTAACCAAAAGTTAAATTTCCTGCAGACAGTTCCCTGCCCCCCCACCACTCTGACACTCTGCCACACTCTTTTTACCTGTCTCCCGTTTTTTAATAGACATTTTTAATTCATTTCAATTAAATATTTCTGTTGATGTTTGAAATGTGCAGCTCGGCTCGCTCTTTGGGGCTGGGGCTCTCTCTCTCTCTCTCTCTCTTACCCTTTATTATTTTTTCCCTTAATTTGGCTTACATTTTGCTGTTGGTTTTTGTTATTTACTTAGCCCTCGGCTAGAAAGATATTTTTGCTAGCGGAAAATATTTGTCTGCTGTTTTTGTTGTTGTTGTTGTTTGTGTGGCGTGTGGGTGGCGGCGGCGTAGCGGCACATCTGTGCGGTTTTTGCCTTTGGTTTGTTTTGCTCTCTGGGATGCCTGGATCTGTGGCTCGCTCTGCTTTCTGTTTATGTTTTAATTACGTTTTTGTGGTTGATTTATGCCCATGAAATGGCGTTGGCCGCACCGAGTGGTCGCAGGGGAAGGAGGAGAGAAGGAGGGAAGCGGAGGCCTTGAGTAAATCAAATGGAAAGTGGGTTAGCAGTGCCCTGGGCTGGCCGCCTTACGGGTGAATTGTCCACCCACTATTACTGTTGATTAGAACTTTGCATTAAGTTGGCAGCACTGGAATTTGGCAAAGCCTTTAATGGCAATCGCTTCCACCAAAGTACACATATATGTATAGAGGTAATTATTGGATCTTTACAATGGATAAGGCACTCGCCGATGATGATTGCGCCAAGTTGGTAGTTTTAGTCGCAAGATATCCTCAAAGGATCAAACAGATCAGAGATATAATCAGCCATTTGTCATTTCCTTTGGCCGCAATCTCTGCCTGGTCACCTTTCCTACCCAGGGACCTATCTGCTGTTCCCTTTGGTTGGTCGTGTGTCTCCTGCAATGCGCTTTCCATTTGTCTGAGATGATAAATGACTGAGCCCGGTTCTCTAGCTATCCATCTATCTATATCTATCCATGGATGCATGCACCCAACTAACTAAAATATCTATATGTGTATCTATCTATCTATCTGGGCTATCTATCTATTGTGTTGTGTGTTTTGCTGCTGGCCACTCTCTTGCTGATGAAGGAAGGAGGTGGTGGTGGTTTGACTATTTTTCCTATATCCATTTATACTTATGTACATCGCCATATGTATGTACATATGTGTGTGCATGTATCTGTATTGGTATCCCATCTATGGCCATCGAACATTTTTCGTTGGTGTTGCTGTCTTGCTGCCTTGCTGCCTGCTGCCTGCAACTTGTCAGTTTCTGCACAAAGACCATCAATTTATTTAGTTTTATTATCTGCACACGCAGTGCGGAGAGTTCATAGATGGGAATGGAATCGAGAATGAGGAGTATGGGGTATGGGGAGCGGAAGTTCTTTCTATATTGGCTCAGAGGTCTTTTTTTCTATCCTCTCTCTCTCTCTATCTATCTATCTCTCTTTCTCTTGGTATTCCCTTTGTTTACGCTTTGCACGCAATGCATAATACCGAAAAGCAAAAAATTGTTTGTTGCAAGTGTCGTGGCATGCCCCAGCACCTCCCTCTGCCGACACCCTTCATTCTGCCCGAAAAAAACAAAAAAACAACAACAACAAAAAACAATGGAGTGAAAAAAGGAATATCTTGACACTTTATCGTTAGCCAAAAACTAGCGCAGCGCAAACAAAAGGCAGAAGATGGGCATGGGGCAAGCGGAATGGGGTGGGGTGGGGTGTGGTGGGGTGGAGCGGAGGCAGGCACAACATGACACGTGGGGGAATGGCTTTGGGCCATGGGGAGAGATGGTGGATGGTAGGGAACTTATAAGGTTTTGGCATTTTCGCGCTTGGCGTTAAATTCCCCTGACAGCTATAAAATTGCATTTTAGAGCAGAGCGCGGAGAGAGAGAGAGAGTCGCAGTCGCAGCCGAAGTGAGAAGTGAAGTCAAAGCAAACCAAACTGAAAGAAAGCAAAGAAACGCAGCAGCGGATACAATGTATCTGTGTATCTAATAAATAGTTATTGCCAAAAGCAACAACAACAGAAAATAAACAAAATTGATATTCCCTCGAGTTACCAGAGACAGAGACAGAGACACACACACACACACACACACACACACAGAGAGAGACAGTTGGAGAGAGAGAGAGAGAGAGAGAGAAAAGCAAAAGTGCGACATCATTATATAAATTGTGCGGTGGCCAAAGTGAGCAGCAGCATCATATGTTTCCTATCTGTATCTATCAGATACTAGGGGAATGCAGCCAGCAGGCAGGATGGGATGGATGGGGTGGATGGGGTGGCTTTCTTGTAAGTTTCAAGTGATTTCACACACATGTTTTCCCCAAAGCATCTCTTTCTTCTCCTCCTTCTTCTACTCTGCTCCTCTGTCAACATGACCACAAAATGTTGCACAGCTGTGCGAGAAGCATGGGGCGGCAGGGCAGGGCAGGGCAGGCAGAGAGCTGAGGAATATCGATGGGCGATGGATGGAGGGGGAGGAAAGTTGACTTTGGCTATTTGTCATTGATGGAGATGGGAATCGGGGGAGGTGGAAGGTGGAAGGCTGTGTGTGAAGTGTGCGGAGGGGCTAAAGGCAAAAAAACAAACAAAAATTCTTGCACGTGACATGGAATCATATTCATGCCTGATGCCAGCCAAAGCCAAACAAAAGAAAAATTTATGCGATCAGCAAAAAAAGGAAAGTTTGTCTTAAAGAATCTTTTGGTGGATTCCATTATTTCCATTGCGGTTCGCTCCATTCCAGTATTTGTTTCCAACCAAAGCAAATTCCAGGAAAGTTTTCCTTGAAGCTTATCCCTAATAATATTTCCCCACTGACTCCCAGAGTCAATATTTTTCTCTACTCCACAAATTGCCTGTAAGCCTTAGGATGGGTTCGGGGTTCGGTTATGGTTTCCATTTCAATATGTCGGAATAAAAACTGTTTGGATTGCAATCTTTAAGTAAGTGAATTTTTATGGGACATCAACATAAAGCTACGCCTTGACACATGCTGACAGCAGAGTAGAGCAGAGCCCGAGGGGCGGACCTAGTCCTCGGTGTGGGCCTGCAGGCCTTCCGATAACATTTTCCCTGACACGTGTCTGGTCCACGTGTCTGCCTCTGCCCCTGCCTCTCCGTGTGGCATTGCCTGAGGGAAGGGTTAGAAACTGTTGCCCCGCCTCCTTCTGCCTGTCTGTCTTCTGCCTCCTCATTTTATTTAATTTTTTTCTTGTGGCGTGTGGTGTGTGGTTCGGTGTGGTGACTGCTTCCATTGCTGTTCCACTTATGTCGAGATTACACGCTTGTCAGCGAAGTCGTCTCGGCCATAAACCCGCATCGGAAAGGGTTGCTCGAAGGGTTCATGTTCATCTCTTGGTGGATTGGCAAATGAGCAATATGTTCCTGTTGAGAGTTCTTATGCCGTCGAAATTGAAGTGCAGGACTCCAAAGGGAGTACATGAAATAACTCGAGTAAATGCTCTTTGGATTGTATTCAATTTGTATTCACATAAGGGGTGTTCGGTAAGGAGCGATTATCTGCTAACTGAATTGCATATGAGTCTCAGGATTTCCAACGTATCTTCCATGCAGCCTTTTCTGTCCTACTCATTTAAAAAGTGCTCCAATTAAAGCATATTTCATCCGTTGCACATTCAACTTTGGCCTTCTCGGAAAGTGTTCAAGTGAAACTTAGATGAACTCAACTTTTAGATTAAATTTTCCCTTTTTCGCTTTTTTAGTTTTTTTTTTCCTTCCTTCTTCTTCTTCCTGCTCTAATCCTCATTTTGGGCAAAAGTTCTACTCCATCTGCTCCATCTTTCCTTTTCGCTCTAAACGATTATGAATGCCAATGCGAATGCGAAAGCAGGCCGCTCTGGGTGGGTGGTGCTGGGTGGTGCTGGCGTATTCCTCTTACAAAAGGCCCTCGGCTACTAAGCGGCTGATGAAGTGGCACTGGCACCCCCCCATCAACCATCACCATTAACAGCTCCAGCGGCAGGCAGGCAGGCATCAAGGCGCATAATTTGCTTAAATAATTTGCAAGTGCAAAGTTATGAATTGCTCGGATGGGCAGAAGCAGCAGCAGCAGCAGCAGCAGCAGCCGTAGCAGAACTTGGCCGGATCCGCATCCAACTACTCCACGCCGCCTCATCCACCCCTTTTGGGGGTATCCATCCGCTGTTAGTAGTTGTGGGTTTGCCATTTCCGAGGGAAATGCATTTTCCAGCAAATTGTTTTCCCTCGAATCGCACAAAAATGTGCTCGCCCGAACATAAAATGTTAATTGTTTGTTTTCCCCATTTGACAGACCCCTCCTCCCACCACCACCACCCCATCCCCTCTGCCAAGCCGACGAGTGCATACAATGAGGAAATGGAGCTTAGAATCTGCAGAATGGGCACAAAAGAGCAACAGCAACAGCAGCAACAGCAACAGCAGCAGCGACAGTAGAAACGACAGCCGGGAAAAGTGGGTTAAATGCTTAATGATCTCATGATCATGATGAGGATGGATGGAAAATGATGGGAATGGGGACTGGGGACTGGAAATGCAACTGGCAATGCAATGGAAAAATTGCCACTGCAATTCCACAGCGGAACTCCGAGTAGAAAGAACTCTACTGCTACTTTTCTCTTCCATGTTTGGCTTCGTTTCTATACAACAATAAATAATCGCAGCCGCACACGGATAGACGGATACACGGATAGACGGATACACGGATGCGCAGATACTTTATGGGTGAAAGTTTCTCTTTTTGTGACTGCTTTCTTGTTTTGTTTTTTTTTAACTTGCAATGAAATCTGATTTTCATTACGAATGCTCAACAGTGGGTAACTTTTGTCTGAAGAGCAGCACTAGACTTGACTCCATAGCTTCATTGCCATTGCCATTCCCCTTCCCATTCCCATTCCCATTTCCATTTATGAATTATGAGAATTTCTCTGAGGTTGGCCTCTGACGTGTGACACAGTTTGTCTGTGAGAGTCGCCGTAATTGTTCTTACGTGACACATTTACTGCACAGAATGAGACGTGGAAAGAGAATGGGGCATGGAGAAGTATCTCTCAGATACTTTGACAGTTTCGTGTGTGCACGAGTGTCTCTTTTCAAATGCGCCACGCAGCGGCAGCGACAGCGGCACGTTCGGGCAGGCATAGGCCCGAGTTGACTTTTAGTCAGTTTGCAAATGTATCTGTCAGATGCGTTACACGTACATAGCTGAAAAATACTTCCCAGAAGTCCGTACAGATACTTTCAGGGACACGTTTTGGGCACATGTATCCGTCAGATACATACATTCGAATAAACCACTATCCAAGGGTATAGCTCATGGAACGGAATGTGAAAAGTTGTCTAATTGAATAATAGCTGAATACTCGCACATATTTACCCCACAATTGCTACAATCAACACTGTAGATATTCTTCGATAGCTAATGTATCTGTTGGATACATCTGTATTTCCAGGCTATGCAAACACTCCACAAAACTCCACCAATTACTGGTGCTTAATCCCCCACACACACACACACACACACACACATCCCATTGACTGCTCACAAATAATTGATGCCTGCCTCCCTCCATCCATGCCTCCATGCTAGTGTATCCCTCAGAGGCAGATACAAATGATGGTCTGCAGCTATTCCTTGACTTCTTGACTGGGTTAACTACCAATCAATGGCTAGGCAGCAGAACACACAACAAATATATAAAGACAGGTACAAACACACACACACACACACACACACACACACAGACAGACAGAGAGAGAGAGAGAGAGAGAGAGCCAGAAATGATCGACCAACAAAACCAAAATCAAATCCAAAACGCACTTAACTCAATATGGCCAACTTTTGCTCTCCTCCTGCCCGCCCAGTATCTACTGCATATGTATGTATCTGCATCTGCATCTGTATCTGTATCCCCACGGCTCCGTATCGAAGAACATCATTCAAATACTCGTAGCTAACAAATTGCACTGTCGAATGCAATATTTTTGCTTTTAGCCATAATACCTTTTACATATGCTACGACAGATGGCAGAAGAGCATTTTAAGCTCCCTCTCCCACTCCCCACTCCCACTCCCCACTTACTCTTGAAGCCAAAAGGTAAGTAACTTGCATGCAATGCTCATGCAAGCCAACCGCAAGAGTCAGAGCAGATGGGAGTCCTGGGCCAAAGTGGGGATCTCGGGCAGGGTCTGTCTGAGGGCAGCAGCAGCAGCAGCCAAGGCACCAGGCACCAGCTTGTTAGCATGAAATGTGTCTGGGGTCTTGGGTCTTGGTCTGAGGCTCCCTCTTCTCGGACCACGACACAGAGAGACAGACCGAGGCGGAGGATGATGCAAACACTGAGAGGAGAGGGAAGGATGAGAGCGATGCCAGAGTGATAAATCCTTGCGGCTTTTATTTCCACTGAAGCGTCGCTCTCTGTTTGTGTGGGTGTGACATGCCACGCCCCCAGAAACCCATACCAGCAGCCGCCTCCGTAGGCACAATAATTCTTACTGACAGCAGCTCTTGGGTTCTGGCAGCGTTCTTTTCCTTTGCCTCTTCCTCTCTCGCCCTACCCCTACTCCTACTAGACTCCAGACTCCAGCAACATGAAACGCATTAAATTTCCACACTTAGCGCCCAATTAAAGCCAAAGAATCAAACCGAAAGAAGGCAGCACAATAAATGTGAAAGAAAGTGTATCCTTTCCTTTCCTTTCATTTCCTTTCCTTTTTTTTGTATTTTTGTTTGGTGGGAGGCGGGGTCCGTTCTCCCTCTGATCATATACCAAAAAATGTACGCCTCGTTAATTTCAATTCAAGTGCAGACAATTTTCAACAGAAAAAGATATACATGTATGTATGTATGTATATGTACGTTATATAAAGCGAAAAGAATCAACACAAAAATGTAAAAAAAAGGAAAAAAAAATTCACTTGCGCCATTTTTACAAAAGGCAAAGCGCAAATTAACGGCTCCGTTTTCAAGGGGTTTTCCAAATGGGGGGAAAACCCTCCGCCCCATACACAACCACACACACATTAGCTTTGGAATAAAAAAAAAATATTTTATCGTTGGCCAGGAAACAGTTTTGCGGAAGTCGGAAATGTTTCCACTTCCATTTCTTTTTTTTTCCGTTGTATTTCTGTTGTAATCCTTTCCTTCTATTCGGATTCTCTCCCCCTCTCTAAAAAGGGTTCCGCAGGGAAAGAGAGAGAGAGAGAGCGATAGAGTCGGATGAAGGGACGCACTGCATTAAATATTTGACTAATTAAAATAATGGAAAGGGCAAAAGAAATATTTGCAATTTATTTACAACGAAACCAGTTCATCATTCCATTCCCATTCCCCATTCCCCTTACCCATTTCCATTTTTATGTGATATTATAATATACTTTGTTGTGCCCTGTGCTCGACGGGATAATTGTGTTTGGTTTGCTCTTGTGACAGTCATCGCGTCGGTCGGTGCTCCATAATGGTGTCCCATAATTAGGTCGAGTGTTTGGGGAGAGGAAGGGCTTGCGGGAGGGTTGCTGTTTAATACTAAATACTAAAGTGAGAGAAAAATCGTAAATAAATCATAAGGAATTTGCAAAGAATATTTAATTTCATTTACAAATTGCCGAGGGATTTTTGTATCGTTTTGAAGTGCCAAAACAATTGTTGTGTATAAATATCGCGTAAATCACAAAACCTTTTGTGGCAGACCTCCAATCCAACCCATTACAATGGAATCAAAAAGCAATCATTCCAAAGTTTAGTCAACTTTGTAATGGCGCAATAATCATAAAAATAAAATAAATAAAATAAGATACAATAATCTTACTTCTTCTTACTTACCCCACCTCCCTCCCAGACATCTTACGGATCTCCCTAAATTACCAAACCAGTTCCCGAATTTATTGCACACACACACAAGACAGAGACAGAGAGAGAGAGAGGGCGAAGAAATGTACATCAAGTGTTGACAATTGACTTACTGACTTGTAGCTCTTGGCCATGCCATAAACAACAAAACCAAAGAGGAAAACACCGAAAAAAGAACCCAAGAATCAAGTCGTAATATTTCTAGCAACACGATTTTTCTATCCACCGGCCACACGCACAGAAACATCTGACTCAGAGACGGACGAGGTACGGGCAGGCCAGGCAGACATTCAAATGACATGGGCCAGCAGCAGCTGACTTTTGGACACGTTTTTAAGCTCGGCCAACATACACACACACACCCATTCGCATACAGAAACACACACGTACATATGTATAAAGCCACCAACACTGGCAGCACTGGCAACAGCAGCAGAAGCAGTAAACTACTTCAAGTCTGTGGTGGGGTCATTGACATTGACATTCGAGGGAGCCACAAAAATCGAGCATACATGCATATGTATATGAAAATAAGAGTAGGAAAAGAAATTCTGCCGAGTGATGCCTATGATGAAATATTTGAATTATTAAAGTGGCCAAGAATGCTTAAAAAACATTAAATAATTGCTTTGAATAACCCAACGAAATAAGAACAGAATAAATAAATACAAATTGTTTATTTACGAGTTTTTGAAGTGGATTAAAACTATTTCAATGGAATTTAAAGACGAACAAGGATTTGAGGAATGTTCACAGACTTCGATTATTTAATTTAAGAAACTAAATATTATGTGTAGAACAAGGATTGGAGAGATACATACATATGTATGTATATCTATAAAATATATTTGTTAAACTATGTATATTTTTACCTCAACCTGCACCTGAATTTGTTGAGCACTTTTTGGCCCATTAAATGCTCCCCAATAAACAATTTTCTTTTGATATTTGCGCCAATTTCTGTACATCGTTTACAAAGTGAATCCAAATCGATTTGCGTTTGCATATCGCTCTGAGTGTTATTTTTAGACAAAGTCACAAATCGAATCCAAATATTATCTCAACATTGTGACAATTATTTAATGCACTTTAACGACTTTAAAAAATATATCCACCATGTTGTGTGGCAGGGTATGGCACAATATGGGGAGGCTACGAAATTTTCCGCACATTTGAGCGGAAAATTATCGATTTATATATGAGAGGCAGAGGCAGAGGCCGAGGCAGGCGGAGGTATAGCACTGGCAACCAGAATGCAACAAACAGCAGCTGGCAAATATACCCAGACCCACCGACAGGGACACAGAGAGAAAATGATGCCCAACATTTGATGAAAGAGGGGAAAATCGCGCACACACACACACACACACACACAAAGGCGCACAAATACTTGTGTTGCATTTGCAACATTCTCACACACAGATAGAACAGAGCAGAGCAGAGCGTGGCAGATGGATGACACTCTCTGAGCGAGCGGGGAAATGGGGAAACTCTTTTGCGATAGGAAAAGCGGAGACAGGCACTCGCCCAAAGGTCGGCGGACGAGGATGTGGATGTGGAGGAGAAAATCGGCTACTTTTGCTTACTTTTCATTCAAATATTTTTCGCTTGCGAATGGAATTTTCCCGTTTCCACACCCTCCACCACCGCACTCGCACTCGCACTCGAATGTGTGGTTCAATAAACTGGCGCGTGAATTTTCTATTTTACTCAAATGTATTCCATTTTGTTTTATTTGCTAAATGTTGAACATGTCTCTACAGACGGCGTCTACAACAAAATATGGCGCCCAATATAATGAAAGGGAAAAACGCAGAGATAGTGGAGAGGAGTGCAGGACAGGGCTATAGTTGATTTAATCGGGAATAGGAATAGGAATGGGAAGAGGGAACTACCTCGATGTCTGCGTTTTGTGTGTCAAACATTCGGCCACAAAAAACAGTCCGAGAGGCAAAGGGAGGTGGGGTGGGTACTTGTACATAGAGAAAGATACAAACAGAATGTGCAGCCTGTTTCGGTTCCCATGGGACTCGTAGAGTGCTCGTATTTTCATTTAGTGGGTGGAAAAGATACCAAAAAAAAAGGAGAGCCCACACAGAAAGGTGTAAAAAATGAAGTGATTGCGCAAGATGGAATTTCTTTTTCCAGTTAATGGTCAAATGTAATAGCTTTTGTATCTCTGCAGATTCCAGACCGTGATAGATGGAGAATCTTTTCAGCGCACCTTTCCTCTTCCCACTGTGCGGGATAGATCACAGATATACATATACTATCACATTCCATGTCCTATACAAACCTGAAGAGAGTCGCACATTAAATTAGCAATCGCAGATGGATGTAGGACATTTGAAATTAATTTTAATAATTCCCGAGAATCTTTTAATCAAACATCATTAGATTTTTCCTAGAAATCATTCTATTTTTACGCATTTCCCTTAACACACCACCCCAAAGTTCGTTTAGACAGCCAGAGCCCTAAAGCTATCAATACACATCCCCATTTATGTGTATATTTTTTCACTTCCTTCCATCGCACGCAGAGGAGAAAACTTTTCATCTTTTCATCGGGTTTTTCCCCAGCACCCAGCAGCGAGCACTTTCTGGTTGGGTGCGAGACCTTTTTTATGCCTCTGCTAATTTGCTGTCATTTTGCTTTCCATGCCTAGAGCTCTGCCTCTTCTCTGCCTCCTCGTCCTCCCACTGCAGTAGGTTGGCCAGTGACAGTGGCAGTGGCACTTTCAGCTTCTCATCCCTCTCCTATGCATTATATATCGATCAAAATTCAATTTGTGACGCTTTTTTGTCAACGTTTAAAGCACAGTGAATGCCATAAGAGATGGGTGATGGGTTGTGGGGGAGGATTTGGGTGCAAAAAGAATAAAAATTAAGTTTAATTGAAAAAGTTTGTCACATCTTTTAGCTCATTTTTTCATGCTTTCTTGCTCTCTCGCTCTTGCTCTTGGCTTCTTTTCTTTCCCGTTTTTTCCCCCTCTTTTTATGCGATGACTTACGTATGACCTCGAGCGGTTTTTAATTAACCCAATTTGCAGTTTGAGATAAAGAAAAACTTTTGACTGAAGATTGTTCTTTGGCTCTCGTTTCACCTCTTCCGAGGGAACATATTCTCCCTGTCTATCTCTCTCTCTCCGTCATGAGAGAGATTCAAATTCTTTGATGGGAAAAACAGAACTTCAAACTTGAGGTTCAACTTCTGTTTCGATGTCACAAGATATCAATGGGAATGTCAGAATGGGTGGAGATGTAATCATGGGCCACGTGCCCCTCATGTCAACTTCGGTTGACTTTCTTCGCTTCCGCTCCATCAAACTCAAACCAACCCATATGATTTTCCTTTTCTCCATTTTGCTTGCTTTCCAGTGCAAGAGATAATCAAGTTAGTGGACAGTCGTCCCCGGCGTTTGGCTTTAAGCATCTCTCCCAACTTTAAGCCGTAAACACAAGATGTTGTCCGAGGCTGGTTGGAAGGAGTATAAATTGGTAGACGACGACGACGACGACGACACACAGCACATGTTGTTAATAACTTTATTGTTTGCTCCTCTTCACACCACATTTAACGCTCGCTTAACGTTCTCGTTCGCCTATGTCTCTGTCTGCGTCTCTTTCCCTCGAAATTGAAACACGTGACCGGACCTTGGACACAATTATAAAATGAAACGAGAAGGAACGTGAGTCGCTTCTAGTCGCGACTCTACTTTTATACCCGTACTCAGTCAGTATATAAACTTGTGAGCTTTTGATTGAAATTTTAAAAAATTAAAAAATTTTACATTTTACATTTTTTTGCTACATTTGTTAACTACATCTACATGTAAAATGTAGATTTTACATGTAGAACAAATATTCTACATCTCCTCCGCTAGGGGTTGCTCGCGCATTGCAGAGGGCAGTGTGTGCGAGAGAGAAAGAAAATGAAAATCGTCAGCAGCGCCAGAGGAGGTGGGGGAAGCAACTGAAAATTAATTTCTTTGTTCTGGCTATAATAATGATTCGATCTGATTCAGATTCGGCAATCTGATATATATGGTCATTCTCTACGATACTGCGTTTTTAGTTTTTTCGTATCTTCAAAATTGTGGCTGCCACAGATTTTCGTCCTTTGTGAAGGCGGAAGAGGGCGGGGCGAAATTTTGAAATACACTTGTAACAGTGTGACATCACATGAGTCTGGAAACAAAATTTGGTTGCTCTAGCTTTTATAGTCTCTGAGAACGAGGCGCTCATCAGGACGGACAGACGGACAGACGGACGGACGGACGGACAGACAGACATGGCTCTATCGACTCGGCTATTGATACTGATCAAGAATATATATACTTTATGGGGTCGGAAAATTTTCCTTCTCTGCGTTACACACATCCACTTTTACCACAAATACAGTATACCCCTTAACTCTTTTGAGTACGGGTATAATGAGACAAGAGTTTGATTTCCTTTTCGTTCTCTGACTCTGACTCAGCCTCTGCCTCCTCTATTATTGCTTTCCTCCAACTGTTTTTCTGCGAACGTTGACAGAAAATTAATTAAAAATTCCCACTGTTGGCTGTTGGCAAAAACTATATAATGAGCGGCCATCGATTGCACAGTTCTCGACTGGCTGGCTGGCTGGCTATTGCGATTGAGTTAAGTTCATTACGGGACAGTTGGGAAAGCTGCGGCACTGTCCACGTCTTGGTCACAGGTGGAACTTTCGCTGGTCAGGGGCGGAAGATGCAGTTGATGGCTGCACTTGATTGGATTAGTTCACAAAGTACGAGACAGCTTGGCCAGAGAGTGAAAGATAGAGAGAGAGAGAGTCTCATAAAATGGCAATCTCATGGAGGAGAGACAAATCTTGAGATAATATTGGGGGAATACCAAAGGATAAAGGATTCAGCTGTACTGTATTTTAAATTGTAATTATAATACCATTTTGAATGCAATCAAAATCATGTTTGATTCTACTCTACTCTCGACTGCTGCTGAGAGTTTCCTCCCACCTTCATTCCGTTACCAGTTTGCTCCAGTTTTCACCTGCAACTAAAAAGGAAAAACCAAAACAAACCCCATCCGAAACTGAGCTGAGCCACGTTCCGAAACGAAAACAAGAAAAACCGAATCAAATCCAAGCCAAACTTATCCACAATCTTTTCTCTATGGCTACCCGCATTTTCACCGCTTTTCCCCTCCACATAGCTGAACATAAAGTCGTTAATGCCGCACTTTTCCTTCCACACATCGCACCACACATCTTCGGCCACTGGCAAAGGGGCAGAGGGGGAAAATCAGGGTCTCATCTTCCACTTCCCCACTTTCCACAGCTTTCCCCTCTGAATGCGAATCCATGGCACCTAATTTGCTACAATTTTCACCGCAGCCAACGGAAAATTCTTCTGCTGCTGCTGCTGCTGCTGTTGCTCGCCTTCTTTATTAAAAATGCATAAAATCCCGCAGCCACAAAATGAAGGGGAAAAAGATACATTTTCTAACTTTTTTTTTCTCATTTCTCTTTTTTGTTTTGCTTGTTTTTGTTGCAATTTTACACGCAGCGTGCATAAAAATAAATATCAAAAATAAATAAGAGCTACCTGTGGGTTTTTTTATTAACTTTTAATTTATGAAAACTGCAAGGGAGGAGAAGAACAGAGGGAAAAGAGGGTGCAGGTGCAACCGAAGGCGAATAAAAGGCAAAAAAAGAAAAAGAAAGAATGCACTTTAAGCGAAAAGAAATAAATGAAATAAACACCAACAAAAGTTCACACAACAATGCAGATAGGGAATAGGAGGAGGTAGGGACAGGACTGAGGAGCAGGTGAGGACTGAGACACGTGTGGCACGATGGCCCTCGCACACTTACACACACACACACAGAGTTACTTTACTCACACACTGCTGCTGCACTGCTTCAATGCTACATAATTGAAATTATGTTTGGAAATTGCAATTTGCAAGGTAAGCAAGAAAAATGAGCAAAAATGAGAACGGAATCCCAGCCAAAGCGAGTGATGCGAATTTTGAATGCTCTGCTGGTAAAATGTATTCAATATCACTCGGAAAATCTAAATGGATTATTAGTTTAATAATGTGACATGAATGAAGTTTAAGTTTGTATTCGAAAAGGATGTAACGTTTGGATATTCTTGGAATAAATTTTAGTTGAATTACATATTGACAGACAAACACCCTGAACACTTCAACATACCCGCCATTCCCACCAAACTATGTCGAAAGAGTATTCAATAAACCTTCGACTGAATCCAGAAGAAGAACGAACAACAGCAAAGGCAAAGGTTTAATATTGCAAAGACATTGCAGATCGTGGAGAAAGAAATGATTGGATCTGGGGGGAATCGTTGTGTAATGGCAAAGCCGCACAGCAGTGGGCGTCGTGCCCCATCCAAGCCAAGTAGGAGTCATGATCATTCATGTTTGATTTTCGCAAGCTAATTTCATAGAAAGTTGCGTGATTTAATTGATGATGGGACGTCGAACTCGCGACTGACTCGCTGCAGCTCCCTTCCACTTCCTACAACTCCCCCAAAACTCACTTGAGCAGAACCAAAAAGAAGAAAAGAAGAGATAGGTGGAGAGTGCAGTGGGTGGAGAGAGGGGTGGAGAGACATGGATAGATACTCAACAACAAAGTTGGGAGAAGGAAGAAAAAAGCGCAATGGAAACTTAGTTAAGGGCCAGTCCAATCAAAGTAACTGCGTGAGAGAGAGAGAGAGAGGAGAGCAAAAGAGATGGCAACTGTTGTAATGACATTTGGAAAAAGGCAACAACAAAATAAGTTTTTCCTTTTGAGAAAAGCCTCTGCCTCTGCCGCTGCTTCTTCTGCCTCTTGTCGGCCTCGAGCACTTTTCAGTGTTTAACTTGTGTGAAGTTTCCAAGCCTAAGACGGAGTTGGAGTTGGAGCTGCAGTTGGAGTTGGAGTCGGACAAGACGGATAGTTAGATAGATGGGAGGATGGATAGGATGGGATAGGATAGACATGGCCACGGCCACTTGTGGAGGCTTGCTAACCCACTGAGTGGTGCGCCTCACGACAGCTGTTGCCAGAGGCAGCCTGTGTGGTTGTGGCTGTCTGTGGTTGACTGCCACTGCGGCTCTGCGGCTCTGTGGGCCTGCCTTTTAAGCAGGTCAACCCAAGACATGAGCAGCAGCAGATTGCAGTTGTCGGGAAGTTTTGCCTGAAGTTAATCTATTTGAAAAGTTGGAGAGCAAAACATATTGCATACAAAGGGGCATGGGATGGGCATTTGGGCAGCATTTGTAGATTACAAAGAGAACACTTTATGGGTGCTATTATGGGTATTTATATGGTAGAATTTGGGGGAGTGAGAGTCTCTTAATACCCTTCTCTATCCCTCTATTGATCCAGCATCAAATCTGTATCTATCCACTTGCATAACCCAAAGCCTTTCCACCCATTGTCTAGAGAATTTCCATCTAATTACCATCAGAGTGTCATACAGTCATTTGACAATGACATCTCCCATTTGACTGCCCACCCTTCCCCCGGTATCCATCCTCAAGTGCCCTCCAGTAACAAGTCGAGAGCCAAGTAACAGTTGCCCCCTGCATACCCTTGCGGATGGGTGTAGGATCTACCTTCCATTCAAGTACTTGGTTATGCACTTTGATATGCGACAGTCAGTCGCTCGGTTGGTCTCTCGGTCTGTTCTGTTCTGATGCTAGGGATAAATGGAAACCCGAGTGCACAACACACGTCGAATACGTAATCTGTGGGCGGTGGGTGGTGGTGTGTGGGGTGGATTGAGGTTAGCAGATTGCTTTACATGCTTAACAAATTATAAACATTTATTATTTAGCTTATTTTTGTAGCAATTTCCTCCAGATGCCTCTTAAACTTGAGAGCAGCAAAATTGAAATTGTAACGATTGTAGCTTACACCTTTTAGCGAGTGTGTACTGTGATTACGTATTGATAATTCTACCTCATCCACACACACACACACACACACACACACACACACACACACACACATACACACATTCTCTATCTCTCTCTGCTTTAACCACTTTACATGGATTTTTCAAAGCACATAAATCACTCAATTGGAAAATGCACTTTCGTTCCACACTGCTCTCTATCTATCTCTCCCTCTCTCTCAGTCGCTTGTTGGATCGCCATCCCAGCCACTAATTCGGTTCTGGCCCAAAGCATAATTCATATGCTGTTTAAGCCTGCTTGTGCCATAAATTTACCGACCAAACCACAGGCGCACATTAATTAGAGCTCAGAGTGAAGTCTTCCTTCCTTCGCGTATGGTACATTTCGGCCAACTTGTCTTTTGGAGCACCACAAAAGAACGCTCAAACCAACCATCTAATGTATGTAGTCCCCAAGAAAATTCAAATTCGATTTAAAAACAAGGCATTTGGAATAATCAATCAAAGTGTCCATCAATGCTGGCATCGGGAACAACGAAAATGGTAATTCAAATTGAGCAAAATGATGTAAGCAAACAAAGAAAATAATCGACGGAAACAATTACAAGACATTTGTTGCGATTCAATTGGAATTGAAATTAAGGGGAGTGCTACTGGAATAAATTTCAGCCAATTCTTCGACACAGTTTTAAATGTAGGGAGAGTATCCTCTCGCACATAGGAATTTGAATTTCTCACTTAATCTCTTATATATTACAACTTATCCATATAGAATTCAGTCTCTTATTCAGAATGGCACTTACAATATGCTCCTTTAGCTCTTTGCTTCGGATTGGTCCCAGCCACTGATGTAATCCAATGTAGCGCTTTTGTACCATTTTCAAGGCGGGTGCGCCCTGGGCATATGGTCCGCCCAATAGGGCGCTGGCAGTCTCTAAAACTACCATTTTGTTGTTATCGCTTGGGTTTGTGATAGTTGTGGTTTTATGTGTTGCCCTTATTGTGGCAGCAGCACTTTCCGGTTGATTATACCGGACAAACACAAACGATAAATGGGAAACAGATTTGTTTTGCGTTTGTTGGTGTTGGTGTTAAACTTCTATTTTTTCTTTTTGTTTGCTTCTTATTGCAGTGTGTTTTTTGGTGCACAAAACATTTCAGTGTGCGATTGATGCAAGGGAATAAACTGTTGACTCAGTGTTTGTGTTGAGTTTGTTTTTTGGGGTTTTTTTTTTGGGAGGTTTTTTTTTGTATTTGCTGGTCAGCGTATTTCAATTAAATTTAAGCCACCTCTGCGCCGTCAGACAGACGTGCCACTCCGGCCGCAAAAGTGATGAGAGGAAGACCCAAGAGGAGCCCAACAAATGAATGGGAACTCTTTGGGTTCGGGGTCGGTGTCGGGTGTTATAATCTGCACTTTTAATCCTCAGACAACGCCGGCGACGACAGTTTCAATTTACTTTTGCCATTTGGCAATCCTTGAAATCAATTAAATGACACGCACAATCCATCCACAATAAAATCTCTTCTCTCTTTCACGATTTACGATGTACGATGTATGATGTATGATGTATGATGTACGATGTATGATGTATTCTTCCTTCTTTACTTTGCATTCAATTCCCTCAATTGGAGTGAGATTTTCCACTTTTATTTATTTTTCTTTCTTTTTGTATTATTATTTTAGAGGCACTGATCAGAAAATTTAGAATTTTCTTTATGACAATTGTACAGTACAATGTTGGGGCTATTGTACTATTGCACTTTGGATAAGGTTAGGTAAGGTAAGCACTTGGGGCAGATGGGGAAGAGATGCTTATGCTGAGCACAATAAATGAAACACGAAAATCGCGTCCACTTCAGACAATTCACGACGAGACCACGGACCACGGCGTTACGGCGAAGTATGTGATACGGAAACCGGACAACCGTTATGTTCAAAAGTTCGTCGCGAACTGGCGGACTGCGAACTGATTCTGAAGTTGACGAACGAGCCGCGCGAAGAGGAACGAACGAAAACACGAACGACGCGAAAGAGGAAAGAAACGAAGCGAAACGAACGAGCCCCATAAACGAAGCAGAGCACCACCACCACACCACAGCCGCAATCAATCCCCTCCTCAACGAATGCATTCGTTCAGTAGAAGAGCGGTAGCGAGAGAGAGAGAGAGAGAGCAGTATAGAACACGAGAGAGTAGTGCTTGGAGACTTTTTCATTGTAGAGTTGGGCGAAAAACACTTGTTGTTGACGTTTTTCCGCCGCGGCACACCCCAAACTACAAGTGAGAGCGAGAGAGGTAGAGACGATGACAGAGAGGAGAACGCTCACTGTGAGAGAGAGCGAACTGTTGCTTTTTGTTTTGGAGACTCCACTCCCAGCGGCGACTCTTATACGCCGCTACTGTAACAGCAAGCAACAGCATTGCCAGTTGCTCGAAAGAAAGAAAAGCGCAGTTATCTTTTGTAGAATATCGCGAGCCGAAGGTTAACAGAGCCGAAGGGCGAGCGGTGGGGGGTTCGATGGGCATGTAGTGTGCGTTGCATAGATAAATTTTGTGGCATTGTTTGGCTCCGTCGATGGCAAGGAATCGCGCAATTTGGTTAAAAACAAAAGTTAACAGGTTGCCAACGGAGCGGGGTTGGAGAAGTTTGAGTTCCCTAGCACCTATGAATAATTCGGAGTTGGTTTTGTTTGGTTCCTTCCATGCAAACAGTGGCTCACAGCTTAAAACTAAAAACTGGAAATGAAATGTATACTGATAGATAACTTTTGAAACTTCAACAAAACCAATAAAGTTTAAAAATTGTATTCATACATATTTTATTTTTAAGCTATAAACTAATATTTGTATGCTTTCTTTTGTGGCTTGTATCTCTTTTCAGTCTGTTTTCAAACGCTTCCAACAACTTTTGTGTTATTTCTGTAATAATAAACCATATTTTATCCCGATTTGTTTGAAACTTTTAAGGGTGTTAGCTTTAAGAATCGTTTGATGCATTTCTTTCTCCATGTTCCATTAAGAATCCAAAATGTAACACCAGTGGCTGCCTACAGACAATCCTACAGTCCTCCTCTATGCATAACGATTTGATAATATTCATAAAAAGTATTGTGGAATAGATCCCTTCCCATAGTTGAGGGACTTCTTTTAAATATATAAAATACCATTTATAGCTGTAAAAAATCTACATAAAAATGTTAACAAGTTCGCTTTACCTAAAGTATTTTTATGACAAAAGAAAATATCTTTGCCGAATTAAATATTCTTCCGAACTGTACAGTTATAAAGATGTTCAAAATAACTAAAATATTCATATGTATTATCTAATATTTTGCATATGAGTTTGGCGTTCAAAGAAAAATTAAAAATTCCAAAGACACATCAAAAATGTTTGGCACTCCTCCCTCCCTTCCAAAGGCGCTCGTCGCTCGCCCATTAACTCAATTTCAACAGCAACAAAACATATGCACATATGAAAGGAAAAAATAAACTGATTCTAACCAAAACGAGCTTCATTAATTATACACAACTGGATGACAAGTTTCAGACGCCTTGTAAGCATTTTAATGATCATAAACCAACGAAAAGAACCTGGAGTTAAGCAAACCCATGCGGAGTTTGTTGACTTCTTCAACAAAGTGTGACTAAACAAATTAAGCCGAGAACCACAAAGAGAGACGAGAGGCAGGTACAGGCGGGGGCATAAAACACGAAACAGATCAGCAACGAACTCGAAGCGCACTAAATTACGAATTAAGTAAGGTTCGTAGTACCTGGCAACACATCAAAGCCAGAGCCAAAGCTTTTTAAGTGTGAAAACAGAAGAGAAAAAAAGAACGCATTAAGTGACTGTTACGACGAAAATCGTACTCCCTGCTCAGATAATTGTTTCCCTACACTTCTTATGGAGGGAAATTCTTTGATAGGCATATTTTTAGATAGGTAGAAAAATTAAATTTATATACTGTAACGTCCTTTTCCTTAGAACTGTTACATTCATCCGCACGAATTAAATATAAACTCGTACTCCGCGAGTACAGGGCATAACCAGGCAACGTAAGCGGATTTCATGCACGAGGATCTACCGAGGAGGGAGAGAGAGAGAGATATGGTAGAAGGCAGCCTTGTCTCCATTTATGAAAACTGGAAAATCGCTGGCAATAAATGGAATATCCGTCATCATCATCATCATCATCATTATGGTCATCATTATCAGCATTCTCCCAAATGGGAACAAGACGATAAAACAACATTTTCTGCAGCAGCAGCAGGAAGAATCTAACGGCATTCGACATTCGAGAGGAGAATGCAGAAATGGCCAAAGACAAGACGAGACCCACACAGGGAGACGAGACAACAACAACTTGTTGCAAACCGTAACCAACCATGTTGCAGCAACATGGTATGGGCGCATCGGTAATTAAGCGGTAGTTTCTTGTTGCTGCCACCGATCTGTTTCCCCCCTCCCTCAACAATGCTCTGCTCTGCTCTCACGTGATGCGGGTCTTTGTTTTTGTAGCCCACAAGTTCAACGGACGGAACACATGAGAAATTAGCACAGCAGCAGCAGCAGCAGCAGCAGCAGCAGCGGCACAAGAGAATTATGCAAACTGCGAGAGAGCGTTGCGTTGCGTTGCCTAGCTGTTGATCTCGCGCTCTCTCTCTCTGGCCACGGCAATGACATTCAAAAAAGCTGCCCGTCCAGCTTAAGATGGGAGGGGGGAGGCAGCCTGTCTCGCTCTCGCTCTCACACTCAGCTGCTTGTTGCGCTCTCTGCTGCTCTCAGAGCATTTGTGTATTCCAGTCAAACAGCTTTGATTCGAGTTCGTTAACCGCACGAAATACATTCGTATGGGCATCAGCACGAATAATGATCATCAAAATCATCATCATTATCTGCTTCTCACCGAATGGGACGGACGCCTTGGCCTAAAAATATTTTCAAGCCTCCACGCGAACCGCGACCTGCCTAACTGCATTTGGGCAAGGCTCTTGGCTTGCTCCTCTCTTTTGTTTCTTTACTTTTTCCACACACAGTGACGGAGGGAGAGGGAGAGAGAGAGAGAGTGAGAGGGAAGGATAATCCCCATCTGGATAAGCCATTCCTTGGATCTGGGATCTCCCACCTCCCTTGTTACAGCAATTAGCCGTTTGAGGCCCGACCGCTGTCGGCGACGCGCTCAGAGGATTGTGTGTTCTATCCGACAGTAATTAATTAAAAGTGCTGCATAAATTTACAAAGGTTTTTTGCACATTTGCCATGCTCTTCACAGAGAGGGTTCTATTATTTTAGTCTTTTCTTTGTAACTTTGTCTTTGCATCACGATTGACAGCTAGCTTTGCTTCTCTTTCTGTCCAAATCATGCAAATATATGTATGTACAGATTTGTGAATGTATCTGTCAGTCCATTTGACAGCTGTCCGTTACCGTTAATCTTTCTATGCTAATTAGCTAGTTAGCTGCTGCCAGACTTTTATCTGTAACTGTTTCCAGACTCGTCTTTTTCCAGCCCACAGCTCTACACAACTCTTATCAGAACAAGTCGGCTCCATAGCGTGGCTCCACTCCATTCGACTATGATCCACACTCCCAAACTCAGGCGGTTCATCATTCATCGCTATTGTGCCTCATCTGCCTTTGTTAAGCAATAAATATTTACATTCCAATAATGGAGCATTCCGTTGCTCCAAGAATTGCCTCATCATAACTATTGCATTGGCTTGCCGTTTTCAACGCTTTTGACTTTTCATTCAAATGATTTTCTTTCCTTACAGAGCATTAATAGGCTGTTATTTTTGGAATTTCTAATCATTTCGCATTTAAAAGGGTATCCACGCATTCGGTACGCCCTGCATTTACAGACTTTTCTTGTTTACTTGTCGCATTTAATTTTAATTATGTGGGCATATAAATTTACCCCTCAGCTGTTGCTGTCACTGTCATTGTTAGCTGCGGTTTTTGTTTTGCAAAATAAATTCGTTTAGTCTGTCAAGGGTCTATCGATAACGATAACTTAACGCGTGCAGGCGTGTGTATCTGTTTTGTGTGCGTTTGCAGTGCATTCCTCTGACAATGCATTTCATTTCATTTACAATTCACACTAAAGTTAAGTGCCCAACCAGATACGACACACAGAACTGAAGGGGACGCTGAACGGTGAGGTGAACGAAGCGAAGGGGGGAGCGGAGCGGTGTTGCACAGCGCTTTCAAGTGTGTCAGTCGGTTGAGTTGAGTGGGTGTCGAGACTCCGGCCGGCAGGGTTGTCAGGTAATTGAATAACGTCCTCAAATACATATGAAAAACTGCAGTTTTTTTTGCATACAACTTTTTTAGTATGCGAGTATGTAGTTGGAAATGTAAAAAACAAAAATAGCTGTGGAATGTTTTTGCCCACAATTTAGAGCCAAATTATTGTTTGCATGTCGAAAGTTCAGTTATTAAATCGATTTCCGTTGCGATGCGTATAGAATTGACAGATTCAAAGACTTTAACATATTACTGACTTCAAAAATTGTTGAGTTCTTCTGTGGAAACTTAAATTACTTTTTAATATCCGAGCAAAACCGTTGTTCAATCATTATTTTATTCGTTCAAAAGTCTTCATTAAGTCTTCGATTGTCTGCATTTCTTGTTTCTCTGAGAAGAGACTGAATGAATAGCTCCGTTCAGAACATCCTCATTCCCACACACATCCTTACACTCCTCATTCGCTATGAACTCAACTATCTCCTTCCATCTCCATTTCGTTCGTTCATCAGAATATCACTACCAATGCTCATCTGTCCCGTCTGGCCCCTCCATTCATCGGTAGATGGCATATCTAAATTGAATTTATAATAGTTGACAAGACAAGACCCCGCCACTGAACCCATCCCCCTTGCCCACCCCCGGTTGCCACCTCAGTCGGTCGGATGGTCAACCAATTCAGAGCAATTCTCATTCATTTACTTCAATCACTTCTCACATTTTTTACCCCAAAGAGGGGGACGGACCCCGAGCGAGAGATGGACTGGACTGGACTGAGAGTGAACGGGATGAAAAATGTGGCGAAAATTAATTAAAAATCAATTTGATTCTGATTGTTGACCGGCTCTCAACCTCTCACCCACTCCCACTGACATCTATCTCTCTCCATCCATTGGTAACCCATCTATTTGTTCTCTTTTCCTCTCCTCTCCACCCCTGCTCGTCACGAATGTTTAATTGACGTTTGGTACAATGTTTGACATTTTTTCTCCACGAATTGACGTTTTTTGTGCCTGTTTCCGTTTCTGTTCCCCACTCTCGTTTTCAATCTTTTTTATGATTTTTCAATTATGCATTTTGTTGTCAATTTTTTTGGGCCCCCAGGATCGCAGCAATATTGTTGTTGTTATTTTGTGTGCACTGCACAGTGCCCCACACACAAACGGCAAACAAATCAAAATAAAGGAACGATTTTAATTGAATTATTGCGCAAGGAAAATAAATAAATAAGTAGAGACAACGTGCGGGAGAGAGAGAAAGAGGCGATGACGAAGAAGTGCCATTTAAATTCGCATATTTATTTATCGATAATTAAATTCGATTCAACTGCTCATGTTCGGGCAAAACAAAATACTTTCCATATCAACTATAAAAAGTAAAATATAATAATAACATACAACGTAGAACATGATGTGTAATGTACCCTGCCAGCGAAAATGAAATTAGTTGAAATGAATTAAAATGCACATATTTTTTCAGCTGCCTCGCATTGGGGAAAACCTTCCATCTAACAGACATTTTCAATGGCAGGCAGGCAGACGGGCAGCAAATGCAATTTTGATGGCCCCAAACACGTAGGACACAAAAAACTCGGGGCCAAAAAAGCAAAAAAAAAAAACAAACAAAAACAACAGAAGCAGCAAAAACAGCAGCAATATTTTCATGGATATTTGGCTCGAACTGGAAGGCAGCCAACACAGCGACGAGTGCCTGACAATGCAAATGAAATGAATGTCAAAGCGAAGTGTAACCGAGAGACGAGTAATACTAAAAGCTGTGGAAAGAGGCAGAATCACAAATACTCTAAGAAACACTATCAAAATCAAAATCTACATCTTTTAGTAGCTTAACTGATTTTGTAATCATTTTGATCTACAAACTACTCCAGATATATTTTATAGCTTCATACTTCAGTCGAACAAAAGGTACACACACACAAGAGAGAAACCATATGACAATGAAAAACCTTTTTGCTTCAATTCAACTTAAAATTGGCACAAAAGCAGTGAAAAAATAAACATTATCAAAAGCAAAACAGAAATCAAGTAAATTAACAACAAAAAGCTGCCAGCAAAAGTATTTAAATAATGCGAATTTAAGTCGCAACAATGCAATGGCAATATCAAAAAGAAATAAAGAAACAAAAGCTTCAGTTAATATTGCAATAAAAGATAATGCTGTCTGTCGCACCTTGAAACGGAATTCATCTTTCGAGTTTCTCTGTTCGACAACTTTGGGGTGCTGCAACATTCCTTGCGGTTCCTTGTGGCTTTATTGGAACATTCCAACAGTTTGCCATCTGTGCATCGATCGTCAGTCACGCACTTATCGATCGCCAGGCATTGTCAGACCCAATTAAGGAGAACTAGATTTAGTCCGAAGCTTTCTTTCTATGCAGCAGCAGCAACAGCAGCTGCATTGTTGACTGATTGAAAAATGGCAATGGGAAAAGCTGTTGTAGCTAAGGCCAGAGATTTATCGACAAGTACAGTCACGCATGCAATTTGTGTCACACTTGTGCTATTTTTGTGAACTGTACAATCAGAATTCTTGTTGCTGTTTCATACTCGTACGAGAAGATAAGCTGAGACGACTGGCCTGACTCATTGTATGGCTGGAGTCACGCTTACCGTTTTTGACTCTGTGACTGGTGAAAGTAGAACATTGATTAGACCCGAGTACAGTCACGTTGTTCCAAAAGCACTGGTGAAGTCGTGATCATTGCGATAGAGTTGCAAATGCTTAGCTTGAACCATAGTCGTGAATATTTCCGCCTCAGATACATACGATGCACATTCATGCAATAGAGTCCCTCACTTATCACCAATACGGATGAACATGCTGTGATATTTCACTTTATTTGGCCCCCAATCAAATGTAAGTACTCTTCTAGAATCCATTTAAGATTTACAATCCCTGCCCTTTGATCCTTTGTGTGCAACATCGTCTGCTGCATTATATCAACATCTAATGGCCATTGGCAGCAGCCACCTGATTCATGGCCAACTTAAACATAGCTCTGCTATTTTACTCGTAGGAATTACAAAGGTAGCACCAGTTTTTCAGCCAATTAGCCTATTCCTTCTTCAGGGAATGGATGTGCCGACAGACTGATCTATGGTCTATTACTCAGCAAAATTGTCTAGCGGCTAAGTATGACCAGGTGTAAATTCATTACGGTTACACTTCTCAGTAAGCTGTGATTTTTATAAACATCAACAAGCCGCAGAGAAAAAGTAATAATGGAATGTTCATTGTGGAAGGTCGGTGAACGTAGAAAGTTCCGCCATTATTGTATAAATCAGGGCTCGGCACACACACTCTGACATGTTTTTTAGTGCGCTTGTGTGAGTAAAAAACCCGAAGAGGCCTTCCGCAGCTGCGGCTGCACTGCAACAAACGATTTGTAGCAAAAGTTGAACTGTTGCGGGTGAAAGAAAAGTTGAAATGAAATAAAATAAAAATGTTATGCATTGAAATTTAATTCCTTTTAAAACTGGAGAAAATTTCTAGGCTCGCATTAATTTTTTTCCCATTTTACGTTGAACATGTTTTTGCGCAGTGTAAAATCAAAAGGCTGCGTAGCGTGGTCTTGCATTGTCGACGGCTAAACACAACTGACTCATTTTTGTTCTCGCTTTGGGTATCAAGCTCGATCGCAAGAGCCGAAGTCGCATTGCCGAAGACACACGAAGGCTCGCTGCCTTTTGATATTGTACGTGTGCCGGCAGCGACGTGGCAGCGCCTTTTCCTATGTTTTTAAGATAGGGCCGTGCCGAGCCCTGGTATAAATCCATAACTGCTTAAGGAAATCTTGCTACCGATGTGGGTAATACTATTAATATTATCTGTACATACAAAATAAACCAAAGACTCCCATGTGCATGTTTTCTATCACCATTTCTGTGCATTATCAAACAGATATGTCTGAGCTTTATCTGAACGATAAGCTTTGACCACCTTTATCCGATATGATATCCCAATACCCGTTCAAATTTGTTTCAAATACTTACAGGGGAAATGAGTCTTAAGAAACTTATTGGGGAACAGTGTATTTATCTGTAGAGCACGTTTGTACGAGTATCTTCAACATACCTGGAAATAAATAAGATAATATAATTATTAGATTTTGAATTTCACAGATATAACATCGAAGATTATTAAAACAGTGCAATAAATAAATAAAAATGAACCACACAAAAATCATACCGGATTATCGCAAACTGCTAAAGGGGAACCCGAAATTCTCGTGGAATTCCATCTTGTTTCATTATCCACTTTCATGCTCGCTCTCAACTTGATTACAAATTATAACGCACTTAAAAAATGTGTTTCAGTGTTTTTGTAGTTGTTGCTGTTGCTGTTGCTGCTGCTGTTGCTGCTGGTGTGCGGTGTTCACTTATGCCTCATTTAACCAAATTAAAAGTAAACACGAGGCGAGTGCAAAAAAGGCAGGAAAATTAAAAGGAAATTCTCTGTGGCAGAGAGAATGTGCAGATTTAATCAGCAGCGAAGCTACCCAACCGCGAAAGGTATGCAGTGGAAAATTATGAAAGCAGGAGCAGAGAGAGGAGAGGGGATGAAATAAGGTAAACAGGAAAAGTAAAGTGAAAGTGACACGCCAATGACACGGCCCAAAAATGAGCCTCTCTCATCCACAAATATTGAAGCATACTTGAAGGCATCCAATCCACCCATCACTCTCTGCTCTCACCACAGATGGGAGCCAACTTATTTGGAATTTGTTTGGGGAGAAAGCTGAGGATATCTCGGGAAATCAATGGAAATTTCAGAGCAGCAGCAGCAGCGCTACTCAAATATGCAGCAGCATTTCATTCTCTCCCCCTCCATCTCCACTGCCGCTTTCTCCTTTGGCCTTTGTCTCTGCTGATGTCATCGGAGTCGCCTCAAATAGACCGCAACCAAACAGTTGACACACCCCCCATCCCCATCAATCCAGTGGCCATTCCAGCAATATAGGCAGGCACCCCAAGGAGCAGCAGACAAACTAAATTTGTCCTGTCCTCTCGCTTTAGTGCTGACTCGAGGCAAAGCCAAAGCGAGTCCTGGGAAGAAACTTGTCAGCCCTTTTAAGCCTTCCAATGTATTTATTTTACCCAACTGACGGGTTGCTTTCCGATGCACATGCACATGCACTTTTTGAATGCCCTTCGAAAGAGAATATACATATTTATAGGAGCAATAGGCGCATCGCTAGTCTGTCATTGTTATAGAAATAACTTCAGTGGAACTTGTTATCAGCATTATGGTGGTACTTTCCATTTCTTTCCACGCACCTTTCTCATATCTATTGATAATTAATCAGCACCAAGAAAGGGCATCCCATATTCAGCACGTATTCAATGCAAAAGAAGAGGGGGAAGGGAAAGCTCTCGTTTGCCTTCGACTTTAATAGCTTTAAGCAGCTACGGTCAATTTAATTTTCATGGCAGCCGGCAGGCAGGAGACAGTTGTCGTCGTCGTCCTCTGCCGCCCAGAAGTAAGTAAACGGCAAAGGACTAAACACATACTCTCTCGCACAGGGGAGAGGGATGGAGGGAAAGAGGGTAGGAGACATGTAGAGTAGAGGAGAGTAGTGTGTATCCTGCATCCTCGCACTGGGCAAGGCGACAATTTGAACGAACATATGGAGGAAACAAAAAAGGAGCACCGAAGGAGAAACCGAAAAGGAGAGGAAAAACTTGAAAGGAAAACTTGATTATAAAGCGATGACTTCACACTTTGCCGGACTACGGATGTCGGAGGTGGAAGTGCGGAGTGCGGAGTGGGGTTGGACATATAATTTTCTTTTGGCCTGGACAAGGACATTGTGCAAACAGAGGCGTGTACTGCATGAGAGCGATTGAGAGAAAGAGAGCGAGATACAGGATGGGATACGAGAGAATCTGCTGTAACTTAATACTTTTCTAATATCTAGTTGTCTCTGTCCCTCTCTCTCTCTCTCTCTCTCTCTCTGCGTGTGTCTGTGTGCGTGTCCCTTTTTTGAGAAAGAATTTTAATAGAATTGGTAAGCTGAGATGGGTAGTGCGCTCTATCCCTCTCTCCGTCCGTGATTAGATGACCAAAAAGTAGGCCATGAAATTTGGAAAATATGCTATGCTGTTTGCTCCCTCCGCAAGGATGCCTGGGTCACACTCAAACGGTTAGTTAGGATTCAAAGGAGATGTGCGCTGTAGGGGAAGGGACTCGTAGGAGTGGCTAACAAAAGCAGCCGAAACAGCAGAAAGTAAAGTCAACAAGTCGAATCGAAAGAGTTTTTTATGATGTCACACGGATGGGCAGAGGAAGTAGAGGGAGCTTGGGAATAAGTAATTGGATTGCTTAGGATGGACATTTTCGAGGCTCCCACAAATCATCGTGCTGGCAGAATAGAATGTGGGCACATTATGCGCTAATACAAGTCTCTTTAATTTGTACTAATTATTAAATATAAATTCAAGTTCTCCGCACAATTATTATACATACCTAGTTCTCTTTTCCACTTCAAACTGAAGCAATTAGCCAAAACAACTAACGGCACTTGTCTCTATCTCGATCTCGATCTCTCTCTGTCGTTGTTGTCTTTTCTTCCCGCACTCGCTTGAACCTAGCTGGAAGTCTTCTAGTTAATGCCATTTCGTCTCTCCAGCTACGTGTCACTTGCTCTCAAACACCAACAACTATCCGACCCCATACACAATAGCGACAATTTGCCAAAATAAGAAGCAAAAAACGGAGTAAATAAAGTAGAAGAGGAAGATGTCGAAGCCAAAAATAAAGTCATGTTTAATGGCGCACAAAACACACCGTAGAAAGGCGACAAAAGAGGAGGTAGGATGCAGCAAAGAAGCCCGCCCCCACAAAAGGGGAAAAAGTGTCGAGAGGAAGGAGAACGAAGGCAGATGCAGAGAACCGAGGAGGAAGTGGAAGGAGGAACGGGCAAAAGAAGTGAATGCAAAGTTATTTGATTAAGTCACTTAGAAGAGCAGGGCCAAGGATGTCCCTCCTAGCCAAGACACACACCAGTAATGCCACTCAGACAGGGTACGTTGTATGGGGGAGGGGGAACAGCAGGACCAGCAGGACCAGCAGGAGCAGCAGGATTCTCGGCTCTGCATGTAATATTGACATATTGAACAAACGTGCGGCAAGCCCAAAAGTAAAATTGGCGAAAAGAAAAGAAAAACACATCGAAAACGCAAGTGCAACACAGCTATCGCAGACAAGAGGAGGCAGAGAGTTGGGTGGTGGGTGGTGTGTGGTGGCTGCATGGGAGGTGGAACCCCTTTTTGCTAGACAAGGACACAGCCCGGGCTTAAAGGACTAAATTCATATTAAAAGTACGCGCAGTAGACATGACAGCAAGTAAGCGGAAAGGCGACAAAGACAGGGGGGAGACGAGTACACCACCCATCGAAACTGGGAGATGTGTGCGTGCCTCACGAAGAGATCCAGACACACCAAGAGACAGGAAAGGTACAGTTGGGAGCTTGGGAGAGCCAAGTTTATCCGTCCCATCACTAACAACAGCTGATATTTAGACTGAACCAGAGGAGAGCTTAGCCACCAAAGCAGGAATCAGGAGCAAATTAATTTGGCCATGCGGCTCACGCAAATCGCTAGTACGATCACCAGTCACGCTCCCATCTCTAGTTGGGAGTCAAACCGCACATTCAGCTGCTGCAAAAATGGGGAAAAATGGGGAGAGACAAATTCTAAAATATATTGCCAAAGACTCGACAGCATAGACGCACGTACACTCCTTTTTACCACTCGCCTCCAACCCACTCCGCACCCATCACATCAGCACTCCCCACTCCCCTCCTTCTTGTTGCCCTTGGTCCTGCGGGGCAAGGAGAGCGGAAGAAGAAGTAACCAGCATCGAGACACATTTTCTAATAATGTTTCAGCGTCACGTATTAATGCGTTTGTTTGTATCTTCATTTTACCCGCTGGCATTTTAATGTATTTATTTTTTCTCTACTCACCCCCACTCCCACTGCCACCCACTACCCAGTCAACCACTCTTTCCCGCCTTCTCTATAGACCGCCCGCTCTTTGGGAGCCAACAAAGGAGCAGCTGAGGGAGATAGAGGAATAGGGCAAGAGAAGCGAAGCGGAACCGTTCTCTGGTGGTTTTTTCGGGCATGTTTGTGCATGCGACACACTCGTCTGGATAATAATGAAGTACGTTTACGTGTAAACTCTATCTAATATGTATGCTAAAAGCTTCCCACAACGAAAAACCACTGGAATGAACAGCAACAGGACAGTGGAGAGAGCGAGAGACAGCGACACGACGAGGCGAAACGCGATGAATTTTTCTATTATTTCATCTCTCAGAGGGAGAGAGCGCGAACCAGACAAAGGGGTTAGCATCAGGAGTTGAAATTAATTAGAGCAGCTTTTGCTGCTTTCTCGAATTGAGTGCTAGTTGATGCTTAGCTAAAGCTACTCTTTCTCCCCCTTGCAAATGGAATGAATATCTCTGGAATGTGATGATGAGCAAGAATGAGAAACGAGAAGTGTGAAACGATGATAGTGTGCAAAGGGGGAAGGTACATACATACTTGTGTACATATGTATGTATGTGTGTGCGTAAGTAGTAGTGAATGAATTGGAGCAAAGAGAACATCCCCAAATTGATAGTTTCTGGTTGAGGTGATTGATTAATTACAACGTGCGAGAACTTTCAGCATATCATTTCGCTGGTAATCCAAATAATTGCCTTAAACCATTCGCTGAAGGAGTTTACTCAACTGTTCTGATTCTGTTTGGTCTTGCTTTAAGCATATTTAATGCTTCCCTAGATGATAACTTACGATTAGATTGTCGAATGGGGCCGATAAATAACACTGTATTCGATATTGTTTTATCGAAGTAAGAAAGATTTCGTCACTCGAATTTTCCTATGATGATAAATACACTCAGTACTATAATCCTTATCCAATACTGTCCGTTCCATCTGGGGCAAAGTCTAATGACAACGGAAAGGTCTCTCCCATAGAAACAGAAACACGATAATCTTTTCTTCTGCGCAATTCAATCGAATATTAAAAAATGAGTCGTTATACCCGCAGGATAATGATCAAATACCTTCCCTTTTGTTTCTTTCGCAACTCTCTCATTGCCTACTAAAAACGATCAGAACAGTCATTTCGATGCTCCTAACACCTCCCAGCTGTAAGTTAGCTGAAAAGTTTGAATCACCTTGAGAGGTGATTTTCCTGCACTTTTGATCAACTTTTCTATTCAGAATTTCTTGCCATTTTCCCATTTCCGTTTTCTGATGTTGTGGAAGGTCTACTCTACTGCTGGGCGTTATATACACATTAATTCACTTTTGCATGAAAGCCACTTTACACTATTACCCGCACACAACATCGGAGGTGGGTGGACTGGCGACTGAGTGTGTGGGTGGTTAGGGAATGGGACGGTCGGTGGAACGGTGGGTGTGTTAGTGGTTGGGTTATTGCAAAACTGCGCAACGTGGAAAAATTCATCAAGCGCAAAATAACATTGCATACTTTATGGCGCATTATGAAAACACACGCGCTCAGGACTTGAACTACGGGCCACGAATAGGGAGAGGAGTGCCAGGGAGAGGGAGAAATTTGCGCTACATTTACACAAAAACGTTTTAGAAAATGTGCGCAACATGACAACCCTGTCTCTTTCTCTTTCCCTTTCTCACTGTCTTTCTCTCTCTTTTGCACACACTTAAAACTATTAAAAACATGGAAAACGCAAGCTGGCAGTTAACCCCGAAAACCGTTCCCCACCCCATCCGACAGACTCCCACGAATCCCACTCTCCCCCTCCAATCCCTCTTCCGCCGCCAACGAGTTATGCAGATAGCGTTGATGATAATGATGATGATGGTGACGAGAGCCAGACACAGACCACAACACAGGGAAGGGAGGGTGGGTCTGAAGAGTGTCGTCGGTTGGGGTCCTGAGAGGTGGGGAACGTAATATAGCTGCGAGGACATTCAGTGTAAACAGAGCAACAATCATGGCGACGGCAACGGCGACGGCAAAGGCGACGACGACGATGATGATGATGATGATGTGCTGGGCGTCTCTAGCTGACGTCAGCCAGTGTCCCTCCCCGTTCGGGGGATATTTTCGCCATATGGCACAGTAATGATAATAAACTCCTAAAAACACACGCACACCGAGAGGAAGGGGCACCAGCGGAAAGGAGAGCAACAGGAGGCACAGCCAGAGATCCACAAACACAAACACACACAAGCAAAAGTGTCGTCATTCTGTCGGCATCCGAGCGTTCATCGCCTTCCAGGATGTCACTCGCATCTTATCTGGGGAACGAACTGAACCGAGATGCAACAGCAGCAACTTTGCAGCTGCAACGGTTCGGACTAACGCCCCAGCAGATAGTGCCAGTTATTTTCATTCAATTTCAAGCCCCACACATCAGAGTTCTACCCCCAACCGTCCAATCCAACCAACGCCAGCTGCTGATGCTTCTGCTGCTGCTGCTGCTGCTGCTGCTTCTGTGGAAAATGCGTTGGACAGGACAACCGCAGAAAAATGCGCATTTTGTTTGATTTTCATCCGTCAGAAAGTTGCAAAAATTTAAGCAACAGTAAATCTCAACGGGAATGTAAAATAATGAAGGATAAACATAAATGAGGAGCATAAATCTGAATCAGAATGTTGTGCAAGGGTTGGAATAATTTGTTACATGGGGAGGCTATAAATCGGGTTAGAAATGCGTGAAAATGGCTTGGAATCCAATTAAAACTTGTTGAGATTTTATGACCATTAGGAACAGCTTATTAAGCTGGCTTAACACCGTTTTATTTCTGGCTGAGTGATGCCAGAGTGTGCTGGTGATGATTAATTCCGTAATAAACTTTGTTTGAAATATGAATAAGGGAACTGCAAATTTCCATGACCTTCAAGAGAAAATCCTACCAACATACTCGTGTTTTTTAGTACGTAAATGGCGAAAGCTTTTTGACAAAGTTGATAAACTTTTCCATTTCCTGGCCGCAAAGTGCATTAATATTTTTTACTTGCAACTAACTAACCAACTAACAACTGACAAATGCAATTAAAAATGTGCAGAGACATCTCATTGCCGGCAGGGATGTGCGTCCTCCCAATGCCAATACAACAGGCTAGAAATGAAGAGCAGCAGCAGACGGGAGCAGGACATGGCCATGAGGTACGGTACGGTCTAACGTTGTTTCATCAACTCATCAGCATCATCCTTCGGCTGCTCCTTGGTCCTGTCCTGTCCTGTCCCGTGCTGTTCTGTCCTGATGGTGGCTGCTGCTGTTTCTGTTGCACGGCCCCGCAGGCGTTATATGTAATTGCATTTTTTAGTTTTAATGGAGCGTACGGAACGAGGAATAGGAACACAACTACAAGGCTGCGAATGTCAGCGGGAATGGGAATGGGATTGAGATTGGAAACGGGAACGGGAACGGTTCCCTTTGGATGGAAACTCTCTCGCTGCGAATGTAATTAATTTGTAACGTTTGATGACAAGCTTAATGGCCAGCACAGTCCTGCTGGGAGATGGAATGAGGACCAATGAAGCGCTCGAGGATGGGGTCGGAGTGGAGTCCGCGGAGTCCATGAGGGGTTCTGATGGTGCTGCTGGGGGTGTTCGATGCGTGTTCGAGCTGCGGCGCACAGCTCTTAATAGTTTTATAATTGATTCTGATATGATTTAGCAGAAATAAAAAAGAACGACAAGAAATTGAAAAACATATAATTCGTTCCGCCATCCATTGGGGTTGGCGGGGGACTTAATTGAAATTGTATTTGGGGTGGCTGGGATATTAAAAACGCCTGAATCATTATCGAGAGCATAGGTCTATCGATTTAAGTCGGAATTTCGTTCCACAATCAGAATTGCAAATGCATTTGAGCGCATGGCCGATGCATCAAATCAGAACGAAGATTCAACAGGAAAACATATGTACTCGAGGATGCTTCATATTCCATTACCAGTCGACTTTTCTTTTTTCGATCTTCTGTAATCGAATCCTGAGCTAAAAATTTCAACTGGAAACCCACTTGCTATCAGTCTAGATCCCAATGGTTAAAGGAATTCGATGACCCCCTTTATATTATCCGACATATATCTTGTGTATGGTGCGTAAAGAATCAGCACAGAACCACTTTTTTCACAGCCATCTTACTCTCGTAGATTTCTTTTAATAAACCTTCCATCCTTAGTAAAGAGGTCATTTTTTCGTTCTGCTTCTCGGATTATAATTCCCTCTACAATATTTAATCTACTACTAATTCCCTTCCTCTTCTTAAATCATTAATACTAACATACCTTTCCGTAAGTGTTATTTTTGTTGTTGTAATTTTTATTGAATTCTTTTAGTTGTGTTGTCAAAAAAAGAAACATAATTGAAAAATTTCAGAGTCGCATCCAATGATATATTCCGAAACCAAATTTATATTTAAATTGTCTCGCACCATCATCATTATCTTTTCCTGCAGCCACAGACTCTTGTTACATAATTCAATCTCGTGCTGATTTCTTTAGCTTATTGCCGAATTCCAAGTCGCATTCCCTCCGTGTTACCCTAATAGACCACGACACTATTCGAGTCAAGACAAACACTTTAAGTGGGGAGAGGCAAACACTTCAAGTGGGGAGAGAGACACGTGCAAAACGAGTTAACAATTTGCATGCAAATTTGCTCCGACAAGTCACTTAATGTTAACCCATTAAAGCCGTGAAAAGCTGTCGTCGCTGCCCTCAAATCAAATTGTCGACATCGTCATTGCAGATTTTCCAGTTGGTTTCGCCCCGACATGGCGAGCAAGCAGCCAGTGAAAGACACAAAAGTCACATTAGATGACTTCCCAACGATACCATAATGAGCGGAGCGAAACCCTACGTATTTCTCCCGCCTAATGATGTTTGGAAAGAGACGAATAGACAAGGTGACGGATAAAGATAAAGAGAAAGATACATTTTTATGCAAAACAAAAACAAAAAAGAAAAAAGTGAAGTATTATGTTTAAATATTTATAATTATTGTGCGCATCAATCAAAGGGATGGCGTGAAAATGCTTAGGCATTAATTGGAATCGCCCTGAGGTGGCAGGGCGGCAGGGTAAACAAACCAGAGTTGTCAACGCTTCGCATCATTCTCCCCCTTCAATCCGCACTCACCACTCCTCTTCACACATCAGTGCTATCATCAGTGCTCTTCTTCTCTATGTTTTTCGCCTTGTTCTTCTTCTACATGTCGGCAAAGTTTTTTGATATCATGAGTGTGGTTAGGTGAAGCTGAAGCTGAAGCGGAGCGCTGGACGGGGGCACTGGCCACTGGCACTGGGGTCTGAGTGAGTCTACAAAAGTGTCACAGCATAAAAGCACAATCCAGCAACAACTCTCCTCGCGGTCTGTCCCTCTGCTCCTCTCAGCCATGTGTCCAACACTCTTGAGTGTGAGAACATGTGGGGACACGGTGGAAAAGGAACACCCAAAACACCCGACAGACAGACACATGAGCGTTCCACCAGCATTCTCGTTGCTGTGTCATTCACACCGAGACGAACTTTTTTCGGTCCATCTCTCTCCTGTTCGTATTCCCCTTTCACTCTACTTTTGATACCCCTGCATTAGAAGGTATTTTCAATCTTATTTGGTTTTAATTTCACGATCTTTCCAAAGACATATTCGATACAAATGCAGCTTGTGACAGACGCTTCAAAAAGAATGTTCGGTTAGGATTATTATTTGTTTATATCCATAAACATTTATAATACAAAAAACCTTGCTTTTATTTTCGATAACCCTTTGAAGGGTACATACAGCGTCGACTATTCTTTTCGGTTAGCTTTCCATCTCCCTTTTTTGGGAGTTTGGGCGTTAGTGAATGAGGGAGAGAGACGACAGCTTTTTCGTGCCGAGTTTTTAGCAAACTCATTTATGTAGTTTTCGCTTCATGTTTACTTAAAGTTCAACTCGAGTGTTGTTTTTACAAATTGTTATCCACTGTGCAATGTGTGTGTGCCATGTGCATGTCAGTGATTGTGTGTGCGTGCGTGTGTGTCCGGCGTTCAGATGAAAATAGGAGCAGATAGTTTTGCAGTCACTGCAGCAATTCCAGTCCAGAGTTCGGAGTTCGGTACGGTACGGTAAGGTTCGGGGTTTCGGTTTTACGCTTTGGTGTTGACCTTAGTTTTTCTTTCAAATTGTTCCTTTTTCAGGTTGAACTCTTCCGCCTCTGTGGGTCTGTGATAGTTTTAGTTTAGATTCGTAAACATTTCTAATTAATGTTGAAAACGAAAACAAAATAAGAAAAATGAAGTTGAAGTTGATGTTGGGTGCAGGAAATTGAGATGGAAATACATACATACATACATACATACATACATATGTACATACATACATACATACATACATACATACATACATACATATGTATATGCCAGTACATATTTAAGTTGTAGAATGTTCTCTCGATTATCCTAATCAGCACTAATCAGAATAAAAATCAAATCACTTTTCCTCTAAATACTCCCAATTAAAAAGATATCTCTAATCGCATAAAGTTCTTCCTCTTAATATAATCGTTTCATTGATGATCTCCCCCTTTGCGTAAACTCATGCAGATGCTGACGTAATCCAGTCAAGAAACCCATCAAAATTTTATAGATAAACTCGATAAAAAAAATACAAATTGTTTGTGTCAACAGTTTGGCAGATATCGCTGAGGCCCCAAAGTGGACCCCCAAGGAGCGGGGCCCTCATCAATTTTATTTATAGTTACGTTTATGCGTTGATTTCTTTCTTTATTGATTTTCATATTGATGAGTCGTACTACTCGTACAAGCGCGAGTGATTAATTTAATTAATCAAATAGACATTAGCGGCACGAACCATCCCGGTCCCGGATCGGCCGAATCGAATCAAATCAAATCAACGCTTGGGCAATCATTAAAAAGGTTGAAGCAGAAAGAGCACACACAAAAAAGAGAGGAGGAAGCCAAAGGAAATCCAAGCGAATCCGTTCGATGAACCTGATACCAAATAAAACAAAAATAAAAACAAAAGCAAAAAGCAAATCATATCAAAAGTGATTATGATGCTAATTATCGTGCGGCTGAATGTTCGACTTGTTGCATTCTCTCGACTGTTTTTTAGAGCGTGGAAAGTTTTGCTTAGAAAGTTGCGAGACGGGCAGAAAAAAACAGAGAAAAAACAGAACACAACCCAGCATTGGCCATTGGCCATTGACCCAAAAAGAAGCCAAGAAAAGAAGCTTGCTTGGACGGAGCGATGGAAAATTCATACTACACGTACGACTTAATATGCATGTAGCTTAGGAAAAACCAGATCTTCCATGGAGGAAAAAGAGCAGCCCCACGGCCAGGGCCAGGGCCAGGCAAATCTTGTTACTGACATTTACAGCTTGGACAAAAATGCCTTGGCCAGCACCAGCACTAGGCACTAGCACTGGGGCACCAAGAGAAGAGGAAAGAGAAAAAGTGTGGACAGACATGGAGATAATGTCTTTGCATGTTCCATGTCCCATTGCAAATCTCAGTGGACCGCACCAGGAACCCAAAAAAAGAAGCAAAAAAGCAGAGCACAAAACCCAACCAGGAAGCCACGCAAGGAGGGCACAGATGTTGAGGCAGACGACAGACTAGACTCAACCAGTTGGAAGTTGCGACTGGAGTGGGGATACGAGGAGTAGGAGGCGGCCATTTGAGTGTGTGTTTGCATCGATGTTCTAGGACAGTTTACATTGCAAAACTTTTGAGAAATTGAGGCGGCACTGGTTCTCACTGAGGAATAAATATCCAAAGTGCCGGGTGTGTGTGGGTCTCTCGAATACTGGATACCGTAGGATGACAGCAAAAGAAACGAGATCGTAGTTGGGTTAATAATTGTTTCGATGGTTGGACAATCGAAGCAACTTTTCAGGTAGTGTATCATCAAAGAAATCTCAGCAATTCGCTTCAATTTATTGCCATCGATTGTAATTATTCAAATGGCTGTGTGGCCAAAGTTTTTGTTCTATTTTTTCCTTGGCCATGTTTTCCCATTCCCACTGTTGTGTTTTTTATATATTTCTTGTTCTGGTGGTTCGTTGTTTTCCTTCCTTTGCTGCACCACAAGTGCAGTATCGAGTTTTTCCAGTTGACTGGGACTGGGACTTGGACTTGGACTTGGAGGAACGCTATGCAAATTGTTTGCGGAACTTGGGCTAAATGAGATGGATGGCAAATTATTTGTTTTAACTGCAGTTCGAGGGGCACTGCACAGTTGCAGCTGCACTGCCACTTTAATTGGGATGCAATAACTGTTCTTCTGTCGTTCGTGGAGTTACATAAATAATTGGCCCATGGGAGGGCATGGGGGGGGGCAATGAACAGTCAGACAGACTTGCTAAACAAACAAAGCTGAAAGCCGCCGGATATGACACAAAGCCATAGCAACAGGCCAAAATAGGATGGGGGAGCAGGCCGAAAGCGGGAGAGAACTAGCACCCAAAACGTGACATCATCATATAATGATTTCTAGGAATAGTCAACGCCGCTGCCGCTGCCGCCGCCAATCATAAGTACGGTGCCTACAAATTGCAATTAAATGTGAATGAAAAGGTAAACGCAAAGTGGAAAAGGGAAAAGGGCAAAGAGACTCCCCAAAGATAGGAAGAGGTAGACGGACGATCACAGTGGACAATGACCCAACCCAGGTGGAAACTGAGACAAACTTTGATGACGACCACGACGCTGACGCTGATGATGGTATTTAAAATAATACGAGTAGTAAAGCCAATGCTCGAATAAACAACAATTAAACTTAAACGCAAAATGCGTAACAGCCGAGAAAGAGACAGCAGACCACGCAGTGTAGATAGACAGAGAGGGATGGAGAGAGAAAGAAAGGAGGAAGCATAACAATGGATGGAAGTAGAGATGGGGGCAAATGTGGCACGGCTTTTCATGACACGTCCAAACACGATCCAGAAAACAAGTTAACGAAAACTCAGAAATAAAATTGAACATCGATCAAAAGGGAATGCAAGAGCTTTTGCCCACTATAAATTTATAGCCATGAAAATTATGAAACCTGAAGAATTTTAGTGCAGACCAGGTGAAAGATATTGGATGGAGCTCAACAAGAATTCACAAACATCCGCGGTTTGACTCAAGTTTTTCAGGGGTCGGAACAATGAAAACCACATTATCTTTTTATACAGCTCCAATATGAAACAGAAAATAGTTAACAGCGATATGATAACTTCTTTCCCCCACTCTATTTATTGTTCATTATTGCCATGGGGACCCGCACAAAACACTCACGGAACGGGTGCCATCTCTAGGCTTTTAGCCAGACAATGACCCAGGCTTTAAGTCAAGACACAAACCAATGGTCAACGTATGGGACGGCATAGGGGGAGGCAAAAAAAAAGAGTCTCTCATTACCATAAAAACGACACCAAAAAGTTGGCTCACAGCATGTTGCCAAGCTCAGTGAAGGCCAAGGTCAGGCTGGCAACATGTTGCGGGAAAACCGTAGCAATGAAAACCAGTTTCCCTGATCTACTTAACCATCACTGGCAACTGGCAACACGATCACGCGACGATCTGCAGCAAGACTTATACTCGTACTCGTAGACCCACACTGGGGTCAACAGATGCGCCGCCGCGTGATGTTGCTGGCAACATTAGCAACAACACATACATACGTGTTAATGGCGATAAGGAAAGAGGCAACACCACCAGCGAATGCCGGAAAACTTTGGCCAAGACCAAAAACCACTTAAAAAAGGTCAGCCAAGAGTCACAGCACGCACACACACACACACACACACACACACAGAAAACACTTGCAAAATGAAGGGGAAGCAGCATCCATTTCCCAAACATTTTCAGTGAATGCCAAGACTTTGCCAACATCAAAAGAACTTTGCACCATTCTGCAGGCATCTCTCGCACTCTGCCGCCCCCCCCCCCCCCTTCACCAACCACACCCTCTGATTGCTTCTTCCTCCTCAAACTAATAATCATGACTTGTTAATCTTTACGCTGTTCCTTCTCACTCGCTTACATTTTCGCTTCTTTTTCTGACCTTTTCTACTTACATATGTATACTCGTATCACGGCTACTCTTTGTACCATACAATTACTTGTTCGGCATACACGACTTGTCGGAGAGCTTTGTGACGAATCGCTCGTGTCGAATGGTATCAGTCCGTGTCATTTCAAATGAATCTGTCCGTTCGTGTATGGGAAATTTGTACAGATTAGAGCCCTGCCTGAATCGATTTGGTGGGATTCGGTATTGGCCTCGTTCGGTCAGTTCGTATCAGCGTCTCAGCGTAATCCTGACATCAAACGCTCGCTCAACACAGACTGAATGAAGAAAGTATCGTCATTTGTAAGGTGTTGCATCCATAAATTTCGGTTTTTTTTGTCTCGCTCACTCTACATTTAATTTTCTGTTAGAGAGAACGGGAGAGCATCACAAATATGCTGATATTTTGCTATTTCTTCTGCCTGAAAATCTTTTTTTGGGTGTGTGTGTGTGTGCGTAGACAACAGGCATGAAGCAAAAACGTTTTGTTGATTTCCACTCAAGGAAGGATTCGTTGTAATCGAAAGCTGTAATTTTCTGAATACTGTGGGTACATGCATGTCTCGAACTCGCAATATTCTCTCTGAATATTGTAAAATTAATCTACTTTTCAAGGGTACCCGATATTCCATAAACATTTGTATAAATGTTCTGTATTTTATAGAATTTTTCGACATCTCCTAAGCTGTGGGGTGTGGGATGGGAATGGTTTTGGCTATGCTGTTGGTTTTTGTTTTTTGTTGCTGCTTTTCACGCATTATCATCATCATTGAGAGACTCGGAGAGATGATTACTGGAATGCGAATGCCGCTGACTATTATAGATGATGTAAGTGCAAAAAGGCATTGAACGTTACTGTTTACTTTTTTCCCCATTTTGCTTTGCTTCTTTCATCTTTTCTGTTTCGCTACTTTTGTTAACTAATACTTCGGAAGCAATAAACTTGGCACAGACTCTGGTCAGACGGCCACCCCACACCACACACCACAGACACGCTGAACCGCACAGCAGAACCTTTCACTTCGATCTTAAATGTTAAATTCCACTAAGCAGCTTAGGACCATTCGCCCGAGGCAAAGTTCGGGGAAAACTTTCTGGTTATCCTTGGAGGGAAAACATTTTCATTGACTCCTTGCTGGTGTCGTCGTCGTCGTTGCCAAAATGCAGTCGTGGGTGTAAGCAAAAGCAGCCAGCAGCCAGCCAGCAACCAACCAGCAGCCGAACAGACAAAAAAGAAACCATCATCTGCAGTCAGTGGCTTGGAAGCTACTTGACTGCACTTTCTGTTTAGCTGCGTTTAGCTTACCAAGTATTTTTGGCACTTAACCAAGGTTAAGTAAGTCCCCGACTTTCCCCCTCCCCTTGCAACAAGGGACACAAAAAACAAAGCCATAAAGAGAAGAAATGGAGAGTGAAAAACAAATTTTGGGGGAGAAAGAGTGCCTTAAAAAATGTCATTGAAGGACTACTAAAAATAATTTAAAGTGCTGGATATTCATTTTCATTTGGACATCAAGGATTGTCCCACATCCCTCACAGAATTCTTTTGGCTTAAATCAGTTCGATATATTGTTGGGAGATGGATTTTTGGTTTCCTGTATCCGTTCAGTTATTGAAAATTAGTAAAGCTCATCAACGTCATTCGACGAATGTGCCCTTAGGGGAACTCTATTTCAGTACTCTAGAAATATACTCATATGTGGCATTCGAATATGGCTGGCAACCATCTAAGGGGCACGCTGGAAGCGGGGCAAGTTACACCATGAGATACCCATCCATCGATGACTACTCCGAGCGTCGTTGTGGTCGTGAGTCGTTCGTGTCTAGTCGTTCTGAGAACATTAAAATATTTTAACACGATAATTCGAAGCAGCATTTTATTCATTCTACACTTATTCTGTCTGTTAATCCAATGGAATTCTTTAGATTCTTCTTTTTAAATTGGTTCTACATTGACCCTTGATACCTCATTCAATACTTCTTTAACTATTTCTGATATTTCTTGTGATTTTTATTAGCTTTTCAAGGTCTTCATTTGGGATGCGACGAAGAGCTCTCTTGCAGCACTTTTCTGGCTTCACTCGTCTGACGAGATAATCAGAGACAGAGCAAGGGATAGATAGAGAGAGTGAAAGAGAGGAAGGGAGAGAAAGAAACGAGCAAAGTGCGTGAACAGAAACAGCAAAATGTAAATTGAAATTGAAAACGTTACGCATGCGTCTTGTCTCTCCACCCAAAGGAAGGCGGGCGGGGTGGGGTCTCTTTCCATGGAAATCCGCATCTGCTGTGCAGTTTTTGCCTTTACTTTGGCTTTTGCTGCTCCTGTCGCTGGACTTTCAAACGTATCGAATATCAAAGTCAGAGAGACAGAGAGAGAGATGGAAAGAGACAGGGAGATGGCAGTACAAATTGGAAGCTGCAAATGGAAATTGAATGCAATTGGAAACGTGAGGTTGGGACATCAACACACCAACCAACCAACCAACCATCCATCCAACCATCCTCTATGCAAATCTCCACTGTTCAGTGAGCATCATTCGCTGTCGAGCTGGAGATGAAATTGAATCCGCTCCGCTCCGGCTGAGATTCCGGCTGAAAGACAATAAAAGTAAGCGTGTGGCCAGAAAGATTCGTCACAAGGCGGTCGACACGCAACGCGAAAGCAGCAGCAGGAGCAGCAACAAAAACCAAACAAAAGTTATGGCGACATGGACCTGGATATCCTGAAGCACTCGTCCACCTTTGTCTGGGCCACCGTCCTCATATGGAGCCTGGAGTTGAACTTCAGGAGCTGCCAGGCAGTGCCAGGCGGAAGCAGCGGGGAGCGGTGAGTGCTACCGAGGAGTCTTCATCCCCTTATCCTTTCTCTATCTCAACTCTTTCTGTTTTCCAGTGTCCACATCCGCCTCCACATGCCGGAGGTGGTGCGCCAACACACGCATTTCCACAACGTCTACAAATATTCCAAGAAATTTCCACAGCACTCGTTTCCAGCGCCAGCTCCAGTGCCTGCACCAGCCCCAACGTTGGCCCATCCGAAGCTGCTTGGAAAGCCGCATGTACAGCTCTTGGGATACACCACAGCGGCGGGGGGAACGGGCTCCATGTCCCCGAGTCTGATGCAACTGATGGCCACAGCGCCGGCGCCCACACACGTGCCACCAGCCCCCACCAGCCTGTCGCCCAACTATGGGCCCGCTTTGTTCGATAACTTCAACCAGGAGCTGCTGAAGGAGGCGGCATCCCTGAGCGCCACACCGACAACGACAGAGCGGCCGATCCTCAAGCCGGCGATGAAGCAACAGCTGCTGCAGCAAATCTTCACCCCGAACGTGATGTCTGCCCTGCAGCAGGAGGTGGAGTCCGAGGAGCAGGACAGTTCCCTGGAGGAGGATCCGTTCGAGAAGAACTCCCTGTTGAATCTCAATTTCCTCGACGCTCTCCAGCGGGAATATCTCAGCAAGTTTGGGGGACGACGCAAGCGCAAGAAATCGGCCACAAAGTTCGGCACACGACCAAAGGAATATCATCCACTTCCTCAGACAAAGACCAAACCATATTACTATCAGGGAAATCAGGAGGAAGACGATCCATCCGAACACTTCGAGGACTACAGTGACGAGCCGCAGGACGACTACGAGGAGGTGATGCTGATGTCGCACGAGGGAAGCGGCAATGGCAGGGGCAGGGGCAGGCATTCAAATCCCACTTCCTACATGGAGAGCTCCAGTAAATGGGGCGGCTACTTTCCGTCCGAAACGGACCTGGACGATGCCCAGGGCTACGACAGTGCTGTGGCATTCAGTGGCCAGGACAACAGCATCGCGGCCATGCCCACAGTCGAGGACTTCCTGGATGATGCGAACAATCATTCACCGCCTGGCTATGGCAACTTCTACGATCCCCATTCCAATCCCTATCCCTCGTATGGCAGCACTCAGCCATCGCCCTGGCTGCCATCCCCCACGACGGCCACCGCAATGGCCAATAGTTGGGCCAGACCCACCACTGCCACCAGCTCTCACCCCTCGAAGGGCATCAGATTACGCACCAGAAGTCCGGGCACCGGCCACAAGGTCCGCTACGTGAAGTTGGTGACGCGAAAGAAGCGCAAAAATCGCGAAAGAATCAGAACGAAAAGGTATCGTCCTTGATGATCGGAATTTCCGTTGTCGCTTCTAAGCGTATGGTTATCGAGTTACTGTCAAATTCAAGTGTACGTTAAATAAAATGTTATTTATTTTTAGTGGAGAGTTTGAAAGAGAAACCACTTGAAATCTTCTGAACGGAACTAAAAGGTATGCAAGTCTTACCCAAATAAGTAAATTCTTCAAAAGTACATCGAACTGGTGTTCATTTCTTACCTAAAAGAGATAGAGAGAACAAATTTCAATTAAGGAGACGAGAAGGAACGTGTGAGTCGCTTCTGGACGCGACTCTGCTTTTATACCCGTACTCAGTCAGATATAAATTTATGAGCCCATGATTGAAATTTAAAAAATTTTTAAATTTTATTTTAAATTGTTTGCTACATTTGATTAACTACATCTACTGTAAAATGTAGATAATACATCTAGAACAAATATTCTACATCTACCATTTAGATTTCATCTCCTCCGCTAGGGGTTGCTCGCGCATTGCACAGGGCAGAGTGTGTACGAGCGGAAGAGAATGAATAGCTGTAAGTCTAGAAAGTGCACAGACGGAGCTGGAAGCAACTGAAAAATTAATCTTTATTCTGGCTATAATATGATCAGAATCTGGTTCGGAATTCCAACTCTGATGGAGATGGTCATTCTCTACGATACTAGCGTTTCTAGTTTTTGCGTATCTTCAAAATTGTGGATGCCACAGATTTTCGTCCTTTGTGAAGGCGGAAGGGGCGGGGCGAAATTTTGAAATACACGTGTAACAGTGTGATATCACATGAGTCTGGAAAAAAAATTTCTGCTATGATGGCTCTGGAGAACGAAGGCGCTCATCAAGACGGACAGACGGACAGACGGACAGACGGACAGACGGACAGACGGACAGACAGACAGACAGACAGAGATGGACTATGATGCTGATCAAGAATATATATACTTTATGGGGTCAGGAAAATTTTCGCCTTCTCTGTGTTCACACACATCGACTTACCACAAATACAGTATACTTAATGCTCTTTTTGGGTACGGGTATAAAAATAAGTTCAAAAGACTATGCAGATAATAATATAAAGATAGGAGAGTGCTTTCGCTATGGAAACTTTATGCATGTGACGTAGTCCAGCAACGGGAAGCGAATTGACTCGGAGTGTCAGTGTAATTATAAATAATTAATGTATGGATGGCTATTGATATAGGACGGTCCTTTGGGGGTTTCTTCTTTCATATTCTCGCGCTTCTCTTGGCTAAAACAAACTCTCATTAGATGAGCACACAGACCAGAATAGAAACCAAACCAGGGTGGACGAACGAGAGACAAGCCCTGAACAGTAACCAGAAACCGATTCGTTCGTAACCCTCCGCAGCTTCACCCACCCTGGTTCTAGAACGAGCAAACTCAGAGATGCACAATCAGTGTAGGGAAGTGGAAGGCGGCGTTGGCCTCGACCGAGCAAATAAATAAAATGACTAATAAAATTCAGAGTAGAGGCACAAAATTACAATAAAGTGGCCCGAAAGAAACTAACTCTGGCCAAATGTCCGCCCAGACAAAGTTTGAGGCGAACGAAGCCCTGCAATGCTGGAGGGTGCGGATGTGCGACTGGGCGCAGGGGTGTCATCATAAAGTCAAAATTAACGACTCATTTGGGCAAATTGCAGCCATAAACTCCATACCAAGCATAGGGCAAGAAAGTCTCCGATAAGGGAGCAAATGTCAAGGATTTCCAGGCATCTTCTTCCTTCGCGACATTTGAACCGAAAATATATACATATTTGTATATATTCCAGAAAATATGCAAGTCGCACGCAAGAAGTGACAGGAGAAGTGAGAGATGCGAAGCTAAAGGAGGATGTGTGGAAGGATAAGTTAGGATGAGCCTCCCGGCGCGCTACGTAGCCATTTATTCCTAGGGCACCTATGGGTATATGTTTGTAGCATGCTCAGACGAATGCTCAGTACATGTGTGTGACATGGAGCCTCATCAGTAAAAACAAATAAATAATAATACAGAAACTGTCAGAGTAGTGGGTATCCTGTAGTCCGAAAGATGACGCTTGCCTTGCTCCCTTCTTTCTTTGTTATACCCGTACTCAAAAGAGTTAAGGGGTATACTGTATTTGTGGTAAAAGTGGATGTGTGTAGCAACACGGAAACTTCCGACCCATAAAGTATATATATTCTTGATCAGTATCAATAGACGAGTCGTAGAGTCTGTCTGTCTGTCTGTCCGTCTGTCCGTCTGTCCGTCTGTCCGTCTGTCCGTCTTGATGAGCGCCTCGTTCTCAGAGACTATAGAAGCTAGAGCAACGAAATTTTTCCAGACTCATGTGATATCACACTGTTACAAGTGTATTTCAAAATTTCGCCCCGCCCTTCCGCCTTACAAAGGACGAAAATCTGTGGCATCCACAATTTTGAAGATACGAAAAAACTAAAAACGCAGTATCGTAGAGAATGACCATATCTATCAGATTGACGAATCTGAACCAGATCGGATCATTATTATAGCCAGAATAAAGAAATTAATTTTCAGTTGCTTCCCCACCTCCTCTGGCGCTGCTGACGCTATTCATTCTCTGTCTCGCTCGCACACACTCTGCCCTGTGCAATGCGCGAGCACCCCTAGCGGAGGAGATGTAGAATCTAAATGGTAGATGTAGAATATTTGTTCTATGTATTATCTACATTTTACATGTAGATGTAGTTAACAAATGTAGCAAAAATTTAAAATGTAAAATTTAAAATTTTTTTTTAAATTTCAATCATAAGCTCATAAATTTATATACTGACTGAGTACGGTATACAAAGTAGAGTCGCGTCCAGAAGCGACTCACACGTTCCTTCTCGTTCTGTTATAAACATAAGGGACAGCATCAGGGAGAGAGAGAGAGAGCAGGATAGAGTTCGCTCTAGTCCTCGGGTCATGTAAAAACATTCGTTGCATACTTTGGGGGCCAACGAAATTAAAAGCGTGTAAAGATTTTCATTTTCTCGGGCAGAGCGGAGTGGGTGGGTGGAGCTGGAGAGTGTGGCAAGAATATCTGCAGGAAATTTTCGTAGCAAGCGAAACACATAAAGTGTTGATGTGTCAACCATATGACATTTATTGTTTAGACTACGACGACAGCGATGTCTGGCTCTGGGGTGACATATGGTGAGGGAGCGCCAGCCGGAAACAGAGAGGAAGAAGCAGCCATGTTTATTATGCCCACCAGATGGCATTATGGCGGCATTGGACAGAGGCAGAGTTAGAGTCAGAGGCAACAAGTGCAGAGATGCCCAACTCTAAGAAAGAGAGAGCGAGTGAGATGCCCCAGAGATGCGTGGGTGCCAGTCCTTGGCCCATTTTAGATGATTTATGGCTGGGAGAAGCAGAAACGGGAGGGGGCGCGCCTGGACAGGATGATGTCATAACAAATAAATGTATTTACTATAAAAGTCATTCGAGGTTGAGCCTGCGCAATGATCAATGGCTTTGTTATATGGCCATGAATAAATTGTTGTCAAAGGTCACGAAAGAGAGTCGTGGTGGGCTCTGGGCCAAGGGGAAACAGATTTAATCTATAAAGAGTTATTAAAAAACATTAAACTAAGACCGATCACACTTTCCACTGACTACAACCAAATGGACACCGAGGAAACCGAGCTGGCAACATCAGCCGAAAATATGGCTCTCACAGTTGGTTCCCCCAAAACAAATTGCCGGCACTTAAGTTCCGACCAATAAACAATCTTTACGATGATTTTCCTGCAAACATTTTTGATGTTGGCCAACGGCGTAATTGATTTTCTCGATTTAATGGATAACAAACAAACAAACAAACAAACAGTCCCCCCACTGCTCTCACAGAGGAATGACCAATATTCTACAATATCCTATGATCCCCTCTCCTCCCCTCCACGTCTTTGACCAACATGACAAATTTATCTGTCCACAAGAGCACAGCGCACACTCTCGTGTGAGTATTCGTGTGAGAAAAGGGAATATAAGAGCCAATTTCCCATTTCCGTTATTGTTTTAATGAAAGTGCCATAAAATGATCCCGGAACCATCAGAAGAAGGAAATACACGACAGATGGGGGGAATGGGATCCATCTCCTCACACAAAAACATATTTGCCATCATATAAGCCAAATAAACCCTTAATGTGTCCTCTCGCAATGGCATCATAATAATTTCAGTGAAAGAAAAATTAATTTTCCAATTCTCAGCTCGGAAACAGAAACATTCTCCGTAGATCGTTAGAGCCACAGGAAAATCATTTGTCATGGTGCAAGCGTGTGAAGGAGGAAGAACCCAAACCCAAAGAAGGGAAAAAACGAACCGAAACGAAAAACTCTCTGGGGTTGGCAAATTTTTGAGACAAATGAGACGACTAGAAATCTTCTCTTGGAGGAGGATGCTTCTGCAATTGCCAAACAATTCATTAATTTAATTAATTTGTGGCAATTAAATATGGTTGCACAATAGCAGACGAATTTCAGCGCAGTCATCATCTACGATACTGAATGGGACAGTCATTTGTTAAATATATACCCACCCACCCATGCACACAACATTAGTACATAACAGTACTCCTCCCCCCCACTGCACCACTCGCATGTTCATCAATTCCCTGGAGAATCGAAGGGGCGACCTTTGGCCCATTTCTCCACTTTGTGTGGGTGTGGTTCAGGGTGCGGGTCAGGGAGAGGGAGAGCCGCCACAGGAGCGGGCTTAAATGGGTTAAGTGCTGGGCGGTAAACGCACTCGCATTCGCAAGTCTCCAAGACAAAAATGGAGCAAGCCAGCAGTAGCAGTCAACACCCACTAAAGCGAACCGGGTGTCGTGTCTACAATACAATTACTTGTCATGCCACGCCCTTTTGTCGAATATCTCCGCCCAAAGGGAAATGCAAAAAAAGAGAGTCATATCCAACAAAACAAAGAGGGAGAGACAGAGACCAGGTGGACTAGCATGGATATCGGATACGATAAACAGAGTAAAAGGAATACAAATTGAAGGACAACACATAGTAGAATTCAATTTAAATACAATTATTCAATTTCTCTGAAAATTCAAGATCTCAGCAAGCAGCAAGCCTTTACAATGGAGTACAATCTATCACAATTATTCGAGTGCAATCGAATGACATCATTTTCTTTTTCTGGGTGTGGGTGGACGTGTCTGTGTGTGTGGACGTGTCTTTACCCCCATGACACTCATCATCAAACGGACTTCATTTGCATTACAGTACGGAACACCCACCATTCTCTCAACAGTCCAGAAACAATCATGTAATCATCGGACAAACCGCTGGACAATTAAGCAATTTAATTAAAATGAAAATTCCAGCAACAACAACAACAACAGCATCGTCGTTGTCCAAAAGAGCGAGTAAATAAAATACTCGCGGGCATTACGACAAATGTATTACAAAATGCTAATTAAATGCCAGGGAAAATTGGGCCAAGCCTGCGAAATGGAAACAAACCTAATCACACCCCAAAGGGGCTCAAGGGTGTTGGGGTTGATTCCATTGAGGATTGTCCCATCCATGCTCTCAAGTGCACTGAACACAAAAAAGAAAAAGAGAACATTACAAATTCCTTGCGTATGTTTGTGATAATTAAGTGAAAATCACACAGTGTGTATCACACCCACATACACACACAATATATGTATATTACACTAGAGTTTGTCAGTATTTATTTATGTACATATGTATATATATTTATACCTCAGTCACTCTCCATTAACCTACAACAATTACTGGCTAAATATGACAACAGAAGGACAATATTAACCGGCCCAACATGCAAATTGCATTTAATTAATTATCAATATTATAATTGCAATTTAGTTTGGAACTAATTCTTCTTTGAAATAAAATACAACAAAAGCTAAGCCGAGTTAAGCGTGTGTTATGTTTTGGTATTCAAAGTAGATCCATTCCGATAGCAGTTTATCCAACTTTGAGATGAGATTGAATCAAAATCTTGTCAGAGTGCACGCCTACCACATCCAAAAGTTCATCTCTTCCGACTCTCAGACACTGATTGTCAGTCATCAGAGTAGTAAGGAGAATTATATTTAGATTTAATGTCATTTCTGTTTGTTTTCCAGCAAAGGCTTGAGTACTTTCTTACTTTCTTTCTTTCTTCTTGATATATGCATTTCCCCTTGAATCTGCAATGGCAATGCGAATTTACTCTGTTGAATCATATCCAATTCCAAAATGAATTAAATTTCACTTGGTTTGGACTAACCAAACTCTCTTTTAGGACTAAATTCCGTTATTATTATAATATGTTACCTTCCCCAGAATAAAAAGAACGTGCCACTAACAATAGAATATGAGATATTAAAATTCTCAGAATTTAACCTACTTTTAGCATCTGCTCTTACTTGGGGTTTATCTGCTAAATTAAATGTTCTGAGGCAGCATTGAAGTTGACATTTTCTTGATAACAATTAAAACGAATGAGTGCCGCAGTATCATCATCCGGAACCTCCGCAAAACAGACGCAGATTTGCAACTGTAACAATAACAAAACAGACGGGGGTGGCGGGGCTATGATGAGGATGGGGATGGATGCAAGGTCTGCTTGTCCGGAAAAATAAATCTAAACAAAGTGTATGCGTGCGTGGCGTGTGAGTGTGACACATTCTTTGATGATTATGATGCAGTACACAACAACAGTTTTCGGATTCTGATGAACATCATCAGAGGAGCATCCCCATATCACACATGTACGTACACTCGCTCGCATATCTCTGCGTACACCCCCAAAAAATTTCAAAAGCAAACTTTAAACACAAATTTTTCGGCCATTTATGCATGTATTTAACTCATTCTTTTTTCAAACATAACTTTAGTTTATTGTCTTCAATGACGTATTTTAATTAGAATTATTCAACTATGGATTCTATTTTAATTTTAATTCTAAACTTAACACTACGAAAAAGTGTACACTCAAAAGTCTGCGTACAGCTGTTTGAAACTGTGTGGAATGCAAGATTGTGCGATTACCGTTAGGATTTTCGGCGACGATCTTCTGCAGGCTGTCTAAGCAAGTGGGTATTGCGCAGTTGAAATTAAAATTTTGCATCGAATGCCGGTGAATTTCAACATGGAACAAAAAGGCAAAGACATTTCTGTTGAGGAGCGAAAACTGATTATACAATTTTTTTGGAAGGAAAATCGTATAGAGAAATTGGAGCTCTTGTTGGGTGAGTGGGCTCTAACTCCTCCATCCAAAAAGTTATAAATAATTTTAATTCGACTGGCAGTATCTTGTCAAAGGCTCGTTCTGGCCGTCCGCCTTTGCTAACCAACCGCGAGCAGAAGACTATTATAAAGTCTATGCAGCTTAACCCCAGGACTACAGCTCATCAGGCAAAGCTTCAGATCGAGGATGATTTTTCCAAAACAGTTTCCGAAGAAACTGTACGCCGTGTCATAAAAAAGGCTGACTACCATAGTAGAGTCGCCCGCAAAAAACCTTTGATTTCAGAAGTCAATAGGCAAAAGCGCCTAACTTTTGCTAATGAGTTTACTTCAAACCCCCAATAATGGATCAAGGACTCTACATCAACATTTTGAAAAACAATTTAAAGCAAAGTGCTGAACTATTGGAGCTGGAAAGTGAATATTGGTTCCAGCAAGACAATGACCCAAAACATACGGCACAAAATACAAAGCTTTGGCTGCTGTATAATGTCAAAAATCAGCTGCGAACACCTCCCCAGAGTCCTGATCTCAACCCTATTGAACATTTGTGGGATCTTCTTGAGAGGAAAATTCGAAAACACACAATAACATCAAAAAACGAGAAGGAACGTGTGAGTCGCTTCTGGACGCGACTCTACTTTTATACCCGTACTCAGTCAGTATATAAATTTATGAGCTTATGATTGAAATTTAAAAAAAAATTTTAAATTTTACATTTTAAATTTTTTTGCTACATTTGTTAACTACATCTACATGTAAAATGTAGATAATACATCTAGAACAAATATTCTACATCTACCATTTAGATTCTACATCTCCTCCGCTAGGGGTTGCTCGCGCATTGCCCAGGGCAGAGTGTGTGCGAGCGAGACAGAGAATGAATAGCGTAAGCAGCGCCAGAGGAGGTGGGGGAAGCAACTGAAAATTAATTTCTTTATTTTGGCTATAATAATGATCCGATCTGGTTCAGATTCGGCAATCTGATAGATATGGTCATTCTCTACGATACTGCGTTTTTAGTTTTATCGTATCTTCAAAATTGTGGATGCCACAGATTTTCGTCCTTTGTGAAGGCGGAAGGGGGCGGGGCGAAATTTTGAAATACACTTGTAACAGTGTGATATCACATGAGTCTGAAAAAAATTTCGTTGCTCTAGCTTTTATAGTCTCTGAGAACGAGGCGCTCATCAGGACGGACAGACGGACAGACGGACAGACGGACGGACGGACGGACAGACAGACATGGCTCTATCGACTCGGCTATTGATACTGATCAAGAATATATATACTTTATGGGGTCGGAAAATTTTCCTTCTCTGCGTTACACACATCCACTTTTACCACAAATACAGTATACCCTTAACTCTTTTTGAGTACGGGTATAAAAAGAATGAGTTAAATACATGCATAAATGGCCGAAAAATTTGTGTTTAAAGTTTGCTTTTGAAATTTTTTGGGGGTGTACGCAGAGATATGCGAGTGAGTGTACATATACAGAGAGGAAGGGAGGGCAGGGGAGTCGTAGTCCATCATATCTGGGGGCATGGTCTATTTTGGTCAGCGGGACAGCTGTGATTACAACTTTTCTGTTTGTGTGGCTCTCTGTTTCGAATGGGTTTTGTCGGTTTTTGACAGTTATGATGAAGAATATGTGTGTGAGTGTGTGTGTGTGTCCGATGTGGCACATGCCAAAGGGCAAGGCACTTTAAATGTCCCACACACACACACACATGGAACAGTTGCAATCTCTAAAATTGAAATGCATTGAGGCAAGAACCCCAACAGACGACACATGAACACAAAATGAATGCACAATATTACAGTTTCAGCAGCAGTAGAAACCGATCCAATTTTCAGATTTTTCTGTCTGTTGACTTTTATATTGAGAATTCAAGTTGTCTTCATCGATTTGCTTATAAAAATAGAGAACAACCGCTATTCGTTGAACGTATTGACTGACATGATGGAGGGGCAATGAAAAGTATCCTGGGGTTGCTCTCCAGCTTACTAAATTCCATTAAGTTAGGCAACCAATAACAATATATCAGAACTAGTCTCATTCTCGACCTCTTTTCCCTTACTTCGTCGCCAGTTTTCTTCAACTTTCGATACAGTTTTCCAGGACATTGTCACTACATTTTCAACATATCATAAACGTTGACAGCGCTTGACCCCTGACATTCACGACAATACGAACGCCAACCCCACCAATTCCACCCATTCAAAGAACCTTGCAGTATTGTTTACGCAAAATATGAGGGAATTGTGGGGCGCTGTTGAAAGTTTTCATGTAAGAAAAATAGTGTAAAATCAACTGAAAACAAATGCGAGTCGAAGGAAAATAAAACTGAGAATAAATTTTATTTTCTACTCGTATATTGCCACACTCTGACCCTGCCAGCCGCCCCACGTCCTTCCTCCTGCAAGGTGGACAACACGAGCTGCCAACGCCCCAACAATGCAATGCAAAGGACCACAGAGCGCAGGGAGGGAATGAAAGAAGGGTCAACCGAAGAGGCCTGCCTGACTGCGTTCAAGTGCCCTCTGCCTCTGTCCATATTTCATTCAGAATATGGGGAAAAATGTATTTTTATTATTATATTTTTCTCTGTTCAACTCTTGCTTGGGCAACACAACTTGTCCTTGGCGCCCTCGGACACACCACAAGCCAGAAAGGGAAAACTTTTGTCATTGAGAGCAGAGCGGAGAAAAGCGAAAATTGAAAAATATGCACGGGCGGAAAACGTTTTTCATCATCACACACTGGTCATGAGTGTGTGTGTGTGTGAGTGTGGATTTTGCTGGTGGTTAAGTTGAGAGAGCCCCACAAAACAGTTTGACAAGAACTGTGTCAAGTGCACCCGGAGCTGCGAAAAACTAAAACTGAAATATTTAAACAACGTTTCTGGGGCACACAAATATTTAGAAAGACTTATAAAAATGGAGAATGGCAAATGAACAAGATGAACAATGTTATTAGATGGAACAGGAAATGAAAGAAAACAATCAGCAGAATTGAATTGAATTTTTTAAAAGAAAAACATTATTAATTGAAGGCTTTCAAAGAGTTAAGCTCTCAACGAATTTTTTAATTGAATTTTAAAGAGTGAAATTTTAAATTTAGCTAATCTTTCTTAATATGTTCATACTAATTCCAGAGCTGTTTTCATCATTTGATTCTACTGATGATACTGATGACCGCCCCTTCACTTCTAACCCATCCACAATTTCAAAGTTATCAACTAGATTGTAGAAACACATTCCGATCCGATAAATATTACAACAGAAATGAACAAAACTGATTCACCTGAAAATTCAGTTTCGTGTACCATATCAACCCGATGTATGTACACTTATTGCACTTGAGCATCGGGTATCTAATGTAGTCGGGACAGCAATTACAAACGCGTGTTCTCTCTTTTACGCTCGATCCAAAACTGATCTCGCTCTTCGTTTTATTCTTTTATTTTCTCCTTCATATTCCTTGCTCTCTCTCTCTCTTGAGAGTATCTCTATATGTCTTGGTGCTGAGAGCTCAATTACAGTGGGCTTAATAGCTAGTCTTATATGTATGTACAGTGGTATTGGGGACAATACTGCTACACTAAGTAGATATGTTCCTCAATATAAACGTTCCGACTGGTTACGGTTTTAAATCAGCGCTGGGCGGCACATCCAAGAAAAGTTCAAAAGGGAATTGCCGAGAATGCAAAATCTAAATACAAATCGAGTAGACTGCAGAGAGAGCTCAAGACTCGAGAGACCGGATACGATAATGCCAAAAACAAAATTCACACAGTGTGTGGGACTATCCTCGTCCCGAAGCTCGCTGATAAGGATTGCTACAAAAATTCAGAGATATAACAAAAGTTTTGTAACCAGACACATTATTAGTTTTTTTTAACGTTTTTATATTTTGTATTAAAACCAAATTATTCAAAAAGCGCGTGGTTGTTAAATTAAATTTCCATTTATTACAATATGATTTCCATCGCATAAAGTTGTATAAAGTTTGCTCCAATTTATTCAGCATTTAATTTGCAATGATCTCCACACGCATATTCCCAGTGTTCTCCATCCTGGGCCTCGGCTCATTTTCCGGCGCATTTTCGCGGGTGACAATGGATGGGAGGTGGAAGCTTTTCCTATGCCCTTCAAAGTATGCAACAGAAAATGAAGTTCACTTTTTTGGCTGGCGACAGGACAAAGCGAGCGAGCGAAGGATGGATGTTGGGGGATGGATGTTGGGGATGGGAATGTGGGTTTATCAACACTTCCGCACGGCGGTGCGCATACAAAAGCTGGGAAATTTACGCTGAATAACTGCCATGCCATAGACATAGATACATGCGCACACACACACACTCACTAACATGGATGCGTATCCTGCTACTTTGCAGGACATTGTTTGCGCTTTGATAACACACTCTCACAAACACAGACACAGACAGAACACACACACCCCACATACAAATGCGTTGTCATTACTACTATTGCACATGCCATGGCTTTGTGTTTGACTACAGCGTTAGAGGAACAGAGACAGACACACTCCTAGGGAGATGCAGAAAAGGGGGTGGAGAGATGGAAAGGACGCGCACTGCTGACGATGCAGACAGCCCCATACATACATATATGGATATGGGTTGAGTGCGGCCTAGCGGCAGGAACGGCAGCAGTCAAAACTATTTTTCGCTTGGCATTTCAAGCATTTTATGGTTTTATTTCGACAAAAATTCGCCCCTTAAACGCGCTGGAATAGTCCTTGCATGCCAGGGAGAGGGAGCGGCAGAGACAGACAGACACACAGAGACAAAGTCCAGAGTTTCATCCTCCAACTGGTCCCCCTAGGCCCTGACGATGATAGCTTCCGTTTCGTTCTGTTCTGTTCTGTTGGGTTTGGTTTGGTTCTGCTCCGTTCGGATCCTCTGCCTCCACTTCATTATCCACTCCACTCTAATCCCTTTCATTACATTTCGTTTCGCTGCTATTTGCCATTTGCCTCGACCATCTGTTGGGTGTAAATTCATTGTCATGTCCATTTCATTACGCATACGCAGCATTTGGCAAAGTAATTTAGTTGGTGCACGAAATTTATTGAAATATTTGCACAAATTCTGGCTCCGTCGAGCATCGCATCGATGGAAGTGGCGCGAACCATAGAGATAAATAAAGTAGGGCACATGCTGATGTGCCGGAATGGTCTCTGTTTTTGGCAAGCGACAAGCGACACTAATGGGTCCCCGCTCGCCTATGAGATGTTTGTAATGCGAATCAAAGTCATTCACATCATTCGATGTCGCAGGGCAGCTAATTGATGTGGCTAGAAGGTATACTCATTAGTAGATATTCTCCTTACAAAAAGGATTAGGCTTTGAAGCAACAAATTAAAAGAAGAAAAACCCTACACAGGTTTACTACGATTCCAAGAGTGAAACAAACCCCTTATTAAAACCAATTCCCAGCACACCCAACCAGAAAAGCTTATTTCAAAAGGACTTACATAAAGCATACATCATGCAAATAGGAGACCCCGCCTTCCCCTCCTGTACAGCCCGAGAGAGAGAGAGAGCTCCTGTACCAAGCAAATAGAACGTGAAATGAAATTAAAAGAGCAAATTACGCTTTTCAAAACTTGTGCAAATAAATACAAATAGCAAAAACGGCAGAACGGGGCAAAGGAGGATGGGACAGGCCGGACAAGACAACAAACAGGCAAACGGAGATACGGACCTGCGATGGGTGCGATGGGTGGGTAAGCCTAGAGAGAAACGGACAGGAGATAAGCTGCTTGGGAAGGAAGGAAGAGGAACCTGCCTAAGCTCACCTAGTCCCGGAGCTCTCATCCGGTTGACTACTGGCCTCCTCTGCTTGTCATTAATATTTCACAGCAGCAACAACGAGAGAACAGTTTACATTCTAAGCCCATAGAAAAGAACGAGGATTTACCGCCTACCCTGCTCACTCCCCACGTCCTCGTCCACGTTCTCATCCTTGCCCGCCACCCACAATTAAAATCAGATTAAAGTTGCGCTAATTTATGCGACCGCACGGCGACAAAACAAAGCCGAGCTCTGAGGCAACACGGGGATGGCGATGGGCAGGGCATGGGGATGGAACAGGATGATGCATGACATCATCCGGGAGCAGCTTCAAAAATGGAAATTTCCCTGGATAGCCTTCTACTACACCGTAATTGCAGGAGAACAAAGTTTTCTTGGGACTGATGCCTCCTCGACTCGTTGTCTGCTGCATTGTTTTGCTGACATTTAGGAATATATCGCGAAAATTGTCTACAATTACTTAAGGTCCCTTTCTACACTCTGATCAGTGCTATTGGCTTTGGCTTAGAGTAAAAGTAAAACCAAATGCATATTCGTGGGTAAACCACTTCACTCCTCGCACTCCGATTTCTCCGAAAACACAAATCGAACAGGGACAATAAAACATTTTGACCACCTTTATTGGATCAAAAAACTTCGCATGCAAATGAGTCGCATGTGGCACACAAATCGAATATAACAATAAACCAAAGTAGTTGGAAATGCAAATGATGGGCACGAGGAACCCAGTCAATGTTGAGGAGCACCTCCCACACTCGGAGAACAAAGGTAACACTGGTGCACTTCATCATACCTGCTGAAGGGTTTCCAATTTTCATAACTTTCAACACCCATCAGGCAATATCATAAATCCGTCTGAAATCTAACATTGAAGCTCCGCGCATCGGCGTTACCAAAAGATAAAATTTCCGTAATCACATTTATCCGCGGTATTCAAATATTTTGCGGCCTCCAGAGCTTCAAATAATTATTAATGTTGCTAGGTAGATTTTCTTTAAATTATTTTTTGCCACCAGAATTCATCAAACCGGAGCTTTGTGGGGTCACCAAGCCTGTCAAATGTTCATCCATAATAAATATTAACAAAGGTAGCCAAAATTTCTTCATAATTCCCCACATTTCGAGCCACAAAAGTGTTGCTGTGGATGGCAAGATTTCTCCCTTTAGCCTAACCACTCCGTTTCTGGGTTCTTCATGTTTCTGGTGGCTCTGTCTGGGTGTCTGGGACTGGCAAAAACACATTGCAAACAATTCAATTTAATTAAGAGTTTCGCCCCACACGACCATAAACCTCAAGAACCCGCTCACCACTCCACTATACGTTTGAGAGCAGACTGAACATTTTTCGGTGGCTACACTCCGTGCATCAACGAGAAGGAGGCAAAAGAAAAATTGTCATTCGGCTTCTGTTGCATCCATCAAAAGCAAAAGACAGTCAGAAAGTTTGTTTACCAAGTCGGCGATGAGCCAAGTCCTGATGTGGGGTTCGGTTTGGTTGGAATCTTTTCTATTTTGTGATTTTGTGCATTTAATTGAGCACATTGTTGTCTGGTTGCTACAGACCGAATGAGGGGACTAGACTGAAACCAGTACAAGTTGTTTTTTGGGATACATAACACATGTGATTCATTCATTCACTCGTGCTTGGTTTGCAAATTTTGGAATTAATGTGACATTTTTGCTGATACTTGGTTTGGTTTCTGCGTCTTGCCTTCTCCGCTCTCCAGCTCCGAATTCAAAAGCAAAGCCACAAAAGTAGCCAAAGACTAATCCATAGAAAGGAAACTGAACGCAATTTATTGAATTCGCATTTTGTCGAAAGTTCAAAAGACGCCGTCCTTCTGGAATGTAAATAAATGTGGAGACAGACAGACAACCACCGAAAGGGAAGAGTTGCGTATAATAAATTCTGTTGGCAACAAATCCCAGGCAATTATTTACTGTAAATTTATATTGTTTATTAAAAGTAAAGCTCCGAGTCATGTACATATGGGGCAGGGAATTCGAGTGCCAGTCCACAGGGGGACTTTGACACACAGCTGGGACCTACAAGCGAGACGAAGACATCCTCGAGTGTTGCCTAAGAAGCAGAGCAAACATAACACTTTCCACCAGAGAGATGGGCTGTCTGTCTGTCTGTCTCTTTGTGTTCAGGGAATCACACACACACATTCACACACATGCATATACTACTCGTACAAATTATTTACTTGCACTTGGGAACTTTTCTTTTCAGAGACAGAGAGAGAGAGAGAGAGAGAGAGAGGGAGAGCTTGCTCTCCTCTAGCATAAATGGTTTTCAAATTCCACTTGAAATTGTCTGTCTGAAGCGAACTGCAAGTGCAACAACTGAACCGGATTTCATAATAATTAATTGGCTCTATTTATTTGCACATCTGTAATACAATACACATCTGTGTCTCGACTCGACTCGACTCGTCTCTTCTCTTCTCGTCGTGTGGTGTGGCCAAGTTTGAGCCACTTTACCCCTCCCCACCATTTCTCTCCCTTAAACAAAATTTATTGCTCTTCTAGTACATATTTTACTTTTATTCGTTTATTAAGTGCCAATGGCAATACTGCAAGAGTTTATAGAATCCTTTTCGACTTAAGGATGCCATGCAGACAGAGACACGCACCCAGACAGAGCCACAACCACAGACACAGCCGCAGCCACAACTGACCGCAGGACAAATCCGAGCAACGAGTGGAGAGGATGCGTATTTAGAAAGATATTTTGCAAAAAGTTTCTCTTCTCTTTGATTGTTTATGAATGAGCGAAGCTCTGTGTGATTCTTAGGTGGATTAAATGCAGGACACGTAGTGGAGGATGGAGGATGCAGGATGCAGGATGCCAGACATTTTACGATGTCGATAAATCTGGTACATTATCGATTTAGATTTATGTATCGATGCAAGCGGAATAATACTCAGCAGGTCCATAAAACGCTCAATCGAAAATTACTTAATGGTTATTGGAAATAATGTGATGTAACTTACCGCCCAAAATCAGGAATAATACTCCCTGACAAACCAGACCACTCCCACAATTATATAACTGGAAACTTCGAGACAATTTACCCTCTCCAAAGTCTCAAGAGAATTCCTTATGTTTTCCTTAAATATCCAACATACAAAAACGTACTCTTTGTTACTCTTAACTTGCCCAAAAATCTCTCTCATGACTATTTGTTGTAATTGTATTTGGCCCCAAGCCCTTGTCGTCCTGCCTTCTGTCCTTACAGATTCTGTTTGGTTTTTGGTCGAGAATCTTGGCAAAATCCAGCTTATTGTTAAGGCTTTTATGGTCGAAAGGGTTTTTGTATATTTTTGAGAGAATGGAATATTCTTATGTGCAGGCAGAACCTGTCGTACGTAATTCAATTCATAATTAAATCTCACTAATAGGGTTTTGCACAAATTTTTGTGTGCAGAGTCATGCGTAAATTTTATTGCAAAATTTAATTGGCTGCCATTTGGTCTGCTCGCACCTGCACCCTGCAAACACCCAAACATCCATACAGCAATTCATCGTGCTGAGTCAAGGCCCGGTATTTTAATTGAGTTTTTGAGCTTCTTCTGCTTTCCAGTCCGGCGGCTATCAGAGTCAGCCAGCACCTGCCTATTCCTATGATGGTGTACCATTATCCACACGACTAGAACTGGGGGGTTAGGGCGACAAACGTCTGTGCAGGTGCAGTGGCTGGCAAAGGCTTGCTGGCTGGCTGGCTGGGCAGAGCAATTCTTGGCATAGCATCGCTTCACATCGCTTCGCATCGCATCCCATCGTTGATTGTTGGCAGAGGCATAACACGCATACGCAGTGTGGGAGGCTCATGGACTGGGAGGGGACTGGGAGAAGTGGCGAAATTGCCAAATTTCTATGGATATTCGATTTGAAGTTTGCACATTTTTGGGCCAGCTTTTAAGGCAATTATGGGGCGAATGAAGAGTAATTGGCCTTCATACTCGATTTGGGGTATTAGAGTTTATCGAGAGAGAGAGAGACCCACACATAATTGGGAGAAATTGGAAATGTTCTCGAACGCGAGTTGCGTTCAAAGTTAATAAACGCAATGTGTGTGTAAACAGCCTGGAAAATCATTTATTTGTCTTTTGGTTATCGAATAGACATAAGTTATATCGATAACATCCCTAAGTTGAAACGTTTTTCGTAAAAGCTACACAAATATAACGCCAGTTGCTGCCTTAAAGCTTTCAACATCCATTTCCTTTCGCACATTGCGCAGACCAACAATCGATAAAAATTGTTTTGAATAGCAAATAAAGCGACAATTGTGAATGGCTCAGCAGACAGAGTCCGCAAGCAACAAAGCGGAAGAGAGGCGAACTAACAAACAAACAAACAAACAAAAATGCATATAAGCAAATCTACCTAAAAATTCAGTTCGAGGGATAGTGATCCGGAGAGGAGAGCTAAGGGACCTTCCAAAGCCCATTCCGGACTGGCTGTCTGGCATGACGGCATGACAGACTGACAGACTGACGGACTGACAGTTAAAGCCAGTCCGAGTGAACCTCTCTCTCTCTCTCTCTCTCTCTCTCGCACACATACCCCTGAGATGCCACCCACAGCTGCACCATTATTTATGCATCAATGGCTGCTATGACGACATTCGCTAAATTGAAACAGTACATAGAGAAAGAAGAGGAGAGGGACAGAGAGCAGGGAGAGGGAGAGGGAGAGCGATAGGACAAGGACACAATGGCGCCAAACAACGACAGCGACACCGACGACGGCGACGACACACATGCAATGCGACGCCAGCAGAGACAAGGCAGGGCAGAGCGACCCCAATGGAGAGGTGGGGAAACGCAGGTAGCAAAATAAAAGCTGTAGAAATATTGGCAAAATTGAAAGAAGTTAAATAAAAAGTTACGGTGCGGGGCGAGGTGGAAGTGTACGCGGCGTCAGCGTCGGCGGCGGCAACGTTAACGCCGTCAGCGGACACATAAAAACTGCAGCCCAATGGGCTTTTGTTGCTTCTACTCTTTATTTTTCTGTCTTTCTCTCTCTCTCTCTCTCTTCGTCCCTGTGCTGATGCTCTGTTTTGCTTCTATTGGCTCTTCCCTCTCCGCTTCTGTTATCTTTACTGTTGCTGCTTTGAATGCTTTAAGTACTGGCTAAACAAGACAGAAGCAGCGTTGGCGCACAGTCACAATCCCCACGAAGCAGAGAAAGTCACGAGCATTTCGATAGGTCAACTCTGAAGAGCTTGCAGTATAATTCCAATCACTGCTTCGTTCTGTGATCGAATGACATCCATCTGCTGGTTCGTGTAGGCAGTACTGCTACAGTTGCTCCTGCTGCTTTCCCTGCACTTCTGCTGCTCTGTTTCTGCTCCTGCTCCTGCTGCTTCTCCTGCTATCTGTCTGCCGCTCTGTCTGCTGCTATTGTTGTTGCATTTCTATGAAACAAGCCACACAACTAAATAGAATCTACCATTCGCCCACTCACACTCACACTACACTCACACACACACACTCACACTCCTACTCTGTATCTATTTCTGTTTTTTTTTTTTTCTTTTTGGCCTTTGTCTGCTCCTGCTGCTGATGTTGAGTGGCTGCTGCTGCCCCCGACGACGCTGTCTCATAAAAACTGCAAACAGAAGCAACACAAACACAGCACACAAAAGCAACAAAAAGGGAGATGCTCCCAAAGTCGCGTCGAGTCATTGAGCCAATTGAGTAAATTGTTTTATTGAAAGATTTTTCGTTGTGTCCTTGTTGTTGTGGCTGTCGCTGCTGCTGTTGCTGTTGCTGATACTGTTTGTAGCATACCCTTGCATCGGGTATTCTAATTTTTGCGACATGCTTTAAATGCATAAAAGAAAGCATCTATGACAATCTTGGGTATATTTTCATGATCAGCACGCGATTGCTCCACCCATCCATTTCCATAGAAATGTAACAAGCGATGCAGAACAACTCCAACATTCGTTTCAACATATCCAACGCTCGATCTGCAAGGGTATCAAACGATCGGCTTTGGCTGACGGATGGTGGTTATGAATCGACCATAGACGACGGTGTTGCGATGCACGAGCATTTTAGCAATTTTATTAAGCTCCCTCCTCCGTCTCCTTGTGTTAATGGCCGCTTGACATTTATGCATTTTTGATTGTTAAAAAATAAATAAAATAGAGTAATAAATCCCTTTAGTATACTCGTATGTGGGATGTTTTCTGGCTAAATTCTTCTTTGTTGTGAACATTTAACAAGTGAAAAGAGTTTTTAAAAAAAATCTATTTTCCAGAACGAAATGTATTTTAAGTTTTGAAAGCAATTTAGGTTACGGGAATAATAGTATGTTAGATATACTGCATAAAACTCCTGCCACCTTTCGTCCACAAATATTCAGTTGGACAGAACGGCAACAACAACCAACGAATTCGATTATTTTCTTATTTCACTCCTTGTAGATGATTGTGTCCAAAACCAACAAAAGTATATATGTAAGATGTACATATGTATTCAGTAGACTATTTTATAGAGATTGAGCATGTGGTATAATAGTAGAGCCTCGGCCTGTGCCGCGCATCACAACGTTCTCGCTTGTTTGATTTACAATGCTGGTTTATGTGGTTTGTATGGAATTTAAGGAGAAAATTTGGACTCATTATGGCCCGGGGCATTCCACAGAGTCAGAGTTGCATTCCATATTTCAGAGTCTTCTTTTAGACCCACACGCAGACGTAAACGTATGGAAAATGCACTTCACAAATCAATAAAAACGTCAACATCAACATTTTGTCATTAGTTTTTGTCTGCCCCCCCTACTGTACCTTCATCCACTACTGCTGCCATATACATAACTGGGCCTCATAAATTGAGTACAAAAAGCGAGCAGCAACGAATATTTTTGCATTTCACTATTGTTGTTGGGATGCGACCCTCGACCCCTATCGCCCTCTCTCCGTCTCTTTCTTTCACTCTGTCAACGAACCGCTGTACAAAAGCCAATTTCAGCAAGTCGACGCCTATGACAATGACAGGAACGGATCGAGAAGAGGAGGGGTGCAGCTGCAGCAGGGAGGTTATGAGGTGATTCGGGGAGCGGTCTGTCAACAGCAGAGAATTTGTGCGGCTTCAGTGGCAGCGGGAGAGGGAATGGGAACGAGGACGGGGACGGCGACGGCCGCCTGTCACATGTCCTGGCCGCCTGCTTCTGTCAACACACACACACACACACAGCCGAGTACCACACACCCACACCCACAGAGTCGCACTAAAATTCAAGCACAATGGGATCAATTATTTTGCGAGTGAGTGAGTGAGTGATTGTGTGGGTTGGTTGCGCAATCATGATTGCGTATGTGGAGGGGAAGAGGAACCGAAACTTTTCGCCACACACACAGACGAAATGCCTAAAACTGTCAAGGGGCAGCTTTTGAGTGGTCAATCAAATGTTGTTTTGAAGGTTTCTGTGGTCTTGCATTTTCGACAATTCTGAACAAGTGTCTGTGAGTGTCTGTGTCCCATGGCTAAATTTAGCCATACATATGCGTAAGCGTATGTGTATGTGTATGTACGAGTATGTGTGAGTGTCATCAGGGTGAGCTGTCAACTTGTTTGGATTCGCAGGGCATTGCATAACATGCGAGATGCCAATTTCATTTAAATCAAAGCCCGTATTGATACGTTTGTTTGCCGCATGGAGAGCTGCCAACGTGTTGTGTTCTCCTTTTTCGATCAAATTTGTCTTGATCGCAACATTGAGGTTGCCAACTTGCTGCAGGTGCTTTAATTCTATACAGGAGTGGACACATCTACAACTCATTACTCAAGTCAACCTTACTTATTTTTCGACTGTCAATCCTACTTTTATTTCCGTTCAAATTACATTTTCTATTATGTATTTCTGTTTTCCCATAACGGGTACTTTAAAATTAGAACCCAGAAGGAAACATTCCCGACCCCATGAAGTACAATTCTATATTTAGAGTTTTCCCCCTTTCTTTTCTACTATCCTACTTTGTGACTGTCAATGCACCTGTTTAACATTGCTTCAAAAAAATGTCTAATTAAAACGATTTCTAATTATTTTCTTACGTTTCTGTTGTTTGTTCTTTTGGCCTTTTTCAAAATCAAATGACATTACGCCAGCCAGTCTAATTAGTAAAAGCTTTCAGGGCTTGGTCATTGCAGCTTATGATTTTCTTTTTTGTCCATTTCAGAAAGCACCAGAATAAGAAAACGAAACCGAGGCTCTCTCATCGCGTGAGAAATGCTTTTAATAAATTATAAATAAGTATTTTTGATGAGCGAAAATTGTTTGTCTTTTGACAATGTGTTAATAAATGTTGTCACTTGAAGGTCGTTTCGTCTCGTCGTCTGGGTTGGAACAGAACATACCACGACACGATTCTCGAGACTGACAGCCTGTCCCCTTGCTTATTGATGGAATGCGAAATATATAATGAGAGGGAATTATAATTGGGTGTATACTGTATTCTGTAGTTATTGAAAGCCAAACAACAAATTCTGAATATAAGAGGACAAAAACACATCCATCGAATGTTCAGCAATAAATAATTCGATGACTTGGTTTCTGTGATTTCAAGATCCCAAAAATTGTTCTTAAACAAGTTTACCTTGTGGTTGCATAATATATTAGTAATCTTGATCAAATCTGGAAATATTCACTGAATGTTCAATCATCCACTCGAATAACTTTAATCCCCAAAGGCAACGGAAGGGCTGTATCTACATACGTCTCCAAGGTTCTATTACACATTAACTTGAGGATATTAAATCCTTAATCATTAAACCCCGAATGACTTGAAATATCATTTGACACACGCTCCAGTTGGTCGGGCAATTAAAAACGAAATGAATTGTATTCCATGAATAATTTACTATATTTATTTCAGTGGCAGACGACACAGACACAGGACACGCTACACGCTGCACGATACAGAAGCCCAATGACAATATTATATTATCATTGAAATTTCATTAAAATAATTTCAACAAAATAATGGAATGGCATTGAAAGGATGCTCCCATGTTCAGAGTCGTCAGGCGGCCACAGGTCGGGAGTCAGGAACGAGGAAGGAGGAAGCTCAGCAAATGCTGGTGAAGCGTGCAAAATGTTATGCATAATTGATGGCAAACAGAAATCAATCAATCATAAAATGTCAACCTCTTCCCCACTACCTCCCACACGAAGGGGAATGGCATTTGAATAGACAAAAGACACAGACATTTTGAGCGTCTAATCTCTTAAGATGGAATTTAATTGAAATTTTTGTGACAAAGGCTGTCGCAGCCTCCCTCCACCACAAAGCTCCATTAAATTTGTATTACAAACGAAAAAGAATTTGTTTGACTTTAATCTATTGATAAATTCCATGGGAGAGTCGCTAAGAATGTGCAACAATCAATATGAATTGTTCTCCACGTTTGGTAATTAAATTCATATTTAAGTTTGAAAATGCATCAAGCTGCAGAAAGCCCATTAAAATCTCTGTATAATTAATGAATGTGCAATAATTATTTTGCAGGCATCACATCAATGGGAATTTATATATTTATTGGGGAGTATTGTGTGTTGAAATAATGTCTGCAACGCAATGAGGCACAAAAATGATTCAGCTTCATGTGAAATCAATCGTTCGACAGCCAAGGAATACTTCCGACCGAAAAAAAGAGACAATCGATACGAGCCTGTCTGATAAAATGTAATTAAATTGGTAGATGGACTGAGTGTTGGTTCCCAAGAAGCGCAAATAGTAGTCACACGAAGGCTCATTTCGTGTTAATGATATTTAATATTTACGGGATGGGGTTGAGAATCAAGCAAACACATATAAGCGGAGGAATACTCGTGAAAGGAGTCTCGTTTGATATAGAGAACGCCATTTATATTATATTTAATGCACAAATGGAAAATGTATTGAAAATTCTTTATTTTAAATATTAATCGGAGATTTTTCTGTTATGCTGTTAGTACTTTAAGCTACGAGTACTCCCAGGCTTCACTCTTATCTGTGCGCTTTATTATCTATGCCTAAAGAGTAAATAACAAAGGAGATTTTCACCCAAATGATCCATGTGTAAAAAAAAGATCCGCTGCTTTTCACATATTTTTTCGATGCAATTTATCATACAAAATGTTTTATTGTTAATTAAATCCAATGCCCAAATGAGCCGCATTAATTTGCTCTCACACGCAAACACAGGGCGAAAATCCATAAATTATTAATTATATTACGTTTTTTAATAAACCGGCTGCAGTTTATTAAACAAACAACCTTCACATCATCCACATTCTGGTCATCAGGCCACTGTGAACTGCAAATTGCCTGTCAATGAATTTCAACACGAGGTTCGAGCCCTTTTCGCATACATATATAGTATCTGGGTAATTAAAGCGTTAAATTGAAAACAAAAGCAGCCCAAAGAGCAACTCGAACCAAAGTTTTCCGGCTCCAACCTGCACCCTCCACCACCGATGGCGCGCCATCGGGGAAGTCAAGTGAGTGTCAAAAAATCCTCTAGCCAACAGAGTCTCGGGGTAAACTTGTCCCGAAAACTAAAACTTTTGCTCCACCCACAAGACTCGAAGAACAAGAAAACGGATACGACGACCGAGGAGATGAAGGAAAAGAAAGGAATGCCAAAAGAGTGGAGTAGAGTGGAGAAAAAGAGATGCCGAACAGACAACAGAAAAGCGTAACAATAATGAGCTGTAAGCACAAGTTCATACAAAAGGATTAACAACAATAGTCACAGGTCCCACTCCCCACTCCCATTCTCATGCCCAGATTCACCCACTCACTCACTCATTCATTAATGTATGCCGCATTCATTACCCCAAAAGGATGCCCAATGAATGGTTAACTGTTCTGTTATTCTCAGTGTCTCTGTCTCTCTCTCTCTGTCTGTGTCTGTGTCTGTGTCTCTGACTGCTTCTCTGTCTCTGTGTGTGTATGTGTGCATGAAAGTTTCTGTTCTTGGCTATACAAAAGGATTAAGATATTATCGACCAAGTGAGTCAAGAACAGGAAACTTTGCTGTGGGGATTATACGAGTAGTTATAAGAGTATGTACATATGTATGCTGAAATTCTAAGGACATTTTGCCAATATTCACGAGAAGATTACCCGTGGAATATTGAAATCTTTTGCTCATTATTAAAACATTTCTTGGGCAAGGCAAATTAGTTTACAAAATACTGTATATATTCCCAGTAAAGTGTTCCCAAAACAATTGTTGTTCGCCCTTCGAGCCATGTCTCTAGCGTTAGCCGAGTCCTCGTAATCACTGCTGCCGCAACAACCTGCTGCCTTGCCCCCACACCAAATCAAGTAGCCGACAAAAATCTATTACATCAATGGGTTAAACCTTTGCCTTGACATGGTCCATTACACGTACACAAAACGGATGGCGAATGGGGATGTGACGGGGCGGGGGGTGTGCTTCGGAGGGGATAAACTTTTGCCAAACAACTTCATTAAACAAGAAACCCGAACCGACAGCTAGAAAGGAAGACACCCGACTGAAGATACTCACATGAATGGGAAATGGGGAAATGGGGAAATGGGAAATAGGCGAAGGAAAATCTCGGCGAAAATCCATGATGAAGTGCAGAAAACCACAACAAAAAGACTTAAATGGTTTTAGTGGGGCTTTGTGTATGTGCGTGTGTTTGTGCAATAGCTAAGCCCGAAAAGGGATCACACAGCATGCCCCCCAATGAAAACCTTTCACCTCAATTCAACTCATTTTCACCTCAACTCTCAATGAAAACTCTCCTCGCACCTCGCCCCGTAGGACAAATGTCAAAGGTTTTTGTGATAGTGAAATGATAAAAAAAAACTTAAATCATAAATGTGAGACAAACAATTGCTTAAATTTAGTATTTGTTTTCAGTGGTTTTAGTTTATTTCCTTTCTTTATTTGGAATACAATTTGAATTAGCAAATGCCTTCAGGTGCTCAGAAGAAGCCAAGTGCACCTGTGGCCCAGACAAGACCCAGAAGAAGGTTCTGGGTTCTAACTCTGGGTGGAAGTATGTACTTGGGAGTGTATTTGGCTTATCAAAGTCCCAAAGTCCATGAGGAAGACGAACGACGACAAATCCAATTTAGCAATCGAATGAAGCAATTTCTGTTGGGTCGTCTGCTTTTTTTACAGTTTCTTGTCGAGCCAAAGAAAGTTTTTAATAGTGCAACACAACACCACACCATACCACACACAACACAGCTTTGCTTAGCTGCCACATAAAAGTTTGTTGTGCCTCCTCCTATTCACCCGCACCCGCACCCACACCCACATCTACACCCATCCCTCCTCTACTTGAGCCACTTAAGTGCAGAGCAAACAAACTTATACACACACCGCTACGCTCTGCCATCGTCCGTCCATCCGTCCTTCGTTGCCTGCCTGCCTGCCTGCCTGCTTCCTTCCTTCCTTCTTCTATTGCTAAAGAAAAGAAAGATATTGCTGTGAAAGTTGTACATCCCAACATATTCCTCCTGGCTTGCGCTGGGACGTGGGACGTCTTCGTCTTCGTCGTATTCAGTTTCGGTTTCTCGCTTTGGTGTAGTAAAAGTTTTTAATAATAACCGCAATACAAGAATATAAACATTTATATTACTGCTTCATAATGCGGTTTCCAGAAGAAGACGAAGTAACAGCAGCAACAGCAGCTGAGGAAGAGGCAGCAGCAGAAGTTGTGGTGTTGTAGGGCGAGTGGCCGCCAGAGGATCCTCATCCTTCTCGCATATACCACATGGGGTATGGAGGCGTATGAGCAATGTGCCTTCTTGTATTATTTTACTTTGAGCTCTGCCTCCACTGCTGCTGCTGCTGCTGCTTCTGCTTCTGCCTGGCGTGTCAAAAGATTGAAGGTTAACATGCATGTAGCGGGGTTACGGGGTAGGATCCAGCAAGTACGTATACGACGAGGACGAGTAGCAACAGCAGGTGCAGATGCCATAAACGTAAACTTTCCTATGGCTTTGGGGACGGTGCGGTCGGGGGCTGGAATCTTCCTCAAAGAAGCTTAAGCCACTACTTTGCAGTTGGTGGCAAGTTGATAGCAAACTCATGCGTATACTTGTCGTACCCGCCCGCCCGTACATCCAATCACTTCTTGTGGGATAACTCGGGAAGCTTAGCCCGCTCCTAAACCCTTCCTAACACACAGCTGAATTCTATGAGGCGGCTGCGTAAGCTAATTGTTGGGAAAATTAGTTCACAACTTTTAAGATCCGATTATATATATGACGACTATGCAGTTCACAGAGAGTCGGGATTTTAAAGGACAGTCGGGCACATTCATTGAATTGGCTGTACAAATTTCCCATAAGCGAACGGGCACGTTCGTTTGGGATAAGTGTCATAAAGTAATTCGATTAAAAACAATAAAGGTTGGGTGTGTCTCGCATTCGAGTACGAGCCAAATTTTGAATATTCCGAAAGTGCTGATTGGTGCTATGGACGTAACAAGTCGCCATTGTCTTGCGCTCAAATTCTAACATGAGTCAAGTGGTTGGCTTCTTCGGATTCTGGAATCAAATCTGTTCCTGAAGTCCATTCGCACATTCAGTTCATGCTTCCAAATGACATCGTTCAGAGCAATAGAAACAGTTCACAACACTGCGGCAAATGGATTGCCGGGTCAGCTAGTAAAATATTCTAGCTCATAAAACTCATCCAGCATTTACTTCGGAGCCAATTGGGTGATCATGCAAATGGCTTTCTTGACTGATTCCCAGGAATCGCAACCTACAACACGAACCACGAACCACAGTCGTGTGGAAGGAAACCCCTTAACAAATTCCAGTTTGCAGTTAGGGAAACGTTTCAATTGAATAAAGAGGCGGTGAGAGGTAAGCCGCCGCCACTTGAATGAAGAATCGGTGGTATAGAAGGGAAATGGCATTTAAAACGAAAGTTTTTTGGCGAGCAGGAAAGGGAGACTTTTACTCAACTTCATTGGCACCTTGAGGATCTCTGGGGAGGGAGGGCTGTAGACGACACCCCCTGAAGCAACATAATGGCAACTCAATTAAGCAAACCGAGTTGTTTCCTTTCCCCAACTCGTACCATTTTCATTCCATTCAATGCACTTCGATGGAGAGCAATGGAGGGAGATGGAGGGAGCGCTTGCTCCTGCTCAATGGCTTGGCATTTCCTGTTTCCTACACGCCAGAGCCACACTAAGCGCCACTTCATCTTAATGCCATCCAACAAAAGGGAATCATCAGGAGCAGTATGGAGTAAGGGTGGTGGCTGGCAGAGGAGGATAAAAAATACTATTGAAGTAGAATTAAAATTGCACAAAATGTCCGGAATGGAGAATGGAGTTGACAAACAAACGGTGCTGAGAGCGACTTCGGACGGGACACACACAGACAAAGGCGGAAATGATAGAAAATGTTTTTAATGTTGCACCACCAGAAGAACGACTTGCTCGAAACTCAACGAAACGAAGCGAAACCGGGGGGGAAATGGTACTGGCGGTGCTTTGGGCCACTCTCCAACAGCAGTCACACCGCAGTCTGGCAATAAGCCGCACCGCACCGGACCGGACTGAGCGAGCATCTTTCTCTGTATAAGACAATTTGATTGATTGTTCGGGCCAAGTCAGCAACAGGCCAAAAAGGAATATCGTTTGCCTGCAATGCAAATAAAATGATGAGCAAATAAATTTCCCCAGCAAACGGAGAAGGGCGGAAGAGGAAGGTTGACATCGATAGACGGAGGCGCACAACGACGCAGATTTGATTGATGGTCCTTTAAAAAGTTTAAGTTGAAAACGGTTCAAGTAAAAAACAATTTTAAGCCAAAAAAAATCTATTTTTCTTTCATTTAAAATTTATTAAGAATTTCATCATTTATTTGTCTTAAGCAAATGTTTTCTGTATTCACAGTCGAATGAATATAATAAATGAATATCTTACGAATCGTTTGTTCCCGCTAATCGATTGATCACAAAATATTCTTCTCTATATTCGCCCTTATTCTTTACTGAATAGTCCATCTTTAGATACGAGTACCTGATATTGTAGATAGTTCTTCTTTTCTTAATCATCAACTGATTCGATTCAATCGAAAACCCTCTTTTATCGTTTCCAGAATTTATCCCAATCTGACCCCTGACCCCACGTTCTGTTACCATTGATTTATTTCCCATCTATTTGCTTTTCATCAAGGCTTTTCCTCCTTCATTTTCTGTCAGTCAATTCCATCCACCATTTTTTTTTGTTTTCTACGGTTTTCTTTTTACATTTTGTGCTCAGCCATCCAAAAACTCAATTTCTCGCTATTAAATAAAAATCAAATATGAAATCGATACGTTTAGACCACACTTCATTTAATGGCAATATGCCACGCCTACCCACTCCCCTCCCCTGCCACCCATCAGTGCCCCATTCAACCATACAGCCAGTGAACGATGCCCGCAACGGCAATAGAAGAGGAGAGAGAGGGGTAGTTAAGGTGGGTGAAAAGGTCAAAGGAGTTGTGGTGGCAGCAAAAACAAAAGAAGAAGAGAAGAGGATAGGTTAGGAGAGAAGAAAAGCAAAGAAGAAAAACCGAACTTGAGGCAACGTTTCGATTACAATTTGTTGTTCGATGAATCGGAGCACATCTTGACTTGATTTTGTGGGACATATTTCAAGTTCAACCTAAACATTTCCTCCGATACTTTTCTCCATTCTTTCATTTTCTGTCTGTCTAGCCGTTTTCCTTTTCATATTCTTATTTTCCTTGGTTTTATTTCTTATATTTTGATCAAACTTATTGTACTTTTGTATTCTTCTATTTAATTTTTTCGTTAATGCTTTACGTTTATACTTTATTTTCTCTGCTTTTCCTTTGCTTTCTTTTTTTTTGTTTCCTATGTGATTCTGCCAACCTTATTTACTCCTCAATTGAGTTTTTAATCGTTTTTTCGTTCAACTTTTATTTCCTGAAGCTGCTCTGCTGGCTGTCCTTCCCTGTTCCGTTTTCTCCTCGGGTTTTCTTGGGTGACATGGAACCTCTGGGGTAAGGGAGCTGCCTCTCTTATCGGTAGCCGGACAGTCGAACAGGGATTCTCTTTTCTTTCCTTTCCTCCCAATTGTGTGCAGCTTCTCTACTTCTGCTTCTGATTCTGTTTCTGTTACTCGGTTTCCCCTCTTGATTCCGGCACTTGACTGTCATTGTTTACATTTACAAATTGTTCGCTTGTCCGCAAATTGCGAAGCGTTTTGTTGGTCCTTTCGCAGGTCCTTTTTTTTTTGGGGCGTATCTTTCAAAAATCTTTCAGTTTCGGTTTGGGCCTCTGCTCCTGGCCTTGCCTTCCACTTCCTTCAACTTCCTTGTTGTTTGTTCTCGCTCCGGGCTTCGGGGCGGCTTCGACGGCAGCTTGGCTTTGGCCAAATGTTGTAGTAACAAAAGCAAATGTCGCTTTTCCTGTTTGCCATTTTCCTCCGCCTCTGCTCCACCTCTTCACTCCTATCCGGCCCCTGTGTGCTCCGCCTTCTTCCCACTCTGTTTTCCCCAGTCTTCTTTTTTTTTAATCATTTAGCCGCTTGCGGTTTTTGGTTGTCCGTCCTCCAACAGCCGTATTTGTAGTTGTTCATCTTCAGAGTTTTCCGTCTGTTGATTTATCATGATTTTTATTTGGCTACTGAGAACATTTGTGCTCCCAGCATTATTCTATCGTTTTAAGGATATTTGTTCATTTCGGTGGAAAGTGAAACCTGCGGCTATTAATACTACTATGAATCTTATGGAGTGCAAGTGGAGTGGAGTGCTTTTAAGTGGATTCCAATTTATGCAATTTTAAAAGTCATAAAAAGTGGGAAAAGTATTTTATGAACTATTAACATTCGACTAGAACTTCTTCTTGATTGAATAGAAAATTGTAACCATTTTGTTCCTGGGGTGGTACTGAATTATAAACTTTTTTTTGTTTACAGACAGAATTATTTTTAATTAATTCAACACATTATAAATCATAGATAAACATTTTAGTTATTTTTCAATTTTTGATTTTCATTTTGTTCTTCAGTCATCAACTGACACAAATTTCTACAAGTTATACGCTTGCACACAGGCATAAAAACTAATTGTATGCACCACGAATAACTCGGAGATTACCATTCTTATTTTTACTTCAACCAAAAAGAAAAAGGTGTAGGTAAAAAAAATCTTCAAAATGCATTGAAATTGCCTGTCTAATTTCTGGACAATTCTGATTTGTGAGAGTTCTAGTTTCTGAGATTCTACTATAGTACAATGGGTATTCAGCATTATACATATGAGAAATTGGGATTAAAATATAATAATGGTATTCAAAATACGAAATACGCAGCAATGTATGTAGAAAAGGTTGTGAAGACAAATTTTAATAAAATCTTTAGATAATAAATACTTGAATCAAATTACCGTACTCCCAATATTTTCTTCTCATAGTAAATATTCTGGGCACAAAAATATCTTATCGAATCTCTCCATATCAAATATAATAAATAATCACGACACAGAATTTTGCATGCGTAAATTTGATATTTTCCTAAAATTATGAATTTTGTGTTTATATGGAACTCAAACCCAGAAAATACAAATGACCATTGGGTCCTAATAAGGCTAAAAGAGACTTAGTTACTTGCCCATTTACACAATGACTTTTCCTTAATTATGGGTTATCTATGCATTTTAGCATTTACTCGTACCAATTGCTTGAAACTAAACTAGATCAAATCAGGAATCAACGTTCATCCAGCAAGCCACCAACAAGTCAATTCCCAAGCTCATACAGAAAGAGCTCCCGTTTCCTTTGTCAACTTTGAGGCTCAATTGTCAGGAAGTGTCAACTAGAAAAATATGACACACAATCTCGCTCTCCTTCGCTGTCCATCTTTGTTCCACTCAACCCGTTTATAAATTGAAAGTTGGATATTTTTACCCTTAGTCGGACTGACTGACTGACTGACTGACTGACTGACTGACTGAGTGAATGACTCAGTGACTGTGTTAGTGAGTGAGTGAATGGCTAAGTGAATGAGTGACAGGCAAGGCACAGGATAATGCAACACATTTTTTGTATGACAAAAGCTGAAAATGAAAGCGCGAATAAATAAAAAAGGAAACAAAATTTCTGTCCGAGATGACATTTAAGAGAGAATAAATTAAGCACGCAGGAAAGAGAACGAACAGAGACTACGAAAGCTCTTAAAATTAATTTTTTGTAGAGTTTAACTGTTGAATCGTGTGGGAGTTGGGAACAAAATGCACTCGATTTTTATGATTTACATTTTCAGACTTATTTTCAAGGGAGTTCTCAAATAAAGTTACATTTTATTATCAACTTTATTTTTGATGAAATATTTTTACAATTTCAGTAAAATTTGAATCCCTATTTGCAGTGAAAACATGTTACGTCATTCTGCGAGTGACAACACCCGGCAACAGTCATCTGGCTCTCTCTCTCTGTCTCTCTTTTTCTCTCTCTCTTATAAACTCTCCATCTCTATGACTATTTCTCCAGTCATCAGAGTTGACGCATGCGCATCGTGGGATGGTCCTCCAAGGGGAAAGTCTACACTCGGTGAAAAGTGTAGAGAGATGCTACGAAAGGAATTGTGTCTTGCACTTGCAACAAGTTGCTTGGCATTTCCCACTCCAAATGCAATCCAAAGAAAAAACACAAAGAGAAAGAGAGATAGAGAGGGACAGATATTCAAGAGCAGTTCATAATTGTGAAGTATTGAGAAGGCAATGGAGTGTGCAGTTAATTCCATAATTGCCAAGTGAAATGGAAAACTCTCACAAGAAATGCTGTTAATTTGTGGCCAGAGGGGAAACCAAAGCAACAAACAAACAAACAAACACACAATCAAATCAATCACGAGCAGATATCTAAATAAGTAATAAGCACAGGAAAAGGAGGAGGAGGAGGAGAAGGAGGAGGAGAAGGAGCAGGAGTAGCCAATGGAGGCAAATGTCAAGTGGCAGTGGCATCACGACAAACAACAGTAGCAATAGCTAAATAGAAAATTTAATTCAATTAATTATGTTTTCACTTAGCAGCAGGCAACAGCAGAATCCAGCAGCAGCAGCAGGAGAGCAATAGAAGCAGAAACAGTATCAAAGTACAGCCGAGTGGAGCCTTCATCTGGGTCCTTGCATTGTGCAATGGAAATTGAATTAAGGCAACTTGCAACAACGCACAGACACACAAGGCATGAGGCAGGACAAACTGTAGCTATACTAAATGTCGCCTTTTGGGAGTTGGGGGTTGGGTGTTGGGGGCTGGGAGGCTACCTATGCTGCACTCTCTGCCAGTGTGCCTCTGTCACTCCTGATAATCACATTTGATGTGCTGTAAATCATATTACGCATACGCCTCTTGCGCCTAGGGCCTCAAGCTAGCATGAAAATGCCCAGACATAGACACAGGCCCATGCACAGGCACAGGCACCCACTCCCCAAACTCCAGGGAGCGACGACGCCTGGCCTGATTGTTGTTTAACTTAATTAGCTCCCAGGATTCCATCCCCGCCACCAGTGGGTAGTGGGTATGTGTCTGGTGGAGAAAATAAAATTGCTTTGGCAAAAACTGTTGCACAGTTTGTGGCATCTGCTGGTCAGACTCCTGCACAACTGTACTTGATGGGCTTCGGGGGAAAAATGTTGAGAGAAAACTTGTTTGTGGCTATGCAATTCGCATTGTTGTGAGTTGCTGTTGCTGTGTTGTGTGGGTTGTTGGGTGGGGTTATAGCACTTGTTGAAATTCTGGCAGATTGTTAAGTGATGTATGGGTTTAATCAGAGAGCAGAGCAGCATTCTTTGAAGCACTTGCGGCTTCTCAAGCATTTTAAATATGTCCGGGAACTTAAATTCAAAGCGAAAAGAAGTATTCAGTGATGCTCTCCTGTTTCATGAAAAGAATTCGCGCACATCTTTATTCCATTCTTCTACAGTAAGCTTATCATTTTTTCGTGCACCCTTCCATTTAAGTTTTATCATCTTTAAACTTTAAATATTTAAAAAATGAAACATTTGTTGAGCCTGTATGCCGTCTCAAAGTCGCTCATACGTTTCACGCAGTTATTGGTGTCGTAGGTACTAAATTTGTCCCACAGAGCAACCAGTGCCGTTTTCAATGATTCCATTTAATTTTTGCATGACTTTGGGAGCAACCCAACGCCAGATTCATTTGTTTGAGTATAATATATATTTATAACTACATCTTTACATACCACATTCCCATAAATTGAACATCTACAGTGTCTAAAAGTGTCTTTCAACTCACCTGCAAGAAGAGAAGAGAATTTAAAAATATTAAAAGGATTGTTTTGAATTCTAAGGGCATGATGTAATGCTAGATATACTGTCCGACTACCAACAGCTGCATAATGATAAAGTTATGCCTCGTTAGGGGCCCCGGGGTCCACTTAGTTAAATCACATGACTAAGAATCCAATTGCCACACAGCCGAATGGTGGGTGGAGTAAAGAGTAGGGGCACGCTGCTCAGGGGCACGCTCCAGTGGAAGTAAAAAAAAAAACAGAGCAACGAGCCGGAAAGCGAAAATAAAAATGCAAAATAAAATGCAACAGTGGAAAACAGCAGCAGCAGCAGCTTAAAATGTGGCAAAAGGGATATCCACCAAAAGGATAAAAGGGAAAATGAAAATGGAACAGGAGCAGAGCAGAGGAGGTACAACAGAAAGAGCAACAGACAAACGGGGCATGCAACACAAATTTTCATGTTCGACATCAATTGGGCGGAGATGGAGATGGGTGGAGGGGTGGCAAAGAGGGTCAGGTCAGCCACGATGATGCAACAACATCGTCAAACGGAGGCGCTAACAACACAGGCAAAGCCCAATAACAAGGTGCAACAGGGCAGAGGACGAGGCCCCCTCCCCCACTCCGGGACTTGAGGTCGGCTACTGCAAGAGATATGGTCACGGCTTTGTGCTGTTATTTTCCAAATGACTGAGAATTATTAAAGGGCCATTACTGCAGCTTCATGAAGCAAACACACACAGGAGGCACAAGCAGGAGGCTCAAGTGGGGCACGAACGGAGAAGAGGCAGCAGAACGAAGCGTAACAAAATAACCGTTAGTCATTGTCATAGACAAGTGCATTAAATCCTGTACATATTGCTGCATGAAAACTACTACTAGCCAAAGGCGAGCGGAAGAGTAAACTCAACCGTTAAAACCAATTATACTGCGAAAGCCTGTGGAAGAAATCTTCCTTACGAAACTCCCCCCCAACTGGTGACCCCGATAGGTGGATATCTGTGAAAAGACCAAAGCTTTGAGGCAAGGAATATACAAACGAGTGGTAAGTTATGACTGGTACCACTGAGATCTTCTACAATCGAACACTTTTTAGAGGCACATAAATGTTAAATATTACACTGTCACCATTTGGTGACCCCGATATGTGTAGGTCTATTCCTAATGTTTAACATTAAATATTTTGAACGCATTTCTTTGAGATTGTGACACTAGGTAATGGTGAAATGGAATGTTCAACCACATCTTCTGCAACTACACAGAAACCTTTCACCCATACCATTTGTATTCGAAGAAACAGATGCCACTACTTGCATAATTATAATCATTTCTCGCTCCCAGCTGCTGCTGCTGCTGCTGCTCCTGGTTTCTTCTCCGTAGAAATAGATGAAAACTCATGACAAACTTCTTGCAAAGGCATCCCATAAAAAATGCAACACTTGTGGGGGGATAAGCATGGGGGACGGCTGCATAAATTGGATAATAAGAAGACTAAGATATACCCTTATACAAAGTGCAGACGATAGATCGCTGTAAACTGTCAGTGAGAAATTAATAGAATAACGCTAGACGAAACTAATGCTTCTGTTATTATTTTTTAGGCGGCATAATTGCATCCAAAATTCTACTCTTAAAAGTCTAACCTGAAGAGCACACACCTTATCCACAAAGCTTGTATCAGAAAAATTATGGATGAAAAAAGAGAAGCAGAGTGGGAGGAGAAAACTTTATGGGATACGTCGACGCCATCTTCCGCATAAAATTGCAACTTTTGCATTTCATAAATGAAACATGTGCATAATATTAAATAAAACGAGAAGGAACGTGTGAGTCGCTTCTGACGCGACTCTACTTTTATACCCGTACTCAGTCAGTATATAAATTTATGAGCTTATGATTGAAATTTAAAAAAATTTTACATTTTACATTTTAAATTTTTTTGCTACATTTGTTAACTACATCTACATGTAAAATGTAGATAATACATCTAGAACAAATATTCTACATCTACCATTTAGATTCTACATCTCCTCCGCTAGGGGTTGCTCGCGCATTGCACAGGGCAGAGTGTGTGCGAGCGAGACAGAGAATGAATAGCGTAAGCAGCGCCAGAGGAGGTGGGGGAAGCAACTGAAAATTAATTTCTTTATTCTGGCTATAATAATGATCCGATCTGGTTCAGATTCGGCAATCTGATAGATTATGGTCATTCTCTACGATACTGCGTTTTTAGTTTTTTCGTATCTTCAAAATTGTGGATGCCACAGATTTTCGTCCTTTGTGAAGGCGGAAGGGGGCGGGGCGAAATTTTGAAATACACTTGTAACAGTGTGATATCACATGAGTCTGGAAAAAAAAATTTCGTTGCTCTAGCTTCTATAGTCTCTGAGAACGAGGCGCTCATCAAGACGGACAGACGGACAGACGGACAGACGGACAGACGGACAGACGGACAGACAGACAGACAGACAGAGACTCGGCTATTGATGCTGATCAAGAATATATATACTTTATGGGTCGGAAAATCTTCCTTCTCTGTGTTACACACATCGACTTTTACCACAAATACAGTATACCCCTTAACTCTTTTTGAGTACGGGTATAAATAGCATGTAAGTAAGCAACGAGAGCAGCCAGAGCAGCAAGAGAACTTGAGAAAAGCGTAGTGCTGACGGAAGAAAAGTCAGCTATGGAAAACAACTGTTTGCCATTGAAATTCATGAAATGTCTCAAAGTTTCCCTTCCACATCTACTCATTGCCTTATTCATTTATTTATTGTTTATCAAAACTTAATTTATAATTGCAAATTATTGCCAACTCCAATTTCAGTCTCTCACGGCCTGGCCCACCCCCCACATACTCTCTCAAAGGCAATTAGTTTTTGTAGCCCACACCAGAATAAAAACACAGTCGAAACTTTCCATTAAGCTCGAATTTCAATTTCTCGACCAACAAACCAACCCAAAGGATGCACTTCGGTTCAGGTTGCATGTTTCTGGCTTTTCGGGCAGTTTTGTTTATGGTTCGCTCTCACTCCATCAAAACGAACTTTTGTGGACTGAATGGTTTAGTTGGGGAATTTATTTTGAGCGAGAAGTTTGCTGTTTCATGTTGCTGGGCTATCTAAACGGAAAGAGATGCATAGGGGGAGAGGTTAGTTTTAAAGTTTAAAATGTTACATATTTCACTTAATCAAAAATGCATTCCCACAACTCCCCATTGAAATGATTAACTATTTCTTTAGGGCACACTGTGTACCCCCAGGGAGGCCAGTCCATTATTTCAAGTCAAGACAAGATAGAAATCATTTCAATACCTTGCAGAAACCCAAACACAATCCACCAAACTTTGAACAAACTTTTCTTCCATTTTTTTTTCAAGTAAAACTTGTAAGAAACACAAGACACAGCGAGGAAAGTCAACAGAAAACATCAAAAAGACTGACAGAGGGAAGCTGACATTGGCAATGCGTCAGAGTTTGAGTTGGAGCTGGAGTCGTAGTCATGAAACCAGAAATGCCACTAACTGCACAAATGGAAGTTTGAGCAGAGAACACAACTCTCTATAGTCTACTCCAGATGATATGGTACTGAACAGCTGAACAGAACGGAACAGAGCGGCACACTCGAGCGCGACTGGGAGAACAAAGAATATCCAAAGTTAAATTAAATTGTAGTTTGTATGACAAACTTTGTCCTTTTGCGAATGGATGTCTCACCTGACTCTGAGAGCTGAGAGCTGGGTAGCTGTGGAACAGTGGAACTGGGATCTGCCTTTCATTCAATTGGTTCTCTTACTACAGCTCGATTCTTATCAACCTTAATTAAAAATCCACAAATTCTATGCAAAACTCAATAAATACGAGTGCCATGAAGTTGTAAGCTCATTAAAAACGCAAATCAGACAACAAAAATGCAGATGCTAGATGGCCACACAATAGCACTCACAGAACGCGAAGAGGGAGATTCGACACCGAAAGGAAGGGAGGGAAAACTTCCAGCCAAAAAACCCGGAAAGATCTCAAAAAGTTGAAAATCGCGCAGAAAACTTGCTGCATGGTGATGGCGAAGTAAAGGCCAAGGGGAACGAAATGTGAAGGAAAATCAAGGTGAATTTTAATGAAAAACATAATTATAATTCATGCAGATTCTACTCAGCCAGCCAGAAGAGACCTCACGAGTGCAAACTTTTGGATAAACTTCAAATTTCGTGGCTGCTGTTGTTGTCCTGGTTAGTTTTCGCGCATATTATTTGCTCTTGTTGTCTGTGGAATTAAAATGTAATTATGTCGTAAGGCCGCAGAGCATGGCATAGCATACATTTCGGGAACAACCCAGGGATAGGCTCCACTGAGAAGAGGAGTAAAGAAAGGGGGAAAGGCGAGAACAAATTGAGTTTGAGTTTAATAAACTTCCCCAAAGGTTCATAATTATGATTTTTGAATGGCACTGTCATGGATATTTAAATATTAACATTTCGCTTGACAAGCGAGACAACAAGTCTTGTTAAAGCTTAAGGCTTTTCCTGCGGTGAAGGTTAAGTGAATTCTGATTGGGATTTTTCGAATATACAAATTAAAGTAATCATAACGTGAAAACACTTGAATATCAATACGAATAAAGAGCATTAAAGTTTTCTATGCAAAAAATTATTAGAAGGATTTAGGACAGATGGATTGACACAATCGAACCCGAATATAAAACATACAATTTATTTGTGTTCTTGTGGATTCTCTTTAGCAAAGCTCGCTTGTGCGACTGACTGGCGTCGCTTGTCTAAGAATAAGTGGAGCAATGAGAGCAGTTGAGATTTACAGGAAAATGTTTAAAAATCGTAAGAGCTGCTCCACCATTTGCAATCATTCAAGTAATTGAAAATAATATGAAACTACTCATAATACGATAATAATTATTTTTGATTCTGCCAGCAGTGTTTTTACGTTGAAAGTGGAAAAGTGGAACAAATTTCATCTATCCGGATCGGAGCTCTTAAATATTAAAACCCTCTGACCACAAGAACAAATTTAATTTTTGAGAGACTCTCTTATATGATTCGAGTGTATACTCCCACCACATCATCAACCAGGAGAGGATATCTCTTTCCCAATTAAGGATGCATGATGCATTAGGGAGACAAACTAAAGTGACAAAACCAAAGGCAAACAATGGGAAGCAGAGATAAAATGTTGAACTAGATATAGAAAAGGCAACTCATAATTTTGATTGACGAACGTCTATCAAAACAGTGAAAGACTAAACGAACAAGGACCCAGACGGACGCATCTGCTCCACACAGAAAGGGACGAGAGGACGATGATGGTGTTGTCATACAATGACAGTTGAAATGACAGCTGCTGATGCTGCTGCACTCAATCCTCCAGCCATGAGTCTCGCGCTGCATTCAGAGTGTCATTTGAAGACGCACTCTCATTATGGCCAAAGAAATGGCAACAAAAGATCCTGCTGGGGGCATGCCACTGCCAGCAACTCCTACACCCACACCCAGCAGCAAACCAATAGAAATGCGACGCGAATGACGTTTTATCGAAAACAAAGGACCGCAAAACTGTTTCGGGGAACCCGTCGCGCCTTCACTCTCGAGAATCATGCGAGAGAATGTGAGAAAGCCGAGGGAGGCGACCATCCTGGGGGGGTTCCTTCGTCGTCTGCTAATGAGCTCATTGTGTGGAGAGTGCCCCGAAAAGGATGCACACACACACACACACACACACACACACACACAGATGCTAGGCATCCGCGACATCCTCCTGCTCCTTCTCCTGCCCCACGCCTAATGAGATGCACAAACCAACTCGCACCACAGCCTCCTCTCCTCTCCACCACTTGCTCACTTCATCTCTGCGATTATGTCGGGGATTACAAGTTGAATGTGTGTAAATTAGCCAGCACTTTGAAAAGCTTAGCTAATCGTTATGCAGATAATAATAAAGATGACGATGATAATGATGATCATATGGGAGGGATGGGCAGTGAGAGGCGGCCATGCTGGCCAAAGACAAAAGACGCGCCCACATAAAACCTTCGGTTTGCTAACAACCAACCATTCGCTATTCCTTTCAGATCTGTTCTCTTAATTAATTTCAGACCAAGAACCTTGAAAGTGTCCAAAACTTGTACTCACTTTTGTGGGCATTTCAAAGCGAATTTTTAATTAGTCTCTTATGTAAAGTGCAAAGGAAAGGCTGAGCACGTAATGCAGAAACCAAATATATATATATATATATATATATATATATATATTAAATTGCCTTAAGTAGCCTCTAAATGATTATGCAAGCCAGCCATTGCTGCAACATTTTACGCCCCAATGGAGCGCATCGTGGCCGAAACAGAGGCGCAACTAAAGCCAACAAAGAAACTGAAAATAATGAATCTATGCAGGAATTGGATAGCTCTATCTGGGGGGTTCAGTGAATTATGTAGCTTCAAGTTCAATGATTCATGCAGTCGACTGATTAATTTGATATAATTTTAAATACAAATCACAGCTTAAATCAACACTCGACAACCTCTGCCAACATATTGCGGCTGTCTTCACGCTGTTTGCGTGATCAATGAAACTATTCAGAATGCATATAGATAGATTACAATCGTTAATAGCTTAACGCCATAAAGCCATGAAACTTTGACTCCTTTCACACGGCCACCGAAACGGGAGGGGTTGGTAGACGGACAAAAAAAAAAACAATAAAGAAACCATTAAACATCCATTTCTGTATGAATATCAAAATCAAATGAATATTTCCTTGTTTTTGTTACTTTCTTCCCCTGTCTGAGCATGCGGCAAACTTAGTTGACAAAACCAAAAATTACGGGTAAAAGAATGGAAAAAATTTGTTCATTCCATAGATAGATCCTTCGAATACTCTTTCGAGGGATTTTGAAGCCGACGCTTAAATTAAGATCAACTGGGGAAATCACTGGGGAAAAATCGATCCCACATTCTCTGTACAAATTTCGCTACGGAAACATTGCGAGAGCATTGGTCACGAGTGATTTAAATCCCATAAATTATGAAAACTACAACCAGTAAAGGAAAATTGTCCTGCATGAAAAAAAAAAATTGGTCAACATCATTCGCGAATGTGAAAGATCCTGCTAATGAGACTGTGCTCTAGATTGTCTATCAATCGTTTGAATGTTTTTTCTTCATGATGTTTAAATATCTGGAATTAAAAATTACACCTAAGGTATGAAATGCTTTTTTTTCTGGATGACAAACTCTTCCCAAAAATTAAAATACCCTCCTCGTCACAGGCAAAGGGAAATATTTGCCATCAGCAAAAAGCTGGAAGAGCAACAGACGAGCGAGCGAGAGAGTTGCGACTAAATGTAGCGTGAATATAGAGCATGGAGTTATGGACAGGCATCAGGACAGCCGGCAGAGATAGCTGTAGCTGTGCTGTAGCTGTAGAACGGGAAGGGTGGTGGGGAAAAAAGATAAAGTTTGCGTGTGACATGCAAGGCTCATCGAGACTACCATTGGGTATGGTGAATGGGGTATGGGGTATGGGAAATGAAAGGAGAGAGTCGTCGCTTGGTTTGGTCGGAGAAATATAGTATCAAGGAAATATATATTTAAATTGCGCAGCGACACCATAGTACAAAAGCGCTGAAAAGGGTTCCAAGCTCCAGCTCCCGCACAGGAGGAGTGTAGTTGGAGGTCTGAACATAACCATTAAGGTGCACTGAATCGGAATATATATAGATGTGGATTTGTGTACGTATGTACATATGGGTAGCCTCTGCTAAATGTAGCCACAGACCCACATATCCATCCCACAGGCAGCAGGTTGATTGAGCTCCCGTCGCGGTGAAATCTATGACTTTGCTGTGTCGCCAGTTGGCTTCTCTCTCTTTCTCTCTCGTTTTTTGTAGAGTTTTGTAGTCGCTATTTTCCAACATTTTCCACATACGAGAACTGGTACTGGGACGAGTACCAGTATACGGCCCGTTGAACACAAAAATGAAGTCGCTTGACAACTCTAACTGATGTTGATTGCACGGAGCCATGCATTAATTATTTACAATATGGCGGGATAGGACAACACTCCTACTACCACTGCTATTGGCACTGCCACTAGCGCATGCCACATGCCTCGAAAGTGTGCAATTAGGATTTGGCGTGATTGTTGCCAAGCGTGGCACAATTGTTGTTTGATTGGTGGCAGTTGATAATCTGTTTCGAGAATCGAAAATTGGGTTAATTGTTGCTTATAATACATATGTACACGGACAGACACACACACAGGCATTCTATGGCAATTATTTATGGAATAAAGTTCCCCTAGGATCAAGTACAGTTGTGCTCGTAAATGTATTGAATGTATTGAAAATAAATATAATTGGAAAGAGACAAAGAGAAGGGGAAGTTTGTTTTCCATAACACCAATCGGTACTTTCGGATGAGCGGAATATTCAATATTTGTCTTGTACTCGATTGCGAGACGAAGAAAGGAATGGGATCTAAATCCTCGATGTACTTTTCAGATTTCGTTATTTTGTGCATCTTGAGATTGCAATATATACGAAATTTTGACATGCTCACACGCATATTTTTGTATCTTGTTGAATTCGTTCGTCTGTACTTTCTGCTCTACAATTTCATTATTATTTTTACATTTCTCATAGGATATTTGAATATTGTTCACACAAAATTAGTAAAAAATCCAGATTCGAAAATGCTTGTTGGTTAAAAAATACTTAATACATACATACCTACTAAAAACTAAAACAAAAAATAAAAAATTTCATAAAAATGGTCGACCGTTAGTAACATAACCTTCTATAACTCCATTAGGACCCCACATGTAGATGCGATATTGGATTCTCATGTCTGCCCCATTTCATTTGAGTTTCTATCTCCACTAACGCTCTTACGTTCCCCACAAAAGTTGTCCAACTTTAAAAGAACTTCAATTTCCAACAGTCTAACTTTAAGAAGCCATACACTCTATCAATTACACGCTCGGCCCCACACCCCCACCAATTATCCCTCCATCCAACCATCCATCTATCTATCCATCCATCCATCCACTCAAGGCCTTCGACAACTAGCCCAAAACTGTCAACATTTTATCAACTCCGGAGGCTTACCCCACACCTCTATACATATATGTATGTGTTCGTGTATGTATGTACATAGTTTCTATGCTCTCTTCTATAGAATTCAATGAACAACTTTTACACCGACACACACACCAGCCCTAACATTTAAAGGATGTGTAAAGTGTCTGCATGTGGTTTTCTTTCCCTTTTTTTTATTTTGTTGGTGTTCGGGCGTGTTGGCGCTGCTTTACATGCTTTTAGTTTGGTTAAGCTTTCTGACCAACAAAACTCAAATGAGCCAGACGAAATGAGCAAAAAGGAGTAGGTATCCAGGGTGAAATTCAGCCAAGAAAGCAAAGAAAACTTAGTTAAGGGACATGCTCTGGGGCATTCGTGGTTAACCCTTTGCTAATGAGCCAATTTAAATGTATGTCCTTACTGCTTACTGCTCCCCCTTATAAAGAATTAAACTTTAAATTTTACCCAATGTTGCTCTTCGCTTGCTTCTTGCATTACTTATTCATCAGTTGGAAAAACTTGTCAAAGTGCAGCAGTTGCAGCAGATGAATGCAACGGGAAATGGAGAGAGGAGTGGGAGTGGAAGTGGAAGTGGCAGATCCAAACAACAAGTGGCCTGGAAAATGAGCAGTCCGCACTGTCTGCTGGCAACTGGCAGCTGGAAAACTGTCTGCGAATGAAAGGTGAGACATGAAAATGCTCTGAGGGAATTGCCCAAGAAATCTCGTGACAGCTCCGACAACGAAACAAACAACAAGTCATTGACAGACTCGACTCGACTCCGTAAGGGCGAAAATCCGAAGCTAAAACTACTTTATCAGCATAATTCCAAAGGAGAAAGGACAAGAAAAATATATATATATATATATATCTACGTATATAAAGTTACCAAAGAAATGGTTGAAAAAGAATGTCGAAAAGAAAGCAGGCAAGTAGGAACTTTTTTCTGCCCTGCTCCGTCTGGCTGCTTAATTATGAAGCTTGTTAACTATTAATGAAAAAGTTGTTGTAAACCTCCCCAGACGTAACCAACTAAAAGTTGACAAACTACGGCAAAAGGTCGAAAGTTGTGTGGACGAGTAGGTGGAGCTACAAGGGGTGAGTGGGTGTGCAGTTGGGTGGTTGGGTGTGGTTGGAGTGGGCCACTTAACCGCAGCAACAATCACAACAAAATGGGAAATGGGCTCTCAGCTAATCATGGGATTGAAATAGATTTCACGGAATAAACACAAATCCAATTACATAATGTTTTTAATGCCTAATTACCTTCATTGAATTCATGGAACCCGAAATACCCGAATTGATTTTACGCGGCGACAGAATAATCCTTGCCAACAAACAAACAAAAGAAAATAGACTGTTAGCTAACGGTCCCTGCTCTACCACGTGTTATTCAAAAAGTGGACCCATAATATTCCTATTCCACCATCTTCATTTAATCATTTCCTCTCGTAAAGACTCCCCCGCTCTTCTTCATTGAAATTTGAATGCTCTCTTCTCTATCCTTTGCTGTGGCTAGTGCGACGACCCAAATTCGATATTTTGCGAGGAATTATGTTTCAAACCACTCTGAAGTAATACTAAATCTAAAATAATCCACGGGCACTTTACTGAGGCCAAAAAAAGATCAAAGCAGATTCCTGAAGCAGATTGTATTTTGTCAATATTGAGCAATATTGAGCTCAATCGATGAATAAGAAAATAATCTATGCAGCATTTTCTTCAGAAGATACTCTTTTGATTGTTTTCGGGAATAGTAAAGCTTTTTTAAAGGCAAGTTTATACAAAAATATGGAATTGAGATTGTACGTCTCTTCCTCTAAGGGACTGTGATAATTATACCCGTACTCAAAAAGAGTTAAGGGGTATACTGTATTTGTGGTAAAAGTGGATGTGTGTAACGCAGAGAAGGAAAATTTTCCGACCCCATAAAGTATATATATTCTTGATCAGTATCAATAGCCGAGTCGATAGAGCCATGTCTGTCTGTCTGTCCGTCTGTCCGTCTGTCCGTCTGTCCGTCTGTCTGTCTGTCTGTCTGTCTGTCTTGATGAGCGCCTAGATCTCAGAGACTATAAAAGCTAGAGCAACCAAATTTTGTTTCCAGACTCATGTGATATCACACTGTTACAAGTGTATTTCAAAATTTCGCCCCGCCCCCTTCCGCCTTCACAAAGGACGAAAATCTGTGGCAGCCACAATTTTGAAGATACGTAAAAACTAAAACCGCAGTATCGTAGAGAATGACCATATCTATCAGATTGCCGAATCTGAATCAGATCGGATCATTATTATAGCCAGAATGAAGAAATTAATTTTCAGTTGCTTCCCCCACCTCCTCTGGCGATGCTGACGATACTTATTCTCTTTCTCGCTCGCACACACTCTGCCCTGTGCAATGCGCGAGCAACCCCTAGCGGAGGAGATGTAGAATCTAAATGGTAGATGTAGAATATTTGTTCTAGATGTATTATCTACATTTTACATGTAGATGTAGTTACATATGTAGCAACAACAAAAATGTAAAATGTAAAATTAAAAATTTTTTTTTAAATTTGAATCATAAGCTCACACATTTATATACTGACTGAGTACGGGTATAAAAGTAGAGTCGCGACTAGAAGCGACTCACGTTCCTTCTCGTTTTTCAATACGAGGGTTACTCATGTTTCGTTACTCACTGTGCGTTAATTTGTGATAGTTTTCATTTCAATACAATTAAAAGCAGCAGCCCTTTCCCTTTCTTCCTGCACCTTCACCTTCGCAATCCTTCTTTTGCGGAAAAACTAATTTCATTTGCAAGCCTGTTGACAGGCAGCCCATTCTTCTTGCATGTACAACGTTTCTTCAGTAATTATTTCGGGGTCAATGTCTTTAGCTCTACTTATGAGCTAATCAAGCGACTGTTCTGTTCCTTCTGAAACGAATTTACTCAGTCTGGCCGTCACGAATAAATGGCACAGCCAGGCCAAATTAATTTGATTAATTGCGTCATGCAGAGAGCAGTGTCGTCAAATGATTTCACACCAGGCATCAGGCCCCAGAGCTGGCTGGGGGCAGTGGCAGTGGCCAGGAAGTGGGTGGTTGTTTGGCTCGACTTTCCCCATCGCTCTTTGTCTCTGTTTCTCACTCTCCAAGTCGTGGTCTCCCCATGGAGTGTGATAAGTGCGCTTCTGGGTGTTGTATTACACGAATGCCATGCGCACTGAAATTTACGACGTAGTTTTTCTAATTTTCCTATTTAATTAGCACACCACCAAGGCCAATGCAAGGTGGGGCTGGGCTGTCAATACATATGTATACTCTTACCATATTGGGTATACAGAACGAGTGGGGGGCCTTCCGGGGGGCTCCCAGGGGGAACAAGTTTCCTGCGGGCGTCAAGACAAATGATTCGACTATCGGACAAACTTTTGCCATCTGCTTAATGATGTCAGCATGTTAATTAATGCCAAATTATTTGCTCAGCTTTCCCCGAAACAACAACAGCAAGGCACACACAATTTTCAACCTGATGCGCATCAACTTTTCCTTGTCGGCGGAAAGAGTTTCAAAGTTTTAAAGAAGAGTCAATGGATATTCCTATAAGCTTGTCTCGTTTTTATTTGAAAGAATAAAAGCAGCCAACTCACTATTTGTTAAACAAATGACAGCTTTTGGCATTTAATCGTTCTTTCAAGTTGTTCAACCTTCGAAAATGATCCCTTAAACATCCCCTACTAACGCATTGTAGCGAATTCTAATTCTACATAATTTGAATTTGAATTCGAAGGCATTGCCGGAGGCACAAGCCTTGTGTAGCATGCATCAGGGCGTCGCTTAATTAATGTCTAGGCTACCGAAATTGTGACGCCCACTGCCTGCTCCAGAGCCAAGCCACTCCCCTCTTCCCTGGTCGATGTCAACTATTTGCCACTTACTAATTAGCATTTGCGTGTCCACACAAACTTGAAGGGGAAGACACGGCAGAGCAGTCACCGAGGAGGCCGAGTGTTTGTTGGAGCTGAAGCTGAAACCGAAGCCGAAGAAGCCAGAGCTGAGGAAGGGGCAACCGCTAATTGGGCTTTATTGGCGGTAAATGTCAAGTGACGGCATTGGATGACACTTTCCCCATTGCTCCACCTTCCAACTCGTGGTGCTGCCACTGGTGCTGCCACTGCTTCTGTCACTGCTCCTGCCCCATCCGAAACAACAACAAACCACTTGATTATGGCTTTCCTGATAAGAGACAGCGATAGTGGGGCAGAGAGCCGTCGCCGGTGGCAACTGAAAAGTCTTTTGAAGCAGAAGCAGAAGCAACACGAAGCTACGCCTGTAAAGTGGAGCTGCCAATAAGTTGAGGGAATCGGGTTCCCTTCACGGTGGGTGGGTGGTACCTTTTGGAACTCCATTTTGTATCTACTATCTCGACATGAAAAACTGCCAATTCGCAGAGCAATAAACAATTGCAAATTAATTTACTAAGTGCCATACACACATCCATAATGAGCTTCATGCTTTTTGTGCCAATTAACGCTTAATTAATTGCTGAATTAATATATGCCATCGACAATAGGGGCCGCAGATGGAGATGGGGAGATGGGGAGATGGGTATATGGGTAGATGGAGGAACAGGGAGAAAGAGAAGTATAACAGATGCTTCGTTTCATTGCATTTCCATTGATTTAAATGCATTTTTATGCAAATTTCACACTCACACCGCGGCACGCGTATAAATTATGCACAGAGAATGCGAATGTGCAAATGCCGCTGGCAGTTGTCCGTCCGTGCAGAAAATTTCCCATCTCCTTGCAACCGCGGGGCATATGTTTAATCTCATTTGGAATTTTTTTTTGTTCTGTATCTATGTATTTGTCAGTACTCCTAAAACTATGCATCATTGGCCAACAATTTAATGTTGAATTAAATAACAAAAAATATTGGATAATTTATTGAATGGAATGCATAAATCATACACTTGCAAAAATGTGAAATTGTCAAATGAATTTGCATAATAACCACATAAGTATTTGCATTAAGTTGAAATTGTTTCAATATTGATTTTATTCTTGGAATAGTTGAGTTTCATTTAGAGGGAAAAATATATTGAAACGGAACTGAACAAGTATTTCCATCTTTCACTGAAGCTCAGCCAGTCGCCAACATAAAAGTCGTTCTCCTCGACTTTCATTCACGAGTACTTGCTCAACAACAAAAACACTTCGACTTGCGCAACTGACACTCGACTCGTACGTACTCGTACTCGTAAAATAAAACATTATAATCCAAAGCATTTGAAAATCAATTAAGCAGACTTTCAGATCAAAGCTAAATCTGGCAAAACAAAGCAAAGCAGAGCAGAGCAAAGCTGACCGTTGAAGACAACAAAAGCCCCAATCGGCGGCTCGAACGACTGATTAACACACAAATGCAGTCAATGAAGCGTGGCTAAGACAGACCAAACGGCCAACAAGAAAATGAAACAAAACCAAAAAGGAAAAGCAAAACTTTGCTTCCGCCTCCAGATGTCTTAGGCCTCAACACTTGTAATTAGTTTTTTGTTTTCTGCTAGAGAGCGAGAGGCGAATGGGATTAGTGTATGGGTATTTACGCCATGGGTATATTATTTTGTTAGATGAACGCACTACAAAAGATCACGCCCAAGACGAATGGAAAGTGAGCCACGGCACACTGCCTTTCTTTGATCTGCAATACTCTGGTACTTGCTGATTGCTCCAAGCTGCTCCGAAATTTATTCGTGGACGGTCTTCATCAATGATATACCTCAACGGGGGTTTGGTCGAATAGAAATATAAAACTCCTCTGAATTCTATTGCAGACACCTCCCTCAATCATATTCTATTAGTTTTTCATTTTACTTTTCTCGCCGTTTTTTCCACCAATTCCTTGCTGTTTGCTTACTCGCGATTTTTGGTCTCGCTAGCATTTTTCTTCATTTGTCGAGGAGTGCTACAGACACGTTATTGGTCACATTGAAATTTATATTGATGGTTCTTTGGTTTGGTTTGGCAACAGTTTGCATTAATTTCCAACGATTTGCCAAGCTGTTGTCCTTCATCTTTGCACATCCCTGACATGGCTCTGTGCCACTGTACTCCTTCCCAAGGCGGTGGCCCGCCTTCCTACTCCTTCTTGCTGCTTCGGCTGCTGCATATAAATAATGATTTCTTTGCCATTTGAATGGCAATCCATCCATTTGTCTTGTGCATTCTGACGGCATTAGAGGGTTGCACATGTGGAGAAGCTCGCTCCCTTTTTTCTCCTTCTTTTTCGTTGCGTTCTCCATCACTCATCATGTACAAAATTGCATTTTGTTGGAATTTAGAGGGTACAAGAACCGCAAGTTATGAACGAAAATTTTGGATAAATTTAAACACTTGAAGAGATGTTCTGCGGGGACTGTGCATAGCAGTTTAAAGTGCACATGTAGATGAATTTATCGTTTCATTTCGTAGATTGGAAAAAGCAATAACTAATAACCATCGACTAGATATATCCATGTATCTGTAGCCATTCTTGCTGTATGATTTTTGCATCCTCGTCACAATTTTCTTTCATTTTTCCCTCTTTCATATTCTCGTAACGAACAAAGAAGGCGCCTATTCTTTCCATCTTTTTTTTCTTTTCCCCCATCCAAGCAAGTCGTTCGTCTTCATATTTATTGCATAACCATTGTCAAAAATCGGTTGCATTGTATGTCGCTATAATGCCAGGACATGCCCAACCCCGACCCCCAACCCCACCCCTTCCTTTATTCATATTTTCCTTATATTTTTGCATGCAATTCGTCAAGAATTTCATCTTTTCTCCCTTTCGCTCCTTGGGTGTTAATATCAACGCGAATTTCATAAGAAATATGCACGAAATGGGACAGAGAGTGGGGTGGGGAAAGGGTGTTTCGTCGGGGCTTCCATTATCCATTATCGGCAACATATTGCTCTCTGCCTCGACTCATTTTTTTTTTCCTTCTCCTTTGCTTGCATTATTTATGACTTGAGTGTTGCTTTATCTGTCTCTCTCTCTCTCTCTCTCTCTCTCTGTCTTTGTGCGTGCGTCATAATAATCAGTATTATTTTATTCATACATAGATATGTACGTATGTTATCTACGTGCATACATATGTACAAATGTGTATTTTAAGTTCATATGCGATAAACTGCTTCTTTCCTACTGACATATTAAGTCTGATTTACTTGGAAATTTATGTGTGTACATTTATTGGAATTTAAAAGGGTTTAGTTTTATTTCAGTTGAATATTGATAGGAATAGCAAAAAAAAAAAAAAAAAACCCAGGGATCGCAGCAGCTAATCGATTATAATTGAGACGCCACGAGCCGAACTTTAAAATAAAAACGTGTACTGTCGTGTACAAAAAGTATACGACTTCATACAACCGTTCGCATCCATCTTCCGTTAAGATTTTTCATGAAAATAATATAACCAAATATCCGTTTCGAGCGATTGCCATAAGAAAACATGTGAAAATGTTTATACATTCTGATAACTATAGTTAAATGCATTCAAAATTCATATCCTGAAATAATATTTGCCGCTTTTGTCTAATATTCTTATCTTATCTGTCTAATAGCTAATAATCTGCCAATGGATATGCACTACGTGAGCAAATGCACGCACAATGAAGAATATCCAAATTTCCATGACATGTGTTTATACAAAAGCTACCACGAAACACAAGAAGCGCATTAAACTTTCACCTTTAGTTCGATTTTTCACCATAATGACATTCCAGCTACTTTGGTCCTCAGATCTGATCTGATACGACCGCAGTTGCGGGCTTTGTGTGTTGCTGTTGCTGTTGCTCTTCCTGTTTCTGTTGCTGTTGCTGCTGTTTTATCCATTTTTTCCCAGCGTTGGCTTTTTCACTTTGATGCAATTTCGTGTAGCATACTTGCAGGCAGCGCACTTAAAAGACACACATACACACACGCGCACACACACATCCGCAGAGAACCGATAAAGTTGTGCTCTGCTCTATGCTCCGTCTCTTTCCATCGATATGTACATGTCTCTCGCTCTCGTTGTGTGTTCTCCCTCTCTTTAGCCTGGTTAAGCAAGAGACAAAAGCGACACGAAAACGCCTGCAGGATGTGTGGTGTGGAGAGAGCGATAAAAAGCGGAAGTGCAGATTGCCCAAGCCCCAACTACGACTAAAGTGTGGAAATGTCAATTTGCTTTGTGGGCAACAGTTGGAGGGGGTTGGGGGGTGGAAAGCCCGAAGGGATTGGAGCCGCAGCAAGGATGTATAGAGAGCCGATAGATAGGAAGGAACGGCATCAGCATCAACAACTGCAACATCGCATATTGATTTTCAATTTGGAAAACGCACGGAGAAAGCTTTCACTTCCTTTTCTCTTCCCCATCTCTGCTTCCTCTTTGTTGCTGTTTGCTAGATAAAAACCCCAAAGGCAAGAGAAAGAAATGACATTGACGGTACAGTGAACAGCCGCTATGCGGTAGATTGTTTTCCGAATCTACGAATCTACCCGCCGCATCTAGAATTCTTCCTGCAAATAAATTAATGTACACACTACAAAATATACTATTAAGAGATCACTTATGTGTATGGGATCCCTTATGACCAGCAGCGACTGTAACCGCAGTAAATGCCAGAGGGCACAGAGCCGCCGCTGGCGATGGTTTGAAAGCCACTGAGCGGCCAGAGGCAGCAAAAGCTTAAAAGCAATTTTGTGGCTAATAAATCCGATTTCCGTTTTGTTTCGAAATAAATTGCATGCAACGTGAAGGGCGAGAGGGCGGGAGGACGAGTGTAGGGCGCAGGATGCGGCTGGCGCACTGACAGACGGAAATGGCTACCAGGGGACGCAACAAACAAGGATCCACGTAACAGAAGCATCCGCCGGATGTGCAAAATTAGCCTGTTTCTGTTGCCCCCCAACCTCTGTGTGTTTGTGTGTGTGTGTGTGTGTGTGAAATCCCCCCAAGCACAGACCACCCAAAAACACACATGACCCAATTTTTGGATGCAACTGCAATGAGAATGTCACTCGGGGGAAAATTCGACTGTATACACAAACATGCTTCAGCCCCAGGACTCAAGGACTCGAATCGGCTGCACTCACCTGAACATCAAAATTTTGTTGCTGCAACAGATTGCCGGCAGATTCCATGTGATTGGGTCCAGCTCCTTGATGGTTCATCATGGGGGACTGCGGAAGACACGCAAACAGCTCTCATTAAACAGAAACTAAACCCTCAAAATAAGATCTTAATTACCAGGGCACAGATATCATTTCGATTGGGTGTATGAGGAATAAATTCTCATATGAAATGTTGCACTTATATTTAAATAATCAATTAAAGTGTGCATTAGTCTGTGCATGGAAATAAAGGCATGTAAATACTACTGAAACTATTTGCATTGAACTTTTACGTATTTTCCAAGTAATTTCCATTTAATCACCATACGAAAATTAAACCGTATGCAGTGAGTCATTCTCAATGAATTTGCTATTAAAGGTTGATTGGGATTCATAATCGCTCGTAAAATGTATACATGATGTATGTATAATGTATCATTTCTGTGTATAATTTCATACAAACACAAATACGGGTGACATTTTAAATCACTTTGAAATCACTACAAAACTGTAGGTCTTACCTGTGCCGCCATCGGCATTCCACCGCCCACGCCGTTCATCATCGGCGGCTGCAACTGGTTCATCTGTGCCGCCATCTGCTGGTGGGTCGCATATCCCCCACCACCTCCGCCGCCGCCGCCCACGCCGTTGCCATGGATGCGGCACTCCCCCATTCCAGATCCTCCGCCCAATCCACCGCCCATGCCCTGTCCGTGGTCCATGAGCATGTGGTTGAAGGGGGGCGGTAATTGGGGGAACCCACCGTGCTGTGAGTGGTCGAGTAGATTTGGGGGGCGTGGCAGTGTCTCTTCAGCGGGAGAAGGCTGCCGAGAGCCGGGAGTGCGACTGCAAATAAAATGAGAGAAAGAGAGAGATAGAGAGAAGAGGGAAAACATTACCAAAATTATAGTTTTAATTTAATTATAACTTATTTTGCTTAACAGTATGTTATGTAACTAATATAACATACAGTTCACAGAAATGTCCCTGAACACTGTTTAACACTTTTTACAGTTGTATTAACTGTTCAAGTAAACAGTTTTAACTGAATAGCAGTTGTTTGCAAACTGTTAAGCTAACATCACTGTAATTAACAGAATACTTAATGTTAACATTTGTATTTTTACACGTGAGTTTAACATTAATAAACAGTTTTACATTCACTGTGACAGCCACTTAGCCATGACACACACCACAGCCAAGACATGCTACCACATGAACTAAAACCACCTTACTGCACAATTCTCCTCCAACTGTATTACAAAACACGACTTTTAAAATCCTTCAACATTTCCGATGAATGAATGAATAGGAGATAATCAATTATTAATTGAATTCGATTATTTGCAACACAATTATCATTAATTATCGCCCAAACAGTTTTCCAGACAATGTTCTGAGGGCGAAACAAAAAGAAAGAACAAAAGACTCAAGCGACAAACTTGTTTCGAGACAAATAACCATATGACGTCAGCTCACAGCTGCTCCACAGCTGTGTCCCAAAGTCCATAAATAACACTCGAAATGAGAATGGAGACAGCAGCGGCGCTTAAAATGCAAATTAAAATCTTAACAATGAACCGGAGAAAAGCAACAACAACAACAGAGTTTACATCCAACTCCGAGCAGCGGATGTTTTTCAGATCGTTCGATGTATGCCGATTAATTAATGCACTCCGAAACACTCAGATTTGCATAGCAGCTTCCATTCATTCATTCATTCAATCATTCATTCATTCGCGCTTAACCCAATGCACTTAACCCCACTCAATGAAAAGTCAATGACTCTGCAACTGTTTTATTTGTTGTTGTAAATATTCTAAGCAATACCTACATCTACATACCCTTTCAAAGGGTAGTACAATGATTGATTTTATGAGCGAATGCGTCTACGAGCAAATTAATTAATGCATTCGACTGAGAGTTTTACCATCGTACATACATATACGCTGTGAGAGGGTATTATTCGTTGTATTATATGTTTTCAACTGAGACCCCAAAAGGTTTGTACATTTCCTATGATGAACAATTTATAGTAGGGGTCTAAAGACATAAGAATATTTATTAAAAATCAAATGTTTCTTTTAATTTAAGGCGAAAAGTTTCAGGTATCCTTGTGCGTGGGATGTGTTCCGTCTCAGTAGAACCAACATCATCGGTGAATTCTGGTTACTGGTATTACTGGTAGTATAACTCAACGAGCACATGCATTTATATACATAAATGTAAAGAATATTTCACTTGGCAGTTGTCATAGGATTGAGGAACACGCAAGGGTATCAAAAGCATCGACCCCTTAAGCGTGCATTCCTTCCCTTTTTGCTACAGTTAATGGCCGTTTAGCTGTCTGTCTGCTTCTCTATCTTTCCCACTCTGCCGCCTGTCTGTTGTTCTCTGTCTCTCTCTGACCCAGCTCGGTTGCATGCAGTAATTGCCATCTATAATTTCATTGTCGGGTCATTCACATCGCACTTAACAAACGCAATCCAACAACAGCATCAGAACAGAACAGCAGCAGAGCCGAATCGAAATGATTAGCAGTGCTTACCAGTGCTGTTGACTCCACAGCACTGAGAGAAACGGCAGTGCTTGTGAAACTTTAATGGGTGTGATTAGTTGGAGGGATTATTTGAGGCCCAATCATAACCAATAACTGACAGTAACTGTCAAATAGTTTCGTGTTTATTAGGTGATTGATCATCAGCGCTTTCAAACAGAACAGAAACTTTTGGCAGAACCCACAAACTATCTGCAATCAACACAATAGATCGATGAGTAATAGAGAATATATCGCAAATTTTGAGATACTTTATTTTAATTAGTAAGTAAATTAATGTTTTACCTTTTTCGGTGGTCGTTTATTTTCGCATACATATGCGAGTACAATTCTGTACATAATTTCAATTTTCGTAAAAACGAATCACACTAAATAATCAGTAAATGACTGGGGCAGAGATAAACACCCTCTCGAACTGTGATGTGTGGTGGTTTATTAGAAATCTGCATTATTACTCTTTAATTGTAATTAATCAATTATTTTCGATTACTCGATTCGTATGTGACGTAAAATCTTATTCAACTAAATAAATATAATTGCTACCTGATCTGTTAGTCACACTTTTAGTTCTAACTGAGATCGTAACTCGTGATTCCCCATACATACATACATATGTACATATGTATGCATCAGGTGACATTCTTTTCGGTGTACGCAACAAGATATGAGACAGCAGCCACCTTAACCACCTCTCCATCCTAGTGTATAGCACTCACGCCTCCCTTCCCTCTTCTCTCATCTCCGGCTATTACCAAGGTCAGGTGTTTACAGGGCAGCGCTTTCGATTCACAATATTCTCAACTATCGCTGACCTAGGTCAAAGCCACACATTCTTACATAATCAACCCACAGATTTTCACTTTCCATAAACCATAAACAAAAGAAAGTCTGGCCCCAAAAGAGAGTGAGGAGGCGACAGAAGAAAAGTCTGCCAAAAAGGTCAGAACGGGTAGAAAGGGGTAATGAGTAAGGGCCAGGGCGTGGTCAAGCGGGGGCACACATATACACTCAACAGGCATGTGACAGGGAAAGGCCAGTCAAAGGGCATGGTTTTAGACGTGAGTGTTTCGAGATGATATCGATAAATGGAGCCCGCTTTGTCTAGTTTTGTCATAACAAAAGAGCTGATTGCGGAACGTACCAAAAACAAACAATACACAAATGTAATCGACTAATTATAATTTTTGAGCGAGGTTTTTATTTAACCAAAACCGGATGATCTTTGCGAATCTGTCAACTTTTCTTGGATATGAAAGAGTGAGTGAGTGTGTGAGTGTGTGAGTGAGCAAATTAGTGAGTGCAGCATCAGTGTGTGATTCACTTCTCTGTCTCACTTTGCCTGCCTCAAATTATTTTTAGCAATGCTACGTTTTTCAATGTTTTCGCAATTTTAATTTCAAACAAAACAAAAAACAACAACCAAAAAAGTTATAACACACAAAAGCCTTCAAACAGCAGACACAAACGCAATTGAGGCCCACACTGTAACGTAATATCAAACGAAATCGAATCGAAAAATGTATAGAAAAGTCAAGCAAACAAAATCAAATAAAATGTTTTCTTTCCTTGTTGTTGTTGTAGCTTTTGCTTTTGTCTTTTCTGCTGCTAAATGCTGCTCTGCTTTTGCTTTTGCTGTTTCTGCTGCTGCGCTGCTTTTGCTTATTATTTTTTTCGAGATGTTCTTGCTGCGTTTACTATTCCTTCTATGTACTGCTTCTGCATCAGTATCTGCTTTTTCTCTTGCATTTACGTATACATACATACATATGTATGTACATTTATTTACATCAGTTGCGTTTGCCTCATCTTTATCTTTGACTATGCTGCCACCTCTTCCGCTGTCGCTGTCGCTGCTGCTGCTGCCTTTTCGTGTTCATATTCCGTTGCCTTACTTGTAGTTTCTGTTCCTTCTGCTGCTGCTGCTGCTGCTTCTGCTTGTGTTCCGACTCTCCCGCTGCTTACATCATAACAGTTATTACGTTTGGCATTGAAACAAGTTTGGGCAGCCGGCAATGAAATTGCAACAGACACACACCACCAACAACAATGGCAAAGTGAGAAAGAGAGAGCGAGCACGAACAGCCGGCTGCTGCTCAAGTGCGACGAAGTCAGACAGAGACAGAGACAGAGAGAGAGAAAGACTGAGACAAAAAAGAGCGGGCCACCGCAGACTGGTTTCTTTATTTTCGATTTAGGCCTAAAACGCGCTGAACGCGTACACCATTTTTATACACTTGCAGAGGGTATATTCAAATCTGCAAAATGTTTGTAATTCACAGAATAAGTCATCTCTGACCAAATACGGTTTTTATAGACGATAAACATAAACAGGTAGAGTCGAAATAGCCGTATCGGACTACTATAATATATGGCTGCCGTGTGAAAAACTTGTATCTTTATCAAGATTCATCAACAAAACTTTTACCATGTACATGATTATTGTCTCATTCTCCCAGTGTGGCTTAGCAGTAAAGGTTGTGTTTCATAAGAGATGGAAGAGTGAGAGAGAAACATATATCTTCCATCACGCTGATCATTGTTTTTCTCTTTCTCCATCATCTGCTCCCTTAGAAACAGTTTGAACAGCAATAGACTGTGATTTTGAAAACATTGTAATACAAAATGTTCCCAGACTACAAGGGTATATAAAATTCGGCAAAGTTCGCTTCCCTAATTTTTTTGTTTGTTTGTTAGTTCCTTTCAGTAAGATCTAAACTATAGATCTCTAGATAGACATAACCAACAAAAAGCTTTTGCAGAAAGTTTAAGCCTTAAAAGCCCTGTTCGTTTCCCAAACTGAACCTTACATAAGCAAGAGACAACGTGTGACCAAGTTTTATCCTCATATGTACATATTATAATCATATAAAAATTAAAATAATTCTTATAAATTCGAAAATATGTTGTAAATGCTTCAGCAAGCCTCAAACAATGAAAATTTTCTGCAAATCCTTTCCATGTTAAATCGTTCATAAATCATTACATAGTACCACCTGTCTACAAGTACTCTACCACTTACAAATATTCGAATTTAACTCAATCTCAAAGTGTCATCGTCGTCGTGGCTTTCGTTGCGTCCGTCGTCTTTCCCCATTTCGAGAGGCGCAAAACGCAGGTGGGCCACACGAAAAAGAGCTTTCCCCATTGCCATAAATAACAATTAAAAAATAATAATAAATAACGCAAATGGAAATACTCGTACAAAAACCGTGGGCAGACACAACAATCACTTGAAGAGTTTATATCGTACATGTTTATGGAGATATGTATTGCGATTTCAATTGAAGACAACTGAAATATGAATGAAATATGGGTTAAGCCCAAAACGAACAGAAAACGAAAGCAGTCAACACTTTTTTTTGGGTCAATCATTTTGTTGTAATCAGAAACTACAGTCAAGGTTACAATTTATGTAAGAAGAATATGGATATGCACATGTGCCATAGTAAATTTGATTTACTGTGCAGACACGAGCACTAGATTATTTGCATATTCTTCGATGGTCCAGGGAAGGTAGGTCAATACATTTCAGCCTAGATAGGTCCAACATAACAAGAGTATACCAGAGTACTAGTTAAGATTACGAATTTCTTTACTGATTCAATGAGTACATACACATGTACACTAACCTCTATACTCTCCTCTCACTTCACGCGCTGTTCGATTTGGAGTTTTTTATTTTGCATTTGCCATAACTATTTTAGGATTTAATGAATAAGAGACAATCATTTTGTATGGTATCGGGTTTATGGGTTTTACGGGTTTAATTCCAGCGATCGCTATGCTTGAATCTCGTCTACATGTTTGAGTAATAGATGAGCTTGCTTATTGAAGTCTCAAATTATTTTATAATTTCTATCATTTAAATATTCTTAATTCTAAAATTCTGAAAACTCTCTAATGATTGTTACTATTATTTTTATATAAATTATTTTAAACATGTTAGTCCATTTATCTCAAATATTCTCATACCAAATGGATGACTAAACAACTACCTATCGAACTCAGAAAATGCGCCGAGCAGAGTGCCAGTCACGATGAAAGCGTTAAACTGGAAAAACTCTCTTTCCCCTACCCCCAAACCCGACACTTACATCAGAGGCCGCAATTGAGAGTGAAAGTCTATGCAAAAAGAAAGAGGCAACCTTGAACTGGAAATTCATTTCAATTTCAGTAATCATAACACGGGGCAACACGGGGGCCGAAGAGAACCACAAACACAAACGACTTTGGGGCGAGAGGAAACCTGTTTCTGTCTCTTTTTCTGTGGCTGTTTCTCTAGAGAACCAGAGTCGCGGGGTATTGAAAGTTGTCTATACTCACTTGAAACCCTTGTCATCGTCAATGCCATTAACAACACCGTTTGTGTTTGAGACCTGATCGTCCTTCTTCATGCCGTTTGTGTCGAACGGAGAATTCGCCTTTTCCTTATCATCGTGTGACTGCAATTTCGATTGATTATTAATTGATATTCAAAGAGATCCATCTCCAAGCTGCTGCTCTGTGCTATGCTGTGCCGAGAACTCACCTTATCGTTGTCGTCAAACTTGAGGTTGCGCAACCGCGGCTCTAGGCCGGACAAGGGGCTCTCCTTGTTTGTGGGCGATCCGCCCAAAACATATTCAACCATTTTGGCGCACTGTGAATCGCGGGGACTGAAATTTGTATGGCAAGACGATTATTAGTTGCGATTAGGCTAAGACTATTATTCAGATACATGGACACAAACATAGGCAGAGCGTAAAATAATAATTATGTGTGCTTGTCAAATGATGCCAGTTGGCTGCACAAATGTTTGGGTTGTATGTATTCAGATGTGAAATATCGGTATGCCAACCGAAGAATATTCTGACCAGTATTTTAAATTAATTTTTTTAAATATTGGTAATCGGAATGAAATTAAATGCATGCTTGAGCAACTAAATTAAAATAAAATATATTTAAACATGATATGATTCATACCTCAATATGCCCGCATTTCCGCTGTTGGATGTATCGGAGGCTCCACCGTGTCCCGCATAGCCGCGGGATCTGGGCGGTGCCAGGATATTTTCGCCCTGCGTGGACCAGGTGTGATCCTTCCATACCGACGACGGATCACCGACGCCAGGGATCTGCAGTGGATTCAGAGGTCCACCCGGTGCGCTGGATGTGCCTTTTCCATCGGACTTTTCCCACAATTTCTTGGCAGTGGATGTGGTAATCTGTAAGGTCCAAAAGAAAAAGTCAGAATTATAATTTGCATGTCCATAAATTGAGACAAGTTTAGCGAAGCATGACAGCTGTCTCTGGCTCCAAAGTCATATTAATTTTCCCCTCTGTCTACCTCTTGATGTTCTCATAAATTTCCCACTAATCCACCCTCACTCTCTCTTTCTCTTCCTCTGTTCACTATTTCTCTTTTCCCCTTTCTGTCCACTCTCCACGCGTCGAGAGAAAAGCTAATTCCCCACATTTAGCCGACATTTTATGACAACTTTGGGCAAAAGTTTTTCGTGAACTGACAATTTGTGAGGGGTTTGGATGTGGGAAACAGCTTAAGGGTTGGAGTACAAATTAGGTAACAAAATTATAATGTTACATTAATTCTTGTACGTACTTCTACGCTGATTTTCTGTACAAATTTTTCACAAGAAAGGATTACCAGTAACATTGGACTTCATAATTCGACAAGTGTATTGGTTTTAAGCCAAAAACGAACCAAAATACAAAATGGAGGAGAATGAGTGAGAGCACCAATGGAAATGAGAGAGGGACATAATAAATGCAATCATTCCGGGAGCAGATTCCCACTGGGACCCAGAGCAAATATCACAGAAATCACATCATCACATAAGACAAAAAAAAACAATACCAGCGACAATTAACTGTCAACGGAGCGTTGCAAACAAATTGTTAATTAACTTTTCACCGCTCATTCCTCTCGTCTTTGTCTCCGTTTTACTCATTTTTTGAAACCATTCCCAAAGGCATTTCCTTGCGTCATAATGCGACAGAATTATCCTCGCCACTCTCTATACTCAATCCTCCCGAACACACACACACACACACACACACATACTGGCATATCCTGACATCCAGTTTAAATATTTAATATCTTATCAACTGGGATTGCCGAGGGGAAAGGAAGGATGTATGTAGTGGGTGTACATGAGAGAGAGAGAGATGGAAAGCTGTCAACTTTCTCGCTGTGCCTCGTGCATTAATTACCACGTAAGTCTCCCAGGCGGAAGCCAGACCAAAAAAGCAAAACATCCCAGGAAAAGTGGATCCACGACTAATAACGTTTTACGTCGATTAGTCAGGCATCAGAAGCCCCAGGATCAACACGGAATGAAGAGCTCGATAGCTCGATTCCAGAATTGTATTTAAATATTTATCTTTAAGCGAACGGCAACGTTGTGGGCGGCGGCAAGGGTCGCGGCTCTACTTTTATACCCGGTACATATGTACACACAGCTGTGTTCAATGAAATAGTAGTGCCGCACCTCACTACTTTTAAAACCCTTTTTGAGAAACTTACAGTTATCCAAATTGAACAAATGATACTTTTTTAAATAGACTGGAATGTTAAAATTAGAAAACCGACGAAATATCTATTCATTTGAATTCCATCTTCTTGTTTTATATGACATAAGCCGAATACCCATGAAATGTGCTGTTCAATGTGTTTTTTAGAAAATAAAAAAACAACGAAACTCAAATGTTAAAAGATCCTTTTAACAGGAATTTTAAAATGACTACATACACAGTTTTTTTTCAATACTCAAACGCCAGGCTATAAAGTACTAGTTAATATGAGCTGGGCCCCACAGGGCTCAGCCTAGCATGCCCAATGCTATTTTTCATGATTTCGGGTGGTAATCGGATTTCTGTGAATGCCAAACATACTCTTTTGTGTTGATCTTGCCATATAATTCTATCATCAGTCAAAAGTATTTTTGTCACAGTGACACAGGCCATTGCATATGCGTTTTTTCAAACTGAAGTCGTGCACCCATGTACTCTCAAGCCCAAACGCGGAGCTTTCTGACACTTCTTGCGTTCATGTAATGTGTTATCAACCGTCTACAAACTGTCACATAACTGGCAGAGCGATATACATTTTTTTTTTCATAATTTTTGAGGATATTGAAGCTATTGAAGCTAAAGAAAAGTTTTTTGTACTTAAAATCGATATTCAGTCTACTTCTCATAGTTAATTGGGTTAAATACAATATTGAGAGTGGATAAATCTTAGTTTTCAATTCCATTACACCTCCTGCCTCAAGTTTTTAGTTTAACTCTTAGGTCTCCTCTTCTGGACCGAGCAATGATTTCTTCAACGTTCCAAAGTCAAAACTTTCTTTCATCAAATTATTCTATATCTTAATTGAGCTTTTGGATGGTGGCTTATTTAAATTAATTTGCTTAGTAACGGAGATTCTTTCAGTTTTTAATGCTTAAATTCCAGGCTTTACGTAAAGTTATCACGTGTTCAATTTGGAAGACTAGAAATATCTCAAAATTAGCTTTAAAAGTAGTGAGGTGCGGCACTACTATTTCATTGAACACAACTATACATATGTCTGTAATGTTATAATATACATATTTTAAACGTAAGCGCTGGAATCGGAATCGTAACACCATCCGTTATATCCCGATCCCCTCCGACAGAAGGCGCTCAATAGCGTTTCCGCGTCAAATTGATTTGCTAATTCTGGCTGTAATAAGGATCCGATCTGATTCGGGAATCTTGTATATGTATAGTCATTCTCTATGATTCTATGATTTTCAGTTTTTGTGTATATCTTTTCATGCGTCACAAACTTCAACTCAAGTTCAATATACCCTCTTTAATGGTATAACACTGAGAGGCGGGACAATAAAAAACTTGACTATTGAAAAGCAAAGACAAAAGAAAATCCAAAAACAAGCGGAAAAGTGCGAATTGCAGACCAGAAGAAGTGTTAAAAACTAACAACAACTGCAACAGCAAACCGCTGACGCAACATTGGCCGTAATATGGGTCACAGATTGCCTAAAAATGAATGAAAATGTTTTTTTACCAGTACCCAAAAAAATGTACATATATCATATAAAATATTTAAGCCGAAATTCAGAAAGAAATAATTGAAAAATAAAGCCCTAGACAAAGTGGGAAGAGAAAAGTAAGACAAGAGGTGTCAACAAAAATTGCTGTGCCAAGCAAGAATCAACAATAAAACCATAATGATGATAAAACAGATGCGCGGTCTATCCAAAATTAATTAAATTAACTCGCACAATAAGATGAAAACAAAGAATCTACATACATATGTACATATGTATTGTATGTGTACATTAGGTTTAGCCAAAAAAATGTTTATTTGAAATTTAAATGGGACACAACTTAATTTTTGTATCTTGGGTTTAATTGTATAATTAATGTTATTTTTATTTTACAAATTTTTTTAGAGATTGATACCGAATTTCAAATATTTTGTAAACAAGAAAATAAATAAAAAACTTTTTCCCTGGAATGAATTGGAGAATGCGTTGAAATCTGTTGGACATATATTGATACCATTATTATCGGCATTAATCAGTTATTGGCAGCCAAAAAAACCTGCACAAGGTTATTTTGGCCCATCCGAAAACATTTCGTTTGTCATGGACAATTGTTCCCCTATTCTTAAACAACTATTTATCCGATCGGAAAGATTCGCAGTATGTGTTAATTACATTCATAAATAACAGCAAACTACTTTGATAACAGCTTTACTTTTAACTCATATATGTATACTTATACTCTTTGTGATTCTCATGTCCACATATGGGCAGTTCCGCCAAAAAGTCCACCGCAACCGAAAATTGAAAATTTAGCCAACAGCTTTTTTGCTTTTTATAGCAAAGAGAAATATTTTAAATTAAATAATTTAGGGATATCAAAGATCTCCTTCAAACCGATTGCGGGATATCGGGCTTCAAAGTCCAACTTCATGCTTTGGGCAGTTTTGCTTATTTGTAAGTTCGTATTCTCTTTACACATTAAATTTGTAAAGTACATCTTCAGATGCAATTTTATCGCAAAACTGTTGCTCCAATAACTAATAACCGTAAAATTAATGAAAGAGAGCTAGCAAATATCAAATAACTGTAAAATTTTGATTTGCTTTTGAGCAATGTTCTAATGTAACGTAACGCCAGAAGAAGAGCATTTAGTCTTTTTGTGTCTGCGCTTTTGATCAGAAGTGGATAAAAGTTAGCGACTTCATTAAACTTCAACTAAGAAACACATATCAATGAATATCGCGAGGCCGATACAGTTACTCTATTTTATATAAATTTTCTAAATTGTGTAACGTCACGCCAGATTGTAAGTAATTTTGAATAATTTTTTTATTATTAATTTACAATAAAATTCACTACCCAACATGAGTTTTCCTCAAGGAACCAAACCAAATTTTTCTGAAATATTTTGGGCTTAGAAATTGTTTGATGATTTTTTTTTTTCTCTATGGCAGTACTTTTTTATATAAATAAATATATTCTCAGTAAAATTTAAAAAAAATATACAGATAGGCCTATCCAATTCGCAGAGTTTTGCCATTTTGTACCCCAATCCGAAAACCACGTCTGTTTTATGTAACGCACTTTTAGGTCATATTTTGGCTTATATCTTTAAAACCGTACGCTCGATTATTTCCATTTTTTTTTGTTGAATATAGGTCTAACCAATTCATATTCAACAAGGATAATCTCTTTTCCAAATTTAAGCTTTTTGACTATTTTTTCAACATTTTGTCGTACGAATGTAGCGTAACGCCAGTTAGGAACTGCCCATATATCCTATTCTAAATGCTATTAATAGATATTTAACCTGGATTTATTACTACTACTTAAAATAGCCCCGTTCCACCAGGTAACATTTTAAGCTAATGTTAACATCTTTAATACAAATTTCCCATAAGCGGATGGACACATTCGTTTCAAATTACAGGAATCGAATTGTGATATTAGTATCCAGTATTAAAAAAAAAACATCAACTGTATAAAACATCGGCTTTCGGGTATAAAAAGTGACAGAAAAATAAACAAAATACCACGTTTTCCAACACAAAATTGTTGTTTTCAGACAAATATTTTAATGAATAATCAGCGGAAGACGAAAATCAAGGCATAAGGAATTTGAAAATGTTTAGTATAAAATTATTGCGTTTCAATAGCAAAACATATTCTCCCCACCCCACGTCTATTCAGCCACTTGGCCCCCTGAGAAAATCTACACAAAAGAAAAAATCGTTCATTAACTTGTCCTTGACTGTGAAAGAGACAGAAACACAAACACGCACTAACACACACACACCAGCTGAACCCAAAGGGAGCGCAAGACACAGAAAGAAAAGAGAGAGAGAGAGAGACTAGTCAGAAACCGGCCTCTTTGTAAGAAAAGAAAAAAACAAAAAGAAACATGCGTGAGAGGAAGACAGACACGACAACACTCATAAGAACAAAGCGAAAATGTCTACAAAGCAGAAACCAAGAGAGAACAAAATAAGAAACAGAAACAGTAGGCAGAAAACAAAAGAGAAAAGAAAAACTTAGAATGCCAATAGCAAAGCAGAGACCGAGAGAAAGAGAGCGAGCAATACTGCTGGGCTGGTGGGTGGGTGCGTGTGAGCAGAGCGGGGCGGAGTGGGAGTGCCCATTTTTTGCCCATAGGATCGAGCGAAGAGAACGAAAAAGAACAAAGCATAAGTAGCAAAAACCAGTCAGGAATTGAACAAATACTATCCAAGGTATATTTTGTACGAGGTGTAGAATTCATGGATGGCCGTCTCGTTGTCAATATGAGAAACCACGAAGTTCTTCACCCCAAATGAATGTACTTTCAACAAATCTGTGAAATCTGCTTCCCTTTTTAATTTAAAATGTATTTAAATTTTCTTCAACCTGCGAAATTGTGGTTGCCAAGTTCGTTTTGCCGAGAGACCACGAATGCAAAAGTGGTGTAAATTATGTGCGTTGATTGAATGTGGTTCTTCAGGTTGGGTCTGGAATTTGCTGGTGATTTGAACCACATTTAATGGGATCCACACACACATGCCATGATCCACGAGAACTAAAGAACTTCGACCGAAATTTGTGGCTGTCTCTTTGGCTAATTCCGTTTTCATATAACATTCCATTGTGACACATTTCACTGACCACACCACTGAAATCCCACTATTTAAGTGCATCTTTAGAATCCTTGTGGCAAAACAAGATAACAGAGATATGGAAATGGTAGCAAATTGACTGAAGTTTAGTTTAGAGATTGAAAGAAAGGGCTTAAGTGAAAGCTTTATACATAAGTGGGAAAGGAATGTAAAAGATAACTTGAATTTTAGTGAAATCTCTCAGCACGTGTCATTTTTGGTTAGTAGAATGAACTTGTCCTGTGTCGAAGATTGATCCAGAAAGTAAGTTTACGCTTGCAAATACCATTTACCATAAAAAAACAAAGATGATATTAAAATCAAAGTTTTCAAGTCGAAAATAAATGTCCAATCAGATTAATAACTAATTTTTTTTTAAAACTTTTCATTTACACGCATAAAATATTTAAGCCTTAATAAATACTCGTATGCGTTTTAATGTTCAATTTGAAGGTTGAAACAATGTTTTGGTAAACCTTCAAACCTTTCATCAAAGCAGTAATTAAACTGGTTCATTATGATAACTGAACAAAGCAAATACACAAGATAATGAACCAGTTATTCTACAAATATAATGTCCAAAGTAAAGTGGAATCATCTAATAATACTATACTTATAATGAATAGCAGACTTTTTCAATGATAAGCCGGTTTTTCATCCAGTCAATAATTACTTCTTAATTTTGAGATTTTCATAATAAAAGAAGTTATATTTTATTTTTTGCAGTGCAGTCCGAGGAGGAGGAATCGCATCGGGTAGTTCCTACCAATCCAGTTATCTGGCGCTCGTACACCCGGACATCCGAACATAGTCCCAACCTACAACGAGTCTACTGGCAGTCCAGGAAAAGATCCCATCAATTGCTCCATGAAGTGCACTGGCAGTCCAGAAATAATCCTCTAGAATGCGCTGCGTGTGCATCCACCACGAACTGCTCGATCAGATACCCCTCTCCGTTATTCTGAGGCTGCATGACTCAGCACCCTTTCTAGTGAATGACTCACCATTCCATGACTAAGGGAGTATTTACTGGTCTATTTAGTGATCCTGTGTTCAGTAGCTTGTAATCACAGCCACATTGAGGCCATCCTCCTGGCTGGCATTTTTCCAGCAACTGCCAAAACTGAACATCCAAACGAGAGGCAGCATGGCAGGCTACCAATACTGCGCCTTCTCCACAAGTTTTCTTACTTTTTGACCATGAAGCAGATGGAATATGGACGGTGAACGCTTTTCGTTGGTTTTGTTTTGAGTGCCGCAAACGTCATGTGTCCTGGCCTGAGGTCGCCGGTCGCCCTCTTACTTGATAATTTAATAATTACAACATTTAATTTTGATCACGGAAATTAGTTGACTTTGAATTTTAGTTTACGAGACACACACAGACGACACACAAAAGAAATAAGCAAAACAGAATATAAATTAACTTTTCGGCACGGCAACTTTGACTTTGAAAAATGAAAGAAGCAAAGACAGAGACAGAGACAGAGACACAGCCACAGACAATAATGTGTGAACAATTTTGAATTACAGGCAGACATCACATCAAGATTATATTCTTTAACATAATAATAATCAAGGGGCAACTGAAATGCCGGGGCGCACGGAGGAGTAGAACGACATAGCATAACCCCCCCGTATATGATAGGTAACATTTTTTGTTGCGGCTGTCGGTTCTCGAGTTCTCTTTAAGTTTAAACTTTTGCTGGCACCTCTCCTTCCGTGTTGTTGTCAAGTGCAAAGACCTTTCGCGTGTCATACGAAAAGGCGAACGAAAATAAACTAATAAAAATAAAGCAAAAGCACACATACTCGAAGCACATAGGCACATACAAAGGCAAAGGCAAAGGCAAAGAAAAAGGCAAATGCTATATGCTCTATGCTGTAACGAAAGAAAGTCAGAGGGAGAGACGGAGAGAGAGAGAGAGGGAAAGAAAGACTGGGAGTACTAGGCATACATACATATGTATGTACATTCAATCTACATATATCTATAGATATACATATGTACGTAGAAGTATTTATGTAAATACAAAAGTGAGAATAAAAGTAGCGTATGCTGAAAACATTACAGAAAATGTTCTAATTGGAAAATTGGAAATTGTTTATTTGTGTTGTGCGAAAAATGCAATCCGTTAACGTTATTATTCACTGATTTTAAGAATTGAATTTTAATTTACCATTTTCCTGTTTTTCCTCTTGAAGAAGATTTAAGGATTCCTCTCGAGTTTAGTTCGAATTGTATTAATAAAATTTCGAAAGGGAAATCATTGGGGAGTTTGCACAATAAACAATTTTAAATTATAAAAATTAAATAATAAACTATTTTAATCTTGTTTAAGTTTTAATTGAAACATGCGTCAGCACATAAAAACAAATTTTTTAATTTAAATTAATTTAAATTAAATTAAAACAGTTTTGATTGAATTTTATAAATTTTTAGGTATAAACTCGGAAACCATTGGAAATGAAAACTTAAATCCGAATTTAAATATCCATATCTGGAGGAGTCTTTACTGTAGTGTCTACTGTATTGTCTGGGAAGTATTTTCGGCTCTTGGCGACTATCGATTTTAGTTTATTTCAGTTTGGTTTTTATTATGTTTGCAAACATACACAAAAAAATGCAGACAGGCTGGGGAAATGCGTTTATTGCTCTTTTCATTCGCCAATTTCGACGTTGAGAGCATATTTATTTACCTCCCCCACTTACGTCCTATCGCACAAACAGGTGTGTGTGTGTGTCTGTGCGGATATGGGAAGGCTGACAGAAATCAGGAGGCAATGCATCGTGTAATACTCTGCTTATGTGTGTGTGTGTGTGTGTGTGTGTGTGTGACTGCTGTAAATTCTCAATTGTCCTTGAAGATAAAGGTTTTTATTGGAATGCTTCCTGATGCGAATGTTCCAATGTATCGTATAAAGAAACGATTAAATATTTTGCGCGTCAACTGTTGAATACCCCAAAATGCAGCGTTGGGAAGGAAATTTAAATTTTGAATGAATCCAACAACAACAACAAATCGCTTATCAGTGAAACTCGAGTTGATCATCAATGTGCCGCATCATGCACACGACAATTATCATTTTCAGCATTTTCAGCACAATTATAGCTAAACATTTGTATTCTATAATTATTATTATTCTATAATTATTATTATTCTATAATTATTATTATTCTATAATTATTATTATTCTATAATTATATTTTGTGTATCCCTGTATTACATTGCTATCAACTAAGCTAATTTCAGTTTATATAGTAATAGTTGTATTATTTTAAACAGCACTGAGACAGAGACGACATTGCTTAACAGTACCAAGTGAGAAAACAGTCTTGTGTTCCCCATTCTACCAAGTCTTTGATATTATAAATTTATACCCAATTAATCATTGCATTTACTGGTCTATCCAAAAAAAAACCCACTTGTCATCTCTGTTTACTGAGGAAGATATGTGTCATTCCATAAATTTAATGGGAAAACTAGTGCCAAAGCAAGCTAACTCTCTAACGCAATAAACAAGGGAGAACAGATAGCCAAGTGAAGACACTGCAACAAGCGAATCTCGACACCTTGGCCAAAACGGATTGACTTATTGTGCCCAGAGGATGCCGGACAATTGCCGGACGAAGGCGCCGGAAATGTTGCCTGGAACTTGACCAACAACACTGAAGAGAGAGGGGCAGTGCGATGAATGGAAGAAAATCCAACACAGGATGGTCGGTGATGGATGAAGGGAGCCGATAAGGACGGAACGACGACAACAGTTGACGACAATTTTCAGACAGACGAAGGACGGAAGACATGACAGTTTAACTTATGGAGCAGCGGCAGCGGCAGCTGCATCGTGGCATTCGGGGCGTGTCCAAATCCAATAAACGGAATACGAAGCAACAAATAACAAACTTGCAGAATGATGATGAAGGTTTCATGGGGTTATTCTTGTCGGGGGAGGGGATGAGGATCGGGAGTGCAAGTCACGTGACTTTGGTTAGGCATTCAAAACTTTAACCGCACCACCATACCGCACCGTTCAACCTGCTGCTGCAACTCCTACTTCTCCTTCTTGCCTCAAACTGCGTGAAAACGTCGCCCACAGCTCATCGCTAACTTTTCTGAACGTTTGAAAGTTCTTCGGGGGAGTGGCCTGAAACTTACTGAAATTATTTCCAAAATGATTATGAAGCTAACCAAGAAAATGGGGAAAGAGTTTACAAATTAGCTCAAACACACACACGGGATTCGTTTTATTAGAGTTCATATTGGGGAAGTGTTCTTTGAACTACGAAAAGGAAAGAGACAACCTCCCCACCTTCACACAAGGCACCTCTTAATGATTTCAATGGTATTTTAAACGAATTCAAATTCAAATTGGTTTCCCATTTATGATAGAATGTTATATCAAGAGCCATACCCTTATCGGGTCGATGACTGTCATCGATTGACTCGCGACCACGCCCCTAGCTAAAAGCCCATTCGGATTCGGGGCCTGGCCTGTTCTGGTCTCGTCTGGGATGGTATAGTATGGTATTCTGAGAGCCTCCTAATCAGTCAACGAGTTCAGTCATTCAGTCAGACGCAATGCAATCAAGCGTGAAATAGATCAAGAGGAGGGACAGATGAACGGAGGGACGGGGACACAGGCAGATGGAGGTACATTGGAACGTGGGTAGGGGAACTGTTCGTTCGGTCAAAGGCAAAAGCAAATCGCATATATAATTGAAACCGGAAAATATTTATTTTCATGTAAATTCCCTCGAAAAAAGAAACAGGCACATTGAGGGAACGATGGAAGGAAGGGAGGGCAGGCAGACAGCATAAAATTCTAGTATATCTAGAGATAGCTCTAGTTCCATTCCCTTCCGCGCCTTCCAATTCTACACAAAACTCAACACAACGCAACCCACCCTCTGATTCTGCGCTCACTTTACAGTTGAGTTTGGCCCCCAGTTTTACTTTGTTTTAGTGTGGGGGGTTAAACTACGTGAAATGCATAAAAACAATTGTCAGTCAGTGTGGAAATCCAAAACGAAACAACAACAACAACAAAAGAAAGCCATGGGTTATCGTTATTCCGACTGCATGATACCCAGCGAAAATGAGAATAACGTTTGACATGGCAATCCTGACAATTGAATTTTCCCAATTCTGCATTGAAGGACTGAAAGAGTGCAGTATTGAATTAGTTCTGAGTCGATATTGTTCCAAAAGAAGAATCCAAGAATATATTACACATTTACATACAGCCCAATACACCCTTGCACACTTCGCATACGGGGTAGACAGAAGCCAAACAGAATGAATGAATGAAATGAAAGAAAAAGCGAAAATCAACTGCAGTCAGCAGAAGCAGCGACAGCGACAGAAACCGCAAAAATGGTTTTATCTATGGGGCTCAGGCGGCGGCCCTGCTCAACCAGCGACAGAACCAGAACCAAAAACCAAAGCCAAAGCTCTGCCCCCCGATGGGGTTGGGATTTAGATCGTACTGCTGTTTTTTGTATAGGTCCATTATCTAATAGCAGGGATATAGAATGAATGAGTCTTGTTCTCAATTCTCTGTCTGTGGGGGGCACAGTAGTGAAACTATTTTGAAAAACTTTAACCCTTTTTTTTCCCCTGTTACGGTACAATAACAACACCAATTTATCTGTGTGTTCCACGGGGTCTTATCTGGTATACAGTTTAATATCTAGTATTTAAGTAATGCTTATACACTAATGAGCGATAAGGCACAATAAATGGATAATAGTATGATCGAAACGAGCAATTAAATGGAATTATAAAATAGAGTATTCATTCAAATTATCAATGGAAGTAATTGTCTTCAATATAAAATATTTATGATTCACACGCATTTCAGAAAGGTTCAACTTTCAACGCCACTCAATTAGTTTGTACATATTCGAATTTCGATTTAAAGTACTATTTTTATACTGTACAAAAAATCTGTGTTCCCGTTTATGTATTTCAGTTGCTTAAACAGCTGTTTTCTTTAGTTGACAGCCTGAAAATTACAGCAAAAGTCTAGCTATTCTAGTGTATTATCAGGTGCGGATTATTTGTGATTTTCTTTGTGATTCTGTAATTTGAGATTATGAAATATGTGTTTTATATTGTTTTAATTGCAAGTGTGTTTATTAGAGCATTCCAAACGATTATCATTACTATAAATCGTAAAGCGATATCACACCCACTGTTGAACCTCAAGAACTCGTGAACTTTTACTTAAACAAAAAGCCGCTCAGCAATTAGACATAAAGTGAATAATTAACCAAGTAGCTGTCTATGTAGTATATACAGAAAGCCGGACCCGAACGAACGTGGAGATGTCGTTGTTCCCACGAACCGTTCAATCAATCAATAATAGCTCCATGCTCGCAACAAGAGAGCATAGATACAGAGAAAGAATGTGTATGTAGAGAGCCCCGAAGGAGCAGCGTCTGCTTTTCTGTCATTTACCATTTCCTGTCTTAGTGCAACATCCTCGGCGGAGCGGGCATCCAACATGAAGTCGTGCAGTAATTTCATCATTGGACAGGCAGGCCTTCGGAATCGAGAGCGAGGTAGAGAGGATCACAAAGAACACACGGCACACACTGAACCCAGCAGCAGTTGGAAAAGAGAGCGGCGGGAGAGAGCAAAACACGTTACACTGGCTTTTTTTGTGAGTTGCCGCCTGGTGCTTCTTCTTTTTATGAATTGACTGGATTACACACACACACACACACACACACACGCAGAGGTATATACTATATTGGTAAGATTGTACCTTTTTTTTCTAGATTTATGATTAATTCACAATTTCGTTATTGATTTTGGGACTTTTTAAATCAGCTGCGATTTTCACAGGAACAAACTTTTTACATTCAGATACACTTTCACATATACATATATACACCTACACACACTCAAAGGAACAAAGCCTTAAATCATGATGGGATTGGTTCGGTTTGCTTTTCACTTGTCCGCAGTGGCGTTGTTCTCCAACCCTCGTGCGCAGGGGGAAGAGGCAGAAGAAACAAAAGAAAACGTGCTTGACGATCGACAACACACGAAAATTGTCTCTCGTTTCATCTACGAGTCTATTCCATGCAGACGAGTGAACTGGTGCGGCCAAAGCTTCGCGGCGGAATAATGCTCGCAAAAAGTATCTCACGCATCGCGAGAGAGAGAGAGAGAGAGAGAGAGCACGTATCACAGTGCAAGAGAACAGCAGCTGTTATTGCTCAGCGAGCAGCAGGCGACAATAACATAATCAGCAACAATTTATGCTGCCATGCCGAGAGAAACGCTAATGAGGGGCACTGTAGAAGGGGATTGAAGGCAAGGCATCCAGCTCGCTCTCAGTCTACACACTCCCATTACCCATTATCTCACTCTCTTTTCGCAAAGCACACGTGCAACAAGACGTAAGCTTTGCACACTGTCTATCTGGTCTCTCTTTATGTGTGAGAGTGTGTTGGTTAAGCCGCATTTGGCATAGTTTTTTTTTTACATAATGCGAGAGCAAAGCTGTTAAAGAGAACTGCGCTGCAAGCTGAGCTTGATTGTTGTTGTGTGGGCAGTCTCTCGCTGCCAACTTTGAATTTGTGAGAGCGTTTGTGTTTGATATAAGTGGCTGTTGGAGGTGAACGAGAGAGACAGAGAGAGACAGAGAGAGACAGAGCTGTGTGATCATGATTTTGCAAGCCCAAGCTCAAGCCAGCTGTTTTTTTACAACAAAGAAAAGTAAAGAAAAGGGGAAGAAGCAAAGTCGAAAGCTGTATGCCCTTTTGTATGAGAATATCGTTTAAAACGTCATTATTTTTAAAAGAAAAGAAAAACATACCAAATAAACACAGAAACTGAGTCAAAATCCAAATAAAATTTACTTAAATATACACACATCCATACATATGTATGTATTTAAGGTTTATTTTAGCTTCCAACTATGTACCATTCGCATTATTAGTTGTGTTTTTGTCCGTTCGTCATAATCGACTGACTATTCCCCGCTTGTATATCAGTACTGGGCATAGAGCTGTATAAGTGAATTACATTACAAGTTATCATTCAATCATTATTTTTCTTTTTTAATTTTTTAACTTTTTTTGTTTAAGTCTCAGAACTAGTTAAAATTAAACTAATACCATTATGGTCAACAACTATTATTACACATTGTAAGGAATTCCAAAAATGTATAACTTTATCAATTTTATTTAAATTACAAGGGACTTCTCCTTATTTTGATTATTTCGATTTGACGTTACATGGCAAACTCTATGCAAAACCACATGAGCTCTGTTCTTTCTCTCCTGCTACGCGACAGTGACTGGCAATTAAGTTCGTTTAGAGAGCAGTGTCGGACTCTGACAAACAGAGAGTAATACTAAGAAATTAATTTGTCAAACAATTTGCCGCTCAAATTTGTATTTAATTAATGCAAATGAGTGGGGGTGGTTACAGTGGCTGACAAAAGTCAACCATCACATGAGCACCGTTTCTACCTCCCTCTTTCATCTCCAGAGTCCTGCTTAGACTTTTTTCATCCGCTGTGTTTAGGTAGCTTACAGAGAGAATAAGAGTCAAGTGAGCATTTAAATGACACAGCGGAGCAGCTGTCCAACCGCAAGGGCTATTTATACAAGGTGAGGCATTGGAAGAGTACTCTCCTCCGATAGTCGCCTATTTTTTTTCAGCAGCTGCAGACATAATAAATCAGCTGCACACAAAAAACAGTATGCGGGCTAGCGGGAACCTTTTAAAAATACACCTTGGCCAACCCGGTTAAGATGGGTCCAGTGGTGCCGATTCCGTTTTTTCCCCATCAAACCTAGATTTTCTTGAAGACCAACTGCAGGAAAATAATACACAAACACAAACCAAAATTCTCTTGAACATTATTCGTAATTATGAATTAAATATTACTATTTGTTTCGTTTTATTTATTAGCGAAAACATTTTCTCGCCTGTCAGCGACAACAATAAGGAGAGTGCGAACGTAAAACGCTTGCTATTTTTTTCTAGCGTTTGTCTCTGAGAGCCGAGAGAGTGGGTTGAAAATATAAGGGTCCGACACCCAACTGATGAGACCACCTTATATAGTTCCACCATCCACTAGATGGGACAGAAGAACGTGCCAAGAGACAGTTAAAATCCATACACATTTACACACATTGTAAATATGTACATATGTACATATGTATGTATGTATTAGAAGCCAGAAGAGAGAAACAACTAAGAGAATGAGAACTAAACCAGGTCTAGCCGGCAATGCAAATCAATCAGTGCGTTGGTTGGCCACACGCAACAAAAAGAAAACATCACATTTTCCGTCATTATCATTACAAGCGTCTTGGATGTTGGAAAATTGCAAGCATTGCCAGCTAATTGGGTGCCATTAGAAGGGATGGAGAAAGAGAAGCAGCCGGAGAAGCAGGACAAAAGGAGTGAGTGAGAAAGAGCAGAGCGCGGCGTTTGTTCAATTAGAACTTAATCGTAAAAGCAGAGAAAAGGGAGAAAGAGTGAACGAAAAAGTTTGCGAAAGAAACAAAGAACAGCAAAAGCGCACCATAATAAAACTGTAAGAAACATGTACATACACACATGATCATAATAATAGGTACACGTTAAAAATTTTATTTTACATTTTAAATTTTTTTGCTACATTTGTTAACTACATCTACATGTAAAATGTAGATAATACATCTAGAACAAATATTCTACATCTACCATTTAGATTCTACATCTCCTCCGCTAGGGGTTGCTCGCGCATTGCACAGGGCAGAGTGTGTGCGAGCGAGACAGAGAATGAATAGCGTCAGCAGCGCCAGAGGAGGTGGGGGAAGCAACTGAAAATTAATTTCTTCATTCTGGCTATATCAATGATCCGATCTGATTCAGATTCGGCAATCTGATAGATATGGTCATTCTCTACGATACTGCGCTTTTAGTTTTATCGTATCTGCAAAATTGTGGCTGCCACAGATTTTCGTCCTTTGTGGAGGCGGAAGTGGGCGGGGCGAAATTTTGAAATACACTTGTAGCAGTGTGATATCACATGAGTCTCGAAACAAAATTTGGTTGCTCTAACTCTTACAGTCTCTGAGAACTAGGCGCTCATCAAGACAGACAGACAGACAGACGGACAGACGGACGGACAGACAGACATGGCTCTATCGACTCGGCTATTGATACTGATCAAGAATATATATACTTTATGGGGTCGGAAAATTTTCCTTCTCTGCGTTACACACATCCACTTTTACCACAAATACAGTATACCCCTTAACTCTTTTTGAGTACGGGTATAAAAAACGGATATGAAAACGCTCCAAAAAGCTTCTTAACTGAGATGTTCCAATTAGTAAACCGACGACGACGCCGCTGTCGACCCATTATCCGAGCAGAAAGAAGACGCTGGCAGAACAGAATAGTCCCCCGACTGAGTGAGGGATAGCAAAAGTTTGCTCAAAATCAGACACACACATAAATCATTACAGCATTCGAAAAAAGTAACAAAGGAAAGGAGGAGAAGGAATGGGCAGTGGATACGAATGAGTCGCAGGCAACATGAAAGAAAGAATCGCAAGTAATAAGAACGCCGCAACAAACGAAGTAAAGGAAGAACAAGAAGCGCAGAAATGCGAATGCACCACATGCAGGGGAGCAACAACAAAGTAAAACTGAAACAATAAGCAAACAAACAAAAAAAGAGGAAGGGGACCGGAACGAGACTCCACTCGACTTGTCTCTTTTGCACATCTTTCCCTTGCTCAGTTCTAATACACCACTTTTAAACGCAAATCAATGACCTACGACATCAACAAGAGAGCGCAGCGGCGTCAGACACACGCTGAGAGCGAAAATATAGTTGTGGATAGCAGGAGAAGGCAAAGCATGAGGTTTTGGGGAGGTTTGGAAAATGCTGCTGCTTCCTCCCACCCCTTCGCCGAACAAGTGCAACAGCTACAGTAAGCACTCGCAAGAAAAGAAAATGCAGGAATATAAATGCTCAAATTTCTTCGAGTAGTCGGTTCAAAATAGTGACCCTGTGGGAATTTTTGATGTATTTTTTGTGTTGGCGTGTTCAGTGACAGCTACAGGAACCAAGTTCCTTGTAAGAACCAATGCGTATATACCGTCAGTAAAAGAAAATTCGCGCAATCCTCGCAGACAAGAAATACAAGTGAATAAAATGCTATCAAACATTTGCATTTATATTAGTTTCTTCTGACAAGTTTTCACTGTTCGTATTGCTTAACACCTTCAACATTAACGTCTCACTTCAGTGCTTACTGTAGCAAAGGAAAAAATTAAGCTCGACAAAAGTGGAGTAAGAGCGCGAAGCGTCAAAGGGAGGAGGAAAATACTAAGAACAGCAAGAGCTGAAAATACACCAGCAACAATAACTTTGTTGAAGCTCTCTTTTTGGCGTGTTTTTTACGAGTACGAACCGAGAGAGACCAAGAGGGAGGAAGAGATTGGAAGCTTTTTTGTTGTCGTCCTGTTTGGAGTTCTATCCTGCTGCCTTCTGCCTTTTCAGTCTCGCATAAATGCAATAAATATTTTACTTTAGTGAGGGGGGAGAGAGAGATTGCACAAAAGGAAGTTGTATCAAAAAATATACATACATGTATGTATGTACATACACTCCGTATAAAAGAGGTTGCCAAAGAAGCACAAATGTAAGCTTATGGTGAACTTTGAATGCTCTTTTGTTTTGAATAATAATAATACCTACTAATGGGTTTAATATCATTCGCACAGCAGAGGTTCGATTCCCTACTTTCGCTACTAGTCTTCAGGGAAAAGGGTATTAGGAGTGCTGCCCTACCTAAAGCCCTTTTTCTCGACAATTTTCTTGATAAAAACATAATCGATTGTGCGCTAACCAACACTTGAACACATGCACAAGTCCCATGCCCGTGTCTGTGCCTACATCTGTACGTGTTTGTGTGTGCGAAGGAAGTGAAAAGGAAATTGCAGTGCAATGTGAATCACCTGGACCAGCAAGATGGAGTGAGCGAGTGAGGGAGACGAAGGTAGCGCTTGTAGAACGAAGAACCAAACGAGTGAAATTCTTTAATTAAAATTGTTTTTCCTATAAACAATTGTGACATAACGAGGAGCAGAAAGCAGAGGAGCAGAAACTGCTCATTAAGTCCCATTGCAGAGAGTAAGTAAGTATTAAATTCTTTTATTTATAAACTGCAAAGCGAATTGAATGCGAATGCCGTTCGGTCGGTCTCTCTCTGCCGTGTCTGCTGGGGTCTGGTCTGTTGATTTCTAGGTAAAATACCAATAGTCTGTTTGGTTTGGTTCGGCGACTTGGCCAGAGAGTTCTCAAGTTATCAAGTTGACCAACCAACCGCCCAACGACATGTGAGGAGTGCTCCAAGTGTTGTCTGGTGTCTGGTCTGTGTGGCATGTGCAATGTTCTGGCTTTATAAGGCTGAAATATTGCAACCGGAATGGAATCTCCCTCCTTCCCCTCTCTCTCTCTCTCTCTCTCTCTCTTTGCATTAGCAGCAGCACATCAGAGACACCACGCGAAGTTAAGAAAATGCATCAAAAGAAACAGCACAGACAACAAATGACAGCCAGAACAGCTAAACAAACCCCCATGGAACAAGAAGAAAAACTCACAAAGAAAATTCATAGAGAAAGAACAGCTGCACACAAGTGTAGAAATTATCAAATCAGCAATGAAGTTTTCCACAGTTCCATTAGGCGAACATTCACATTCGCAGATTATGCTGGTTCCACTGACACGGGACAGGTCCAAATCGCTCGTCGCGAATGGACTATTTGCGACAGGGACCCTATTCGGGTAATTCAAAACGAATGTGTCCGTTCGCTTATGGGGAAATTTCTGCCGCTAAAATGACAGTTGCTATGTGGCAAATTGGTACTACACATATGTACATTCATAAATACATATGTTAGTACGTATAATGATCTGAGGGTAGTCATGCTTAAATTTCAATATTCAATTGATTTCTGTCCAATAAAAAGGAATTTAAAGAGCCAGTGCAAGAAAAAACAATATTGATTCCTCAGTTTGCTCTAATATCAGTGATATGCAGGTAATTTGTAATGATATTTTGTTTCAACAATATCGAAGTTCGAAGTTCAAACACATTATCTTTAGAAATAGACCTATTTCCAATGACTCATTTAAAAGCCCCTCATTATCATCCCTATCTGGCGCCATTAGTCGATTGAACCCACGTTGAATAGTTTCCAATTAAATTAACAAATTCGCAAACCCAATGAAAAAGTCCTTTGCACAAACTACTTGCCAACGGACACAAAAAAGACCCACACCCACACCCATGTTCAAATCGAAAGTTTTAGCCTAAATAAAAAGAAAAGCGACGAAACTTTAACAATTCTATTTCATGATATTTTCTGGTTAGGTTAATCAATAGTCTCGTTGCTTTCGTTGTATCCTGCGCTTTTATGGTTTTCCCCGGAGAAGTTTGTTCATTTTCATTGCTCAACTTTTATTTGAACCCCCCCCTTAAAGGTTTCATATTTCTTTGGGCCCCATAAAACTATTGTTATGGGCCATCGATTGCCTGGGCTAAGTTATCCATTATTAAATGATTTAGAGCGATGGTTTGGGCGGTTCGAGCGATTGTTTAATCATTCCTCAACATTAAGAGCTGTCAATCGGCACATTTAATGGCCAGTTTGAGACGCACAAGAGAATGCTGAAAAATAAGATGCCCGAGTATTACAAAAACAACACAAATGTCGTGCGCATAACACGACAAATCTATGATGCTCGACTCGAGTCTCGCCAACTGCGGGTCTGCTCAACGCTGATGTAATATCAGTTAAGTATACAGTGTTACAATGAATCCGCTTTGTGTGTAATCCCTTATTGATATTATTCCAGAAACATTTATTTGATTCGATTATGCTGATATTTATTATATACTGAATAAATCGGATATGTATTAGAAAACTTTAAATTTCCATTGTCGTAGGAGTTCAATCGAAAACCACTTGAGGCAGTTTATTCCCGATAGAGAAGAGTTATCGGAAATATAAATCTGCGTCAAGTAGTTATTGATTGATGATCAGAATCGAATGTTTTAACATTAAAATATATGTATGGCTTTAAACACATATTTATATACACATGTACAGCTACGGCCATGGAAATAGTATTACCACACCTCACCACCTTCAGGACTGTTTTTTTTTAAGTCACCATCAGTAAGTTTATTTCAGTTATTGAATATTTTGATAAAAGAAATTGTTGGATGCTGCTGTACTTTTAATTTTGGAGCGTAAAAGAAATCATTGCTCGGTCCAGGAGAGGAGAACTAAGGGTAAGCTTAAAAACTAAAGGCAGCAGGTATTATGGAATTGAAAACTAAGTTGTATGCACTCTCACTATTGTATTCAACTCAGCTAACTATAGGAAGTAGACTGAAAATCTATTTTGAATGCAAAGCCTTCTATTTTGGAGGACGGTCGGTGATGGTTGAGTGCAAGACAATACATATGTACATTCAAAATTATCAAAAACGAGACGGAACGGGTGAGTCGCTTCTGGACGCGACTCTACTTTTATACCCGTACCCGTACTGTTTTTGAGTACGGGTATACAAATTTGTATCGTTCTGTCGGTTAGCAAAATCCCATATGGGCTGGCCCATGGTGGAACTATGTAAGGTGGTCCCATCGCGAGAGCTTCGATCTTTTGAGGGTACTTATTTTCTGCCAGTCAGCGGAATCAATAACGAGAGAGCGAACGTAAAACGCTTGCTAACTCTTTCTAGCGCTTGCCTCTCTGAGAGCCGAGAGAGTGGGTTGGAAAAATAAGGTTCCGCCACCCAACTGATGGGACCACCTTATATAGTTCGATACTCGATACGAGTTGAAATTTGACATGTCTGCCTAAATAAGAATGGACTATAAGGCACTAATAATTTTGTTGCGATGGCAGCTCATTTTGGCGGTCAAGGCGGTTAAATTTCACCCCACCTAGTACTTTATAATTCATTAGAGTTGAAAAATGTCTCTCAAAATAATTTTTCTACAGGATAATGATCCGAAACACTCAGGAGAGAGCACTCTATGAATTGGGTTACATATGAAAATATCGACGTTTTGCTAAATCCAGCTCAGTCCCTGGATCTCAATCTCATCGAAAACTTATGGAAGAATGTCAAATACATTGTAGCAACTTCAAATCCGTCAACCAGAGATTAGTTTTCAATAATTATAATTCTGGATGGTTAGCAAATATTGTATGTACATACATACTAGAGCCCTGCATGAATCCACAGTATTAATCAAATCACAACTATACTCATTCCTCTTTAGTGCTTTCGATCATTACGCATCCTTGCTTCCGTCAGATTCGGATCGACCCGAATCACTAAAATCAGCATCGGATAGCTCTTTTACTTTTCGCAAAACATTTTCTTGCTATATCTGAAATTCATTTCTTCAGTTTCAGCTGATCTGAATACTGTTCAGATCATCTAAACTTTTTTTGATAAAAAATTCCATATATTTTGCTTGGGGCAGAGTGGCAGCTCATGCTCTACGGTTACACTGCTTTGTGTTTTTTTAAATCTGCTAAAATTTCACATTTTGTATTAAAACAAGCAGAAATTTATTATTTGTGGGCGCTGTGAAGATGGAGAACGTCAACGCATAGGGATAGAAATGCTATCATCCTGTTTTTATCTCCTTATAAATTAATAAAATGAGTCCCGAGCATAAAATAAAATAAAATCCATATTAACAGTATTCATTCGACTGCCTTAATTAGATTAAATTTGCGCTTGTTTCATTCCATTTTTAACGTGTGAGTGTCTTTTTGTCGACAAAAGTTATAATATGTCTATATTTCGCTCGGGCCCAGGAAATACCATCGGTTGCTTTCCCAGTAATTTTCGGTGTTTATACCCGTACTCGGAGAGTTAATGGGTATATTAGATTTGTGGTAGAAGTTGATTTGTGTAACGCAGAAAAGAAAACGTTTCCGACCCCATTAAGGTATATTTATTCTTGGCCCTGTCTGTCCATCTGTCTTAATAAGTGCCTAGTTCTCAGAGACCATAAGAGCTAGGGCAACCAAATGTAGTTTCCAGACTCATGTAATATCACACTGTTACGAGTTTTTTTAAAATTACCCCCGCTTCAACAAAGGACAAAAATCTGTGGCATCCAAAATGGCCATACCCAACAGATTGCTGAATCTGGTTTAGATCGGTCATTTATAGCCAGAATGAATCGATTTCTCATTCTTTCAAATAGAGAGATAGCGAAAAAAAACATCGAAAAAAACCCAACACAGGACGAATTGATCAGGAATCATTGCTGGCGCTAGTTCTGATGATCGCGCATGATTAGTGATAGTGATGATTAGTACGATACATTTTTCTCTCATTTTTGCTTTTTTGTGTCTGCGGCCGTTCATATTTTTCCCATATTTTGACTCATTAGTTAAAAATTGGGCAACAACAAGTCGTCTTCTATCGATATTTTTAGCTATTTTAGCAACAGATAATCCAGATACCTTGTATGCTTTGATTTGTCCTTTTTCCTACATCGGCTAACGCTTTAGCGCGACCCATTATACGATTATATTAAATTAATAAGTCGAAAGTAACGAAAAAGTTTGATCAACGAAGTTTAAGTTCTTCCAAAGATAACGATCGAAACTAAACGCATGACTAAACGCTCAAGTTGAAGAATTTACCTACTTACAGTTTAATACCTAAATCTTTCTTCTAATCATATTACAAACGAGAAGGAACGTGAGTCGCTTCTAGTCGCGACTCTACTTTTATACCCGTACTCAGTCAGTATATAAATTTGTGAGCTTATGATTGAAATTTAAAAAAAATTTTTTTAATTTTACATTTTTTGGTACATTTGTTAACTACATCTACATCTAAAATGTAGATTATACATGTAGAACAGATATTCTACATCTACCATTTAGATTCTTTATCCCCTCCGCTAGGGGTTGCTCGCGCATTGCACAGGGCAGAGTGTGTGCGAGCGAGAAAGAGAATGAGTAGCGTCAGCAGCGCCAGAGGAGGTGGGGGAAGCAACTGAAAATTAATTTCTTCATTCTGGCCATAATAATGATCCGATCTGTACCAGCATTGGCAATCTGGTAGATATGGTTATTCCTTACGATACTGCGTTTTTAGTTTTATTGTATCTTCAAAATTGTGGCTGCCGCAGATTTTCGTCCTTTGTGAAGGCGGAGGGGGCGTGGCACAATTTGGAAAGAAACTTGATTCAGTGTGATATCACATGAGTCTGGAAACAAAATTTGGTTGCTCTAGCTTTTATAGTCTCTGAGAACGAGGCGTCAAACAAGACGGACGGACAGACGGACAGACAGACAGACATGGCTCTATCGACTCGGCTATTGATACTGATCAAGAATATATATACTTTATGGGGTCAGACAATTTTCCTTCTCTGGGTTACACACATCCACTTTTACCACAAATACAGTATACCCCTTAACTCTTTTTGAGTACGGGTATAAAAAGAAAATACACTTTAATTAAAAAAAGAAATTAAGTCTCGAACGTGCTTTTTTATGAGCAGTCGATGATAGAAAACTGACCTAGTGGGTTGTCCTATTCATGTGTACGTCGTTTCAGAACTGGTAGCATTGCGATCTTAGTCGTACAGATACTATAGAGAAAAATTGATTTGATGATTTTTGGTACAAATTTCCAACAATTTTTTGGTAAGGTTGCCGGATACACCCCAACACACAAATATGTATAGTATATTATCAAAGAAAATACTCGTAGCTATCAATCCTCACACTCCTACCATCCAACCATAGCTGTATTATCGATGGGCCTTTTATGTATGGACAAATATTATTGATTAAAATAAACGGGGAACGTCACAATCGTAGATATCAATCCAACACATGGGACGGGATACAGGATAACACGAAACAAAAACTGCAATCTGGGACCAATCACAGGTTGATCAACCTCTGGGGATTGGGGTTAAGGTTACTCACCGCTGCATTTCGGTTGGCGGCGGCCACCACGGAGTTGTTCATGTACTGGTTCTGGGGCGGCATCATGGCAGCGCCCATTGGAACCGTGGGCTGTCCGCCCATGTAGACGTAGTCCTGAGGTCCGCCGGGCGGGCCGAGTGGTGGCTTGGGCATGCCCCCGTTCATGCCCGGATGCATGGCACCAGCATGGTGATCGTACATGCTGCCCGACTGGGCGTACGGGGGTATGTGCCCCAAGGCAGCGGCATGACTAAGAAGATTGGAGTTGTACTGTCCGGGATGACCGCCGGGTTGCTGTTGCTGCTGATGCTGCTGCTGCTGGCCAGGATGCTGTTGGTTGCTGAGACCGACTCCCAGGCCATTACCGTTGCCCAGGCCGTTTCCTCCACCCATCAGATGATGCGGTGGCCCCTGATTCTGTTGCTGCTGCTGGGGATGCGGAGGCTGTTGCTGCTGGTGCTGGGCCGCCACGGCAGCGGCTGCCTGGGACATCATGTGGTTGTGCTTGGCCACGGCTGCGGCCTGTTGCATGGCCGCCATGTTCGCAGCTGCCGCTGCCATTGATGGGTGGTGGAGTCCGCCGTTCGATCCTGAGCCACCGCCTCCTCCGCCGTTGCCACCGCTCATGCTTCCGAGTCCGCTGCCCATGCCAATGGTTCCGATAGCTCCAGGTCCACCATTGCTGCCGTTCCCAGGCTGCAGCTGTCCGCCTGGAGCTGCATTGGCTGGATTCATGGGGGGATTGTACTTCCATTTATCCGGGTTCTGCAAATACCAGATAAGAAATTTTTGATAAAAACCAGGTTCTTATTTTTGTCAACGCCATTCCAACCCACCCTACCCTTTGCCATTCCTTTACTGTTTCTGCTGTCTCATTGCCAAAAAAAAACGAGAAGGAACGTGAGTCGCTTCTAGTCGCGACTCTACTTTTATACCCGTACTCAGTCAGTATAAAAATTTATGAACTTATAATGGAAATTTAAAAAAATTTTTAATTTTACATTTTTTTGCTACATTTGTTAACTACTACTACTACTATTATTTAAGGGGTAACGCCACTGTAACTCAACTTTTTTCGGTGTTTTTTTGAGTGTTTTTTTCATGGAAGGGATGCACAGAAATGAACAATTTTTGGATATGTTATTAATCATATATTTAACTACAACAAAATATTTTTGTTATAAAAAAATAATCCAAAATGGCGGCCCTAGAGCCATTCTCCTGCGACGTGTTTCACTGGAAGCACTCCGCGGCACGCAGCGTAAATTCCGTACGTGTTTCCCTGCGGAATGGTATTCTAAAGATGTAGTCAAAATTTCAAATGAAAATATTGAAAATTGTTTGAGTTATGCTGCGTGCCGATTTCGGAAACCGTGTTTCGAGAAAAACGCGTTCAAAGTTTTGATATGTGATATAGATATGCAATAATGATAAATTCGGCCATTAAAAAATAATTATCGTTAATCTGTAATCCCAGGACCATAAAGAGTCCCTTCCACGTCCAAATATTCGCCCTCCATGTCCTTCCTGGACGATTTCGTACTTGAGCGCGCCTCTTTGGCCGCATCAGTCAGAGATCGCTCTGTGTGCTGGCTGCGTTTTGCATCCGATTCCTGGCCACAGTTGTAGGCCTAGATACCAATATCAATGTCAAGAACCTTCATAATGTGGAGGAAACTAGTTAAACCATCGTTGAAGGTGGATACAGCGATATAAGTTGCTATATCCAAGAAATGTCTATTTAGCACGTGTTAACAAGTCACAAACACGTAATTTAACGTATTTTTCCTCAAAAATGCTTCTAAAGGATCAGAAATACTCACTAACTATATCTATTGATGCATAAGTGAAGTTAGAAGCCCAAAATCTAAGTTATCGAGACCAGGTATCGGCTCGACCCAGGTAGTCCTTCCGAGGCGGCCAGAGGCGCTCGGTACAAGAACTTGGAAATGTTGGGGAAAAAATATTGTTTCAGGGATAAAAGTGTTTCTATCGGATGCTAAAGGGTTTAAAGTATTTTTAAGCCAAAAAAAAATATTTACTTTTTTACATAAATTTACAATGGCGTTACCCCTTAACTAAAATGTAGATTATACATGTAGAAGAGATATTCTACATCTACCATTTAGATTATACATCTCCTCCGCTAGGGGTTGCTCGCGCATTGCACAGGGCAGAGTGTGTGCGAGCGAGAAAGAGAATGAATATCGTCAGCAACGCCAGAGGAGGTGGGGGAAGCAACTGAAAATTAATTTCTTCATTCTGGCCAGAATAATGATCCGATCTGTACCAGATTTGGCAATCTGATAGATATGGTCATTCTCTACGATACTGCGTTTTTAGTTTTATCGTATCTTCAAAATTGTGGATGCCACAGATTTTCGTCTTTTGTAAAGGCGGAAGGGGGCGGGGCGAAATTTTGAAATACACTTGTAACAGTGTGATATCACATGAGTCTGGAAAACAAATTTCGTTGCTCTAGCTTTTATAGTCTCTGAGAACGAGGCGCTCATCAGGACGGACAGACGGACAGACGGACAGACAGACAGACATGGCTCTATCGACTCGGCTATTGATACTGATCAAGAATATATATTGTTTATGGGGTCGGAAAATTTTCCTTCTCTGCGTTACACACATCCACTTTTACCACAAATACAGTATACCCCTTAACTCTTTTTGAGTACGGGTATAAAGAAAGAAAAAAACAAGCGCCATAAGCTGTTTATGCAACCATTTCTGGCAGGCAGCTAACTTTCGGAACTTACACAAGCCCCACCCGCTTAGCCTGCCCCTTGGGGGTGCAACATTCCAGGCAGATATCAAGAGCCTGCTAACGCTTACGCTTACGCTGCCGCTGCCTGACGCAAGAAGCACACATGCTCCACCACAGCGGAAACTGCGACTGTTTTTGGCAGCCAAAGAAGGCTAAGAAAGCGATATAAAAACGGTTCCCCACGCAACAAGAGAAAATGGTTACGAAAACCCAAGACCTATCCGACCAAATCTATTTATATACACATGTATGTATTAGATGCAGTTTAACGGGACAATTGATCCTCCCTGTCTTGTCCCCCAAATGTTGCCATTTTATTATTCTTACCAAACCAGAAAAACGAAAGAACTGAATAATCTTAACAGAATGCCATCAACCATATAGTATATACCAAATATATACATATGTATATAAAATATCCTTTTTCCCCTCATTCACCCGTCCTTATACTTACATCAATGCCGTGACCATCATCGCCGCATGCCCAACGCGTTTGCTGTTGCTTCTGGGCAAAGTGGGCCGCGTACTCGGCGGCAGCTGCCTCATGCAAGGTCGATCCTACGCCACCAGCTCCCACTCCGACTCCACCGCCACCAGGCGAAGGACGCTGCTGGAAGACGTAGCCGACGGCAGCGGCTGCTGCGGCACCAGCTGCATCGGCGGCATCCTGTGACACACCGCCGCCGCCCCGGGATGACCCTATAATGGCGTCCGATCCAACGCCGACGCCGCCGCGTCCGTTACGATCATCGTTACCACCCAAAAACTTCATGTGTTGTTGTTGCTGCTGCTGCTGTTGTTGCTGCTGCTGCTGCTGCTGCTGTTGTTGAAGGTGTTGAAAGTAGGGTGGTGCCGGACCGTAATGTTGTTGCTGCTGCTGTTGCTGTTGGTAGAGCTGTTGCTGTTGTTGATGATGATGCTGCTGCTGTTGATGATGCTGCTGCTGCTGCTGCTGTTGATGCTGCTGCTGCTGTGGATGGTGTTGCGGCGAGGGCGTCGATATGGAAATGGTGGGCGCGGTTAAGAGCTCAATTTTGACGGCTTTTCAAAGCTGTCGCAGCTGACGAGGGGCGCGTATTGCTAACTGTGGGGAACGAAGAAGACTGCGAGAAATACTACGAGGACGACCACCGCCGACGACGGACGATCGAGAGGGCGCGACTTTAACGTGGTCTCGTTACGTTACGTTTTTACGTTCCTTTACAAATCTCGCGCTTACAGTGCTTCTCAAGCTTTCGATCGTTTCAAAATCTGCACAGTGGTATTTCCTGTATTATTTATACACATACACAAATTATTTCTATCATTGATTTTGTTGTTGTTGGGAAACCACACTCACTTTTTAGCTTAACACATTAAACATTAATTTACAGCATTTGCTTGAGATTTCTTCGCTTTTATTTATTGATTTTCTCATATCATATTAAAAAAATATTGGATTTGTTGTCGGGGAGTTATTATTATTTGTCTTTTTTTACAGAAATTTACACTATTTAACACAAATTTTAAGAATAATATTTTACACAGTTGCACAGTTGTTGTTTGGGACTTAACAAAAAAGAACTTTATCATGTAATTACGTATGGAAAATTGGTTAAAATTGGTTGAATTTTTACAGATTTTATTATTTGAGAATTGTGGAATTTTCTTCTTTTTGAATGAACTTGTTTGTTATTTATAATTAGGATGAATTTTAATTTACACGACGTTTAATGATGAAAATATACACAAACTGAAATGAGAAAGATGGGGAAAAACGTTTATTAATTTTTGTATCAAAGAGTCAAGATGTTAGGACAGTGTCCTTCCTTTACAACAATGTCTGTAAGGTGTGCCTCCGACTGGCACAGGCCATAAGTAGTACCAGTTTATTGCTACCCTCCTGTGGCACAAGTAGGCAACAAAACAAAACACGAAAAATTCTCAATAAAAGAAAATTCTCTTAAAACTGAAAGATGAGTAAAACAAATGCCAGAACTGATTTCCTCATTATGAAAACAATAACAAAACTGTGAAGGGAGAATGGTGGGCCAGAGGAGGCCGGGTAGGCAGGGAGTCCGCGAACAAGAAGAAGCAGATCCAAGAACAACGCAAAGCTGAATCATGCGCGAAAAATACAGAAAAGAAAAAGAGCACAGGGAAGAATGCGAAGCTCGAACTTGGAATACCCCGCTACAGAGATTTATTAGTAATGAATATTTAATAAAACGTTATATGTATATCCTTTAACTGAAATGAATGGAACGGGTTTTTCAAATCTGGTCAGTACAATAGTAATTGATGTGTGAGATATGTGATGTTGATTAAAATAATTTAATTTGTTGAGCCTGAAACACGGACTTTGCTTTCAGATAATACTCTTACACATACAACATACAGGGTATCAACCGCGAAAAGACAACGCGAAGCGAGCGGCAGCGACAGCAAATAAGAAGGGGGCGGAGGGAGGTTGAAAATGGAAAACATATAGAATTAACATACACACATAAACAGAGGAACAACAAGGAGACGCAACTACGACGACGACGACAGCCGGCAGACGAGGAACGACGACGAATGGCGGCAGGCAAACGAAGAAGGCAGGGCGCCGCAACTTTTGAGGTTACGTTACGAAAAAGTATGCGAAACGCAACGTTGTCGTCTGTGGGTCGGCTTGTTTATGAGTAGCATCTCCTGCCCTGCCCACCCACCCCATGCCACACCATAGCATAACCAGGGACAGCACAGCAAGCAAGTGCAGCGGCCGTAGCAGTAGCATGCGAAAAACGCAGAAGTTGCCTCCCTCCGAGAGAGCGAGCTGCTAGGGCCCCTGGAAACACACACTCCCACGCACACATTGAATATAAAAACAAACATAAAGATAAACCGTAAAAGAGACATGTGAAAAACAAAGGCACGAGAACGAAACAGGAGCAGAGTGAGTGCGCAAAGGAGGGGCGTGGCTGGCTGAGGCAGGCTCTGATACAGCTGATGAATATTTAACCGAATTATTGAATATTGGATACAAAAAAGAATTATTTATTTCATTATTACTTGGTTGTTAGACGGCGACCTAGGTGTTCTTATTGGTAAAAATTCGTGTACACAAATGCAAGCGTCCCTAGAGAGGGAGAGAGGACATTAAAGAGAGAGAGAGCGAGAGAGAGTACTCGCGCACTCACACATAGACAAGAGCGCACAGTGCAAATGTAAGAACAAAGAAGAAGAAGCCAAATGGCCGCCGCCGCCGCCGCTGACAAGGAAGAAAATGATGGAACAAGGCACAAGGCGAATAATGGGGCGACACATCCAAGAAAACAGACAAATACACACGCACAGCACTGGCACACAAACGCAAATTCGGAAAATGTTTCACTAAAATATAAAATATTCATTCAATTCCTCTTTTATGTGTGTTTGCAGTCGGAAATTGTGACCGCGCAGTCGGCAACGGCAGCGACCCGGCCAAAAAATTTAATTGATTTTTACCTTTTGGGGAAAAACAATTTCGTTTCTTGTAGGTTTTTTTGCAAACCAAACTATTTTTATACTTGTTTAAATATAAAAAGCGGTCTGGATACACATACCACACTCAAACACACACATGGCACACGCTGTCGCCGCCGCCGTTGGTTGCCGCAGTCGAAAAGGAAACCCGATGATGACAATGTAAAAAGAGGCAGGAGGAAAAAATACGGGAATCGAACTGAACGCTTCTTTTATTTTTTGACACTTACACATGCACTTAAAAACCATTCACGACACGCTTAAGTTCTGTTAATGTGTGCTTTTGTATTTAATTTAAGTTATTTAAATTACAATTATTTACACAGGATGAAGAAGAAGAATACGGCTAAGAATTCTTCAACGTCGCGTCCGTCGCAGAACGATAATAAAAGCGAAATGCAAAGACACACAGGGCAAATACAACAACATAAGAGTAGAACAGAATCGCTGAGAGAGAACCAGAACCTGGGCAGTGTTGTCAAACGTGCGAAATCAACAGAGAACAGAGCATGTCCAACAAGAGAGAGCGAGAGAGGGAGAGCGCGAGATGAGAACGGCAGAAAGAGCACAGACGGCGTTTTACATAGAATTGTTAAAAATGTAATACTAATTTATGCTAAAAGCCACAGGAGGGAGAGAGTGAGACGGCCGCTATTCTCACCCGATTTTGGATGCGACTGAACACATGCAAATTGATGAAATTATCACAAAAAAACCGAATCGATTGCAACATTTATAAGTCCCTCGCAAAATTAATTGAAATTTGCCATGCATTGCCCATTCAAATTGTTTATACATACATTATTTATCAATCGATTTTAGGCATGCTAAATTTGATTAGACGCCAGAGAACCACACACACACAGAGCCATACTCATCATACATACACACACAATAGTGTTTGTTTTGTTTTTGTTTGCGGCTTTTTTTTATCAACTTCTTTGCGTCCGACAGCTACTTTTTTTTTGCCATAAGCACGCGGCTTTTGCTGCTTGTTCTTTCCCGCACGCACAAACACATACACAGATTGTTTAGCATTTTTAATTTAGCCTCTCTTTTAAAGAAGACGAAATCTTTGTTTATACGGCATGCATTTCGTTCTTTTTCGCTCATTTGATCATCATTCTGTTTTGCTGTTTTGATGAATGTAATAATGGAACTCGAATCGCGAGGCTTATCTTTCTATATTATTGGATATATCTTCTAGATTTTGCATATTCACACACCTTAGCTTATTTGAACAAAATTTACATATTACAAACGCTGCTTTATGTCCCGCTTGTTACACACGATTGAAATGAATGAAGCGGAGAGAACGATAAACAAAACCACCAAAGGAAAAACGCCAAAAAAGAGCCATATCAGCTGTTAGGTTAGTGTGGCCAATCGATAGCCGCTAAAAAAGTGCATTTTAACGATAGTTCCTTGTGCTGACTTTTCGGGATATTTTGAAGTATATTTACGGTATATTTCAATAATAGCAAGGTATATTTTGGCATCTTTCTGAGGGTCGGGCGGTATTCTTTTCGGTACGTCCGCGGTCACACTGCCCGGTACTGTACTGTACTGTACGCAACGCTTTAAATTTAAAAATGACTGATAATTAATTTTTCAGAATATAATGGCGCCTTCTGCATGTTAGGTCAGACGAATCCATGCATCTCCCTTTTCATCCGACAGTCGTTCAGCCCGTAATTACTATAAGCCGCCCACAATTCAAAAAAACAAAACACCATGTGTTCTAGTACATATACATGTGTTGTGTATTTTAATTTTTAAACCATTGAGTCATTTCAATTTGATATTTTCTTAGTGAATTAAAAAGGAAATACAATTTTTTTGTCTCATTTCCGTTCTCTTAGAAATAGGATGTTTTCGAATACAAATGGGTGTATGGTATTGTGCATGTGTTCTTAAACGATGATTGAAGGGCTTCAAGAAAGAAAACGAGAAATGCAAAATAACTATACCGGACAAACATTTGTTATTTCAAAATATCTTAGCCCTATATATGTAGTGTATGTATCTATAGAGGTCTCGTCCTGAATAGTGGGGGGAAAGTTGCAGCAGCATTTCCTGCATTGTGTGATCTGTGGTGCCGAAGAAGTTTTGTTTCTTATTTTTGTTGTATTCCTAAGATTAATATATGTAGGTGTAGCGGGTTGCTTAGGCAGTGGCCGACTCGGGCCCTGCGGCATCGGAGACACATTCAACGGATTCGGCGGTATCATTGGCGGCCTCGCCGTCGCATGTCGACTTGGAGTCCTCCTTCGAAGAGGCGACATCCTCGTAGGTGTCAGGCTTCTTGCTAGCAGCATCATCTGTGGATTCGTTTCCGTCGTAATCGTGGTTCAAGGCGCTGTGATTAGCTTTTGGCGGACGTCCGCGCGGCTTGGGAGCTCCCTCATTCAAGGACTTGTTTGGACCAGGAGGGCGTCCACGCTTCTTGACCGCAGGTGGAGAAGCAACGACTGCTGGCTTCTCAGGCTGCTCCTCCACGGCGTCCTCATCTCCGTCCTCCTCGTCATCGTCTTCTTCCTCAACAGGCTTGTTGACTTTTGGTCGGCCGCGTGGACGGCCAGTTGGCACATAAGCTGGCTTGTTAGATGACGGACGACCGCGTTTCTTGGGCGAAAGTCCATCTCCGGTCCATTCGGCTGCCGGAGGTTTCTCCACATGAGTTTTAGGTCTGCCCTGCCCACGTCCGGTGCGCACAATATTCAGATTGATGGACCCAGTCGGGGGACGACCCGCCCGGCGACGAATCTCTTCATCATCATCATCGTCGCTCTTCTCATCTAAGGTATATAGAAAATAAAATAAACGGAAATCTCCAACAATTTTCCTCACTGGACTTACCTTCGCTCTCACTGGGCTGATACTTCTTGGGACGGCCCAGCTTGCGACGCTTGGGCGATGAGGCCTTTGATTTAGCTGGGACCTCAGCATCGTAGTTGTTGATGCGCGGGCGACCGCGGCCCTTGGGTATCAGTTGGGGAGATGCCACAGTCTTTGCCACATTCTCAGTGGAATCGTCATCACTATCACCCTCACCCTCGCTGTCGCTCAGATTGGCCGGCTTCTTAGATGGTCTGCCGCGCTGCACCTGGACCTTGGCACTTTTTGGCGGTCGACCACGCTTCTTCGGAATCGTGGCGGCGGCGTCCACCACGCTCGGACTTGCACTTTGCTGGCTACCAGCAGCAGCAGGGTTCTTTGGAGGCCTGCCGCGCTTCTTTACCGCAACCTCTTCCATGGCTGTTTTGCTGTTGCTGTTCGTGTTTTCTTCGCTGAATGCGCGCGCTCTCTCGGCTCTGCAGTGGCGTCCCCTACCAATACACACAAACGCACGCACGCAAATTTAGCTTCTTTTCGATTGCGTCTTTCCCTGTGCGCCTTCGCCTTCAAATGGTTTAAGTAGGGGAAAGAAAACTGCAGCTAGTATTACCTTTTCTTTGCACAGATATTATCTAATAAATTAAATTGCTAAGATGCAGGGAAAGTTCTTAGTTTTCCCAGCCGCTTTATTTTCTTCACTTTTCTTACGAGCACGCTACGCCGATGGAGTCGGGTTTTCTCCCTATCGATATGCAGCCACAGCTATCGCACACGATTCCAGCGACTTGGAAAATAATTTAATATCGGACGAATGAATACTTCAACTTACCTGGAATTTACGTGGATTGCACCTGGAATGCACTGGCAAAGGTTTAAGTGTAGTGTGGAATTTCGTTTGTAGTTCTTGCGTTTCAGCCTGTCGGCCGGTAATAAACGATATTAGTGCAATCGATGACAATATAGATACCAAAATGCGATAACGGGCGCACGTTTTGAACAACTTATTCAAATTTGAAATCTTTTTATTTGAAGAAGAAACAAACGACCTTTAGAACTCAATCAGCACTAATGAAAAACAAAATTCAAACACGACTTTTAGCAATCAAAACTTTTTGAAAGGCTTGCTAGATTATAAAGGAATTTGAACAAACTTAATCGACGACAACAAAGCTTGCCATGACATTTAAACTTTTGTGTTGGTTTTTTTTCAGTTTAATCCCGAGTAAAAGCCGCAAAAGAAAGAGATGGTCAAGGCAGGATCCGATGGACAAATCAGTAATTTCATGTTCATAGTAAGAATATATTTTCTTGTCTTAATGTTCAGTTGTGTATAATAATAATACATACAATTTACCCAGGAGCCCCCCAGGCAACGCGGTGCAATGAGAAGGCATCGAAGGCTGGTTGCACACAACTGTTTATTTAATTGTTAAACAAAAAATAAACATATATTTATTTGCATTTAATAACTCATTTAAATATTTATGTATGTATTGTATATTGCAAGTCGTTAGTCGAAGAGATATATTCTTGTATATATGTATGTATATATGTAGTAGGTATATTTAATTGATGGCCTGCTCCATGGGCATGACAAGTTTAAGGTATATTTTTTCTTAGTTTTTAGGAACACACTCGTTCACACACACACTCACACACACGCGCATACGCACAGACAAACACTAGAGCCAAACTTAAGATTAGAAATTAAAGCAAAAGGAAAAATTTACATTTGCACAAAAGATACAAAAATTACAACTTAGGGGAGGGGAAATCGGATGGGATAGAACATATAAATACAAGTTAATTGCAGTATTCGGCTTTTGGGGCGGGACGGGGCAATGTAGAGTGCGGTCTTAGTGGTAAGGGTTGGGCGCTGTGAGGGGTTCGGGTTCCATTTCCTTCCCTTCGTTCGGATACTTACAGTTTGAATTCATTTTTTCTTTTCTTTCTAAATTACCAATAAAATTTGTTTTTCTCGTTTCTCTTTATCATATAAAAACAAGTTTTCGAACAACAAAAAATTAAAAATAAAACAATAAGACAATGATGTAAAACTAATTGAATGGAAGGGAGAGAAGAGAAGAGGAGGGTCGTTTGGGAGATGGGATGGGCGTTGGGATTGCTGCTCCCAGCTACTGCTTTAGCTGGCAATCTTTTTTCGTTTGTTGTTGCCTTTTGAATCTCATAAGTTTTGCAAGAATGATAATAATTTCGTTTCGTAGTTTTTATTCGATTCCAGATTACGCAACGAGTGGCGCTCCTCGGGGAATACATGCAGATCGTAGGGCTTGTTGGCCTTATTCAGGGCACTGATCAGTCGGGAGGTGTGATAGAAGTGCACGTTCTCATCGATCAGTCCGTGAATCAGCAGCAGCCGATTGTCCCTGCAAGAGAGAGCATCAAATCAATGCAAGGGAAACGCCATCTTTCACCCATCACAGATGTGGGACAAGCACTCACTCTTCGGGAAGGAGTTGACATAGTTCAGCACCGATCCGGCCGAGTATCCAGCTTCGTTGTGATGCGGCAGATCCATATAGCGTTCCGTGTAGCCCGTATCGTAATACTCCCAATTGGTGACCGGCGCCCCGGCAATGGCAACCTTGAAGATTTGCGGGAACTGCACCAGGCCCATCAGGCTGAGGTATCCACCTGCAAGCAGCATCACAGATCAAGAAATCATTACAGACTGCCGCCATTTAGTTAAGCAATTAGTAAACACCAACTGACCGTAGGACCAGCCATGGATGGCCACACGCTCCATGTCGATGTAGCCCAGCTGGTCGGCCAGGATGCGCAAGGCATCGACCTGATCGGTAAGCTCCACCTGTCCCATCCGGCCGCGTATGTGACTCTCGAAGCGCTTGCCACGGTGCCGAGAACCGCGCGAGTCAATGCAGATCACGCAGTAGCCCTGAGCGGCCAGCATGTGCATGCGGAGCTGATGCTTTCCCTGGCAGAAAAAGACACAGACACAGACCCACAATGGATCAAATTATAACGTGAAAAACTGTAGCGAAACCCACCTTGAAGGTATTGTTCACGGTCTGCACCTCAGGCCCACCGTAGACATTGAGCACCGTGGGATACTTGACGCCCATCTCGAAGGTGTGCGGCTTATAGACCATGGCATAGACGATGTCCCCCGATGGCAGTTGCGGCCGAAAGATTTGCGGGCAATATTGTGGCTCCGGCTTGCCGCCCTCGTGCAGGTACCCCATCAGCGAGATCTGTATGCCGTTGACGCCGCCGTTCTGGCAGGTCTGATTCACCCGCATCACCTTGCAGCTGGGCAGTCGCTGGATGTTGCAATAGACCAGCAGCATTAGCGAGCATTCCTGCGGAGCAGATGGCACATGAAATATAACTAGATTAGAGGAGGGAACCAGTACCAGGTCATGGGACGTACATCATCAAACTCCACGAGGTACGAGTACCCCGGCTCGGTTAGCAGGCGGATGTGCTCGGGTCTCTGCAGACTGACCACATAGAGGTGCTTCTCCAGGGGGGTATCGCGCAGACCCACGAAGTAGACCAACTGATTGGGCTTGTCCACCCAGATGTTCCTGGCCAGCACCTCCCATTCACCGCTGGTCAGCGCCACCTTGTTGATGATGCGCGGCTGGAGGGCCGACTGCTCAACGAAACTGGGCTGCTGCTGCTGGGGAGCAGACGTTGTGCCAGCATCGGACTGGGACTGACCGTTGGCATTGGTCAGAACCAGGCTGGATGTGACGAGATACAGATGCCGGAAGCCAGTCTCCTCGGAGGCCCACACATAGGTGACACTAGTGTCGCCGACCTCGAGGATGTACAGCATGTCGTGGACATTGATCCAGCTCTCCGACTGTTCCGTGTAGATCACCTGCAGCGGCGTGATGGTGCGACTGTAGAGGCTGCGCCAGCTGTGGTCCCCTATGGAGTCCGTGGGGGTGGACACCTGGCTGCTGTACGACTCGCAGAAGTTGTCTAGCGGTATGAGAAACAGATCCAGCCTCTGCTGCTTCCTGTCCAGTCCCTGGACCCAAACGCTGCAAGCGCATAAAAACAGTTGGCAGTGGCAATCGGTGGGGGACTATCAAAATCTACTCACTAGTTGGCGTCTGGTGTCCAGCCGACGCGGACAATGTACTCCAGCCAACTGAATACGGCCAGGAGGGAGTACGGCAGATCCTTGATGCAAATCTCGCTGATCTGCAGCGACTCGTTCAGGACGAACTGAACGAGCTTGAGCTTGGACTTGGCATTGGTGCTGCCAGTGCGTGGAAAACGATACTCATCCACCCGGCCGTGGGTGGACGAGGGAAACGTGTACAGGGAGACCTCCGTTTCGTCCACCTCCTCGTAGACAATGCGGTAGATGCCATCGCCAGAGTGCGGCTGCCACCAGAAGCCCTGATAGCGGCTAAACTCCTCCTGCATCACATACGAGGGGACTCCAGCGCTTAGCGCGTCGTCCGGGTAGGAGTGCCGGCCGCTGCTTGTGTACGTGAGCCGCTTCTCGTGCCCGCTGAGCGTGTGGGTGACAAAGAGGTCACAGTCACTGATGTAGGCAATCATGTCGGAGTTCTGGGGACAAATCTGTGGATCCAAAGCTGTCCATTGCGGGCAGGTGCGTAGCTGTGTGGGAAACAGCAGGCCAGACTGCTCGGAGGTGGGAGGAGAATGTTAGATTGGAAATTAGATGGGATGTCAGGGGGGATGCTACTCACATTGTAGCCTGTGTCCAGACACTGATACAGATCGTTGAAGCAGGGAAAGACGAGCTTGCCGGAGGGCTTGTGCAGCTCGTAGCAGGTGATGCCCCAGGTGGAGAGGCGCTTGCGCTCCTGCAGCAGCTGGAACTCTCTGGCGTAGGGGCAGGAGCTGCCACTTGTGCTGGTGCTTGTGCTGCTCACATGGGCGCTGGGTATGGGCTGTTGCAGAAGCGGATTCCACGATAATCTACAACAGAATGCAACAAAGCGAGCAGATTAAGCTACGGAACGGCCTTTAAGGTGGAGCATAGCATTCCTACTTGGGTCTGTGCAGGGGGCCAAAGTGAAAGGTCGACGGGCTGGGCCCTCCAGTTGGGGATCCTGCGGCGGTGGTGGGATTACCGGCGCCAGTGTCTCCCTCCAGACGCTGTATCATCAGCTGCTGCTCGTCCTGCTGCTGCATGTTGATGTCGGCAAAGAGCAGGGTTGTCTCCCAGTTCTGCGGCGGCGAGCCCACGAAATAGCAACGGGCTCGCCCATCCGACAGATGGCGGAACTGGACGTTGGTGGGCACCATCGAGGAGAGGGTGGAGAGCTTTTTGCGCATCTCCTGAACGATGATCTTGTTCTCTGCCCAGCTCTTGGATGGTGTGGGCGCTGCAATGTGCCCATCATTGTCCACCGCGTCGTCTTCGTCCTCTTCGCAATCGTCGCAGTCCTCGTCATCATCCCCGCCCAGGCCATGGGGTGGTGTAACGCTGGTGGGGGAGCTCAGGTGATTGGTGATCACCGAGGCGGCAGCCGCGACCGCTTCGGTTGTGGTCGCGGTGGCAGCCGCAGCGGCCGCTTGTATCGGCGATGTTATGGAGTTGAGGGCACTGCCGATCGAGGAGTAGAGGGCATTCGCCGTCGTGCCCAGCGATCCCATGCTGGTGAGGCTGGCTATGGAATGCGTCGATCCCGGAGTGCTGGCCGCACTCTGGCTGCTCATCAGGCTCATCGAGCTGGTCCCGCCAGCCACACTGACCGCCGTGGAGACGCGGGACGTGAACCCGTCCAGGAGATTTACAAAGGAGGTGGCAGCGGCATTCGTTATGCTGTGGCTCCGGTGGTGTCCAACGTTGTTGTTGTTCCTGCCGTGCGGCTGCTGCTGCTGCTGGTGTGGCAAAGGATCTGATTCAATGCCCATTAGGGTGTTTGTGCTGTTTGCGTTGGGTCCGCCGCCGAGATTCACATTCAACGGTGGACTCGGGGACGAGGCCAGACGATTGCGTTGCTGTTGCGCTGACTGCGCTCTACTCCCAGTGCTCTCCATCCTCACCACTGCTCACTGGCTCTTGTCCGGCTGCTCTCGCTCTCTAGTGCTGCAGTTCCGCAATTCCAAAAATTGACCCAATTTAGGCAGCTCTGCTCAAATCCAACCACGTACACACACCACACACCACAAACAGAAATGCTGGCGGCCCTCTTCTGATTTTTTAAATTCTCACTCACGCACGCACACACACACGTACACACACGGAACACACGAGCACATTAACACTCACACACTCTCACAGACACCGAACGCTCCTCACACGCTGGCTTGGCTGGTGGCTGGCCTGGCCTGGCCCGCTGATGGTTTGTTGTTAACTGCACTGCAGCCGAATCTTGTCTCGTATCGAATCAGTTATTCTTATATTCCTAACTGGATCGCATAGCTTTAGTCTCCTATGGTATTTTCCACACTCATGCTGGCTCGGCTTTTTCTTCTTCCTTTCTTTTTCTGTCTTGTCTTGTCTCTCTGCTCTGCTCTTCGTCGGATGTATATTGTTGCTGTTTTTTTATATCTTTTGCAAAAAGGAAAAAGTGAAAGTCGCCCGTGCGACGGTGACGTTTACGGGGAGTTCAAGCGCTGGCGTTCAGCTTTCCGATCAGAAGTACCAAGTGAAATGTTGGCCAATTGAAGTTATTATATTTTGATTTTATTATTTTGCTGCGCTGCCTGGTAAAGTAAGTTAAAACAATGAATGAAAGATACGATATTAAATCCCCGAGGAATTTTTTCAAATTTCAGTTTGGCCACACTTATGTAGCTATCGTGTCGGAATGTTCGATACCACGATAGTTTCAGGCGCAACGTCTTTTGAAGTCCATTTTAATGATAAAATTAAATATGTTACTCGTTGCGAATCGCAAATGCATCGAATGTAAAGTTTTCCACTTCATTGGTGATGCCAAAAATGCACTTGTCAATCCGACTCGTAGGGCTGCCAGTGTGTTCTAGCCAGAGACGCCTGCAAGGAGATTAATTTTAGTAGTGGTCCGTATTTAACCGCTATTTCCCCCATACATTGCCTCAAACGCTGTTTTATAGCCCTGGATTTGGCCCGTGACCGTATTGTGTGGGGTGTTCATACACCAACCACGCACTCCTAGCTTCTCGGCCCTCCGCATTGTATACTGAAGAAAGAAAAGGAACTTAATGTGATTGGCATTGGCTGGAATCTTACCATTCGAAATGAAACGCCTGCAAAGGAACTGAATTAAGTTGCGGATGTGTTAGCTTTAGCGCTCATTTCTTACCTTGCACAATACCAAATATTTCAAATTGACAATCATATATCTTTTCAATCTGCGGGGTGGCAGGTTTCTCTTGTTGCGTAGTTTGTGTGTCCACATTCTTCGTCGATGGTGGTTGTTGCTCAGCTTTCTTTTTGGTCCTTTTCAGATGGGTTTGGGTTTCCTTTTCATTCATTTTCATGAATGTTTTTTTTCTTTTGTCGACTATTTGATACGCCTGCTGACAGATATAACGGGTTTCCGATCGGGAAGAACTAGTGGTGTGCCTTTTGTGTCGTATAAATTAAAGTACTGTTGTTGTTGTTGTTGGCGAATCAAAAAGGTCTTTCTCGGGCCGCAAACAACAACAAAATATTCAAAATTCAGAAATATATTCACTAAAAAACAAAACATATTTATCGATATTAAAAATTTTCATTCCACAGCCCTGGTCCCGTCCCTGACAAACAAGAGAAGCAAAAGCAGCCCCGTACCGTACACCGAAACAAACAAATAATTTTGAAAAAATTTAAAGGGAAAATTTAAAGAACAATGCATACAGTTTACGCACTGCTTAAGAATAAATTGAGCGATGTGCATCCTCTGCACAACATCGATTTGGAGCAGAACGTGGCCTACCTGAAGACAATCATCACAAAGGAGCTTCAGCTGCAGTTCGATGCCAGCGAATTGGGTGAGTGACCGACATTACGCACTGCGAATATCATTGCCATCATTTCGTTTGTGCACACTCATCAACTACGCACTTGCAGAGATCTGCCATCATGGCCAAGTGCTCGACGATGTGGAGACGCTGAACAAGGCCATCAAACCGAATGCAGTGATCCACTGCTTCCGTAAAACCAAGCGTTACACGCCGTATGTGCCGCCAGCGGCGTCCGAGATCAATACGAAGCACATACAGGAGCTGTTCTCCTTGACCTCGCACCTGCAGGTCAGTGTCAGCTGTAGGTTTAACATTCTCCAAACGATCCTGGCCGAGTATCCGGAATTTCGTCGCAACCTGGGTGCACAGGCCCTGATTCGCGACTCTGTGCTGTTTAATATGCTGCACGAGCCGGAGGTGGTGCAGAATCTGGTGCGCGACTATCCACTGATCTGCGACGCGGCTCCCTTCATCGTGGACACCATACGCAAGGAGCTAGCACGCAACAGCTCTGCCACCCAATGTAAGCCAATAACGTTCTGCTCTGCCCTTTTCGGACCAATAAACTCATTCTTCAATGTTCACAGTTCAAGAGCAGGCAGCGTCGGAGTCTACCACCTCGTCGGAGGAGGAGAACTCCCTTGGAGCCGGAAGCAGCAGCAGCGGCAGCAGTGGAACGGTAGCCGCCGCCGCCAACCGTCGCGATGAGCTGGCCAATATCCGACAGATTAGCCGTCAGCAGCTGGCCAATGCTCTAGCCAATGTAACCTCGTTCAATTCGCTGTCAAACATTGCGCAGCGGAACGCAGATGAAGCCCAGCAGGGGGATGAGAGGCCACGCACCACCTCGGCCCCCATTGCCGGAAGCAGCAATAGCAGTGCTGCAGCAGGAGCTAGTGGCAGCAGCTCAATATCCTCGGAGCTGTTTCGCAATGAGCTGGCCAGGGCTTTTCAGTCTCTGGCCCAGCAGCCAGCCGAGAGCATGGAAGTGGAACCCTCAGCAGGTGCCGAGGCATCAGCCGACGATGTGGACGACGACGACGATGTGGCTGGTGGAGACGACAGCGATGTCCTGCCACGGTGTTATCGTCGCCACCGCTTCACCGAGCAGCTACGCACCATGGCCGCCATGGGCTTCATCAATCACACACAGAACGTCAACTATCTGACCATGGCCGATGGCAACGTGGAGCATGCCATCAATCTGCTGATGCTCGGTATGAATTGAGATTGGGTCTAAGAAACAACTTCTGTGTATGGTATACTTAATGGACTTATAAATATTTATTCTGGTATTACTGCTGCTGCTTCGATGATGTCAAAGAAATACATTTAGGCGTTTAGCATTAGCTTTCTTTGATTTGATTTGATTTATCGCCACCCCTCCTCCCACCACTCATCTCTGTAAGCTGCTGCGCACTCTCAATATCTCAAGAGAACTTCTAATCATTAAACAAAAAACATACAAAATTAAACAGAGACTGGCGCCTAGCGGGTTGCCATAGGGACGATGGTGGTTAGTGGCGTTCGAGCTTGTAATTTATCTAGTTGATTAAATAGTCCAGCGCCTTGTCCTTGTTGTTATCGAACTTTAGGAGCGCCGCCGAGATTTTCGTTTCGTCGAAGCCGAGATCCATTAGCTCGCCCAGCGGAATAAGGTGTTCGATTATCTGCGAAGGAGTCAAGGAGATTGCTGTTAGATTAAAGGAGGAATCTACTACTGATTATCCCCGCACCTTCTTGTCGTCGATGCCACAGAGACTGACAACCTTGGCTACACGCTCCAGGGGAAATCCCATGCCGCTAATGCGTTTCACCAGCTTCTGGGCCGGCCCAGTCAGCTCTCCAAAGGTGTGCTTGTCTATCTTCTCCGTCTGCTCCATTCGCTGCGGAACACTCAACGGGAGATGTGGCTTCTGCTGCTGCTGCTCCTCATTGTGACTGTGTAGGCGGGTGCGGCGTTTCTCTGCCTGCTGCAGCTCTGTTTTCAGCTCCCGCAGGATGTCGGGAACACTCTTCGACTTGGTGGTCGCCTCTGCCTCCGCCTGGCTCAGAGCCAGGACAGATGGCGACGGCATCACATGATTGGGCGTGCCAAAGCCATTAGCATAATAGTTATTCTGATTGTGGTAGAGCTGCTGCTGCTGCGGCTGCTGCTGTTGGGGATAGTTGTAGGGATGGCTGTAGCCTTGCATATGGTAGATCTGAAGTGACAATACAAAATACACGATTTAGATCGGATCAGTGTGTGTTACACGGTAATGGTAGTTTTTTGTACCTGGAAGTGCTCCTGCTTGTGATGCTGCTGTGGCTGAGACTGCGTCTGCTGCTGCTGGGAAACGCCGTAAGGAGGCGTCTGATAGAGGGACGTGATTACAGTTTGCGCCTGGCCAAGGCCACTGGCTGGAATGTTGCTATCTTCATGCTTATAGGCATTGTCATCATCACAGTGAACATGGAAATTGACGCTGTCGAGCGTCGCTTTGGTTTCCGCCAACGTCGTTACAGTCAGCTCCACAGGAGTTGGCATCGTTTTCTGCTCTTGATCCTGCTCCTCCTCCTCCAGCTCCTGATCCTGGTCCCCCTTCTCAACCTGTTCCACTTGCAGCTGGAGCTGGCGTTGCTCCTTCTGCTCTTGCAGCTTGGTCTGGTGCAGCACCTGAGCGAGGACATCTAAATCGTTGATGGTCTTCAATTCAATATTATCAAAGGGTGTCGAGTTCATGTTGTACTCGAAGTCGGCATAGTTTAGCGAGCTGTTGCGCTTGTGCAGAGTCTGCGTGATGGCCACTGGCGCCGTGCTCAGGATCGTCGGCTGCAAAATGTTGTGGAAATTGCACAAGATTATTGACTTTGGTTCGTGGGAGTCGTGGCCGGGTGACTCAGATTGTTGCAGCGCTGGCTGTTGCCCGTTTTCTTCCGCCACCTCCACCTTCTCCTCGTCATCGGAGGATGACAAATCGGCGGCACTGGGGTAATCGACAGCTCCCAGCATTTCCTTCTGCTTGGCCTCCACCTCACGCTGACGCTGCACCTTACGTCGCTCCTGGCGCTTCTCACGCTCCTGCCTCTGCTGCTGTCGTAGCTGATGCCAACGGTGTGCCTTGCCCAGGACAGCGCGCTCGAGTTGGAAGTCATATTGGTAGTCAGGCTGATCTTCGTAGAAGTTTTCTTTGTATTGTCCCAATCGGTTCACAGTCGATTGTGGCAACTGGTAGACGGGTGGCGGAGGTTTATAGCGTTCAACTATCTTGACCGGGACATCGTCCATGTTATGTTAACGCATTTACAGCGAATTTTGTTAATTTAATGAGCCAACTTCCCTTCTACGCGTTTTTTTCCTCTTTTCTTTTGTTGTTGCACAAACCAACAGCGATGGCAGATTGCCAGTCATCGGTTTGCAAATTCTCCATCGATAGTTTGCATCTAAAACGTTTGGTTGAAATTGTGAGAAGAGGCGATGGTTTTGGAGCCTTGTCTAGTCAGACCATGCTTACGCTGTTTAATATTGTCGTTGCAGGTTTATCGGCAGGTTAGAAGAACATTTTACATTTAATTATTATTTTTAAATTTCAAAATCCTACTTTTTCAGTGAAACGATATATCAATGGAGAACAAAACCATCGATTAATTAGATATCGATTCTATCGAAAGTTCCCTGTTAGTTTTGCAGCCCTACTAACAGTTGCTGGCAATAATAAATTGCTTACAATTGAACAACAATGTCATACGGAACAGTAAAAAAGGACACCAAGGAATATAGATCGACGGGAAAGAAGCCCAAAAAATGGGCTTGCTCATTCCTAAAGTTGAGAGTAAACAACTTTTGTTCCAACAGTTGTCTCGAAACGGCAGTCGTCACATCAATTGTGGGAAAGTGGGAAGGTGAGCAACTTTATAATACATAAAATATAAGCAACTTTATTATACATATTCGATTTGTGGTAAAAGTGAAAAAGTTTCCGACCCCGAGTCGAAACAGCATCAATCGCCGAGTCTCTGTCTGTTTGTCTTTCTGTCCGTCTGTCCGTCTTGATGAGCGCCTAGATCTCAGAGACTAGAAGAGATAGAGCAACCAAATTTCACACCGTCCCCTTCCGCCCCCACAAAAGACGAAAGTCTGTGACAGCCCCAATTTTAAGTTACGATAAAACTAAAAACGCTTAATTGTAGAGAATGACCATATCTACCAGATTTCCGAAACTGAATCAGATCGGATTATAATTATAGCCAGAGTAAAGTAATCAATTTTCAGTTGCTTCCCCCACCTCCTACGGCGCTGCTGACTCATTCTCCATCTCGCTCGCACACACTATGCTCTGCGCAGTGCGCGACCGTTGCGGAGAAGATGTTGAACTTGCATTACATACACAATGTAGAATGTACATTTTAGATGAATAATCGACATTTTAGATGTAGATAACAAATGTAGCAAAAAAATGTAAAATATTTTTTAAAATTCTCACAAATTTATATATTGACTGAGTACGGGTATAAAAGTAGAGTCGCGTCCAGAAGCGACTCACACGTTACTTCTCGTTTATAACATACCCGTACCCGAAGAAAATATTCATACTGACATAACGCCATACCAAATTTTAGCACACGAATTTTTCAGGCTGGCTCTAAAGCTGGCTCCAGGCTCTCTTGAATTTTGTTGAGAGAGAGCGCTCTAGAGCCAGCCGCTCGCTCTCTTGTATTCAAATTTTGTTTCCAGACTCATGTGATATCACAGTTTTTGTTTAGTTTTGCTTTTATTTATAAAATTCAATCATAACAATTTTAATTCACTTTGCTTTTGTTTTTGGGGACTTCGGTTTTTATTTCATCCATTTGAAAATTTGCTTTTAAATGTACAAATCTTATAAAAGTCTGTTAAATATGGTAAACAATTCCATTTCTTATTCCTGATTTCGTTTTTTTAATTTACTCAGCTTTTAAATAATGCGCCTAAACCTACATATGTACATACACCGTCGTTCAGAGTCCTCGGATGTTCTTGTTTTGTATGCATACAAATTAAAGCCCTGCATGAGCGGGCAAATGAATCGATTCGCAGTGATTCGGGATTCGCTTCGTCCGATCCAATTGAATCAGCGATTCGGCTTTCTCAGTGATTCGAATCACTTGCGATAATTTTGTGATAGTTTAGCCGTCGCTCGCGGATGTGTCCGCTCAATGCTCGTTTTTGAGTCCGCTTGCGATAATTTTGTGATAGTTTAGCCGTCGCTCGCGGATGTGTCCGCTCAATGCTAGTTTTTGAGTCCGCTTGCGGACATTGAGTGTGGATAGCAACAAAAAAGTAACGGAAAAATATGTAGCTACGGTCGGAGGATCGCAAACGAACTTAAAAACGAGTACGATGCGCATGAAATACCGGATGACGTCATCGTCGAGCACGACACCCGCCGAAGTTGTATGTTTCGGCACGCGTCGCGTGTTTGGTTTCATCCCTTTTTTCGTTTGTTCGTTCTTTTGTGATTGGAAACCTGCCGCAGACAGACGTGTCGAAGAAAAATAAGTGGAAAAGTGTAAAAAACTATAAAATCGGTAAGTAAATTCTGAATCTTGTCTAGTTTAATGCCGTTGACTAACATATTCTCTACAGATCTTAGAGCTAGGCATGTCGAACGAGAAAGCCTTCGATAAGTGGATTAGGAGCGCTTGGCGCTCGATTGTATTAAGTATTTTTCATATTGAAATATGTTCATATATTTTTAATATTTTTTTGTTCCATATCACATATAATATCACATCATATCACATATTTCAAAAATATAAAAATAAACATAAAAAAATGAAAAAAAAATTATTTTTAATATCGGAACAAAATGGAATGAAACGCTTTAAGCTATCGCAGATGGTATCTTTTGCGGACCTTTTATGATATCGCTTACGAACCAGTTCTAATATCAATAACGAGTCAAAAATAATATTATTTGTAATTTACTATTAATATTCACACTTTTTCACTTTTTTTCTTCGACACGTCTGTCTGCGGCAGGTTTCCAATCACAAAAGAACGAACAAACGAACGAAACCAAACACGCGACGCGTGCCGAAACATACAACTTCGGCGGTTGTCGTGCTCGACGATGACGTCATCCGGTATTTCATGCGCATCGTACTCGTTTTTAAGTCCGTTTGCGATCCTCCGACCGTAGCTACATATTTTTCCGTTACTTTTTTGTTGCTATCCACACTCAATGTCCGCAAGCGGACTCAAAAACTAGCATTGAGCGGACACATCCGCGAGCGACGGCTAAACTATCACAAAATTATCGCAAGCGGACTCAAAAACGAGCATTGAGCGGACACATCCGCGAGCGACGGCTAAACTATCACAAAATTATCGCAAGCGGGCTTAAAAATGAGTGGAAACTGGACATGAAAAGGGAAATATATGCCGCTCGTTTTTCGTCCGCTCAATGCTCTTTTTTGAGTCCGCTTGCGGAGATTCAGCGGGGCTTCAGTAATCGCTCACGGATTTTTATCATTTCTAAGTCCGTTTACGAACATTTTGCGATAGTTCCGTTTTACTATCGTCTTGTGGTCCACTGGGCGTTGACGTACACATATACATACTGTACATGTGCACGCATACAAGAAAGATTCTTCGTAGTATGTTTTGAATCAGTTTTTGAATCATGCAACGAATCTTGCTGATATTGATTCGCAGTGCTCTGATCCGGTTTTTTTTAGTGATTCGGGTGATTCGAATCTGACTGAAGGGATGATTCGTAATGATCAAACGCATTGAAGGGGCATGAGTATACTGTGATTTTTTGAATCATGTTGATTCGTGCAGGGCTCTATTACAAATCCATTTACAAACATCTAGCTTCCATACATGCATATGTACAATATATTGTTAATGTTTCCGTTATTGGTGATTTATTAATTAATAATTTTTTGCTATTTACAAGATAGACATTATCAGTTTGTGGGTTTCCTTTTTTTTTGGTTTTGGTTGTTTTTTATACCCGTACTCAAAAAGAGTTAAGGGGTATACTGTATTTGTGGTAAAAGTGGATGTGTGTAACGCAGTGAAGGAAAATTTTCCGACCCCATGAAGTATATATATTCTTGATCAGTATCAATAGCCGAGTCGATAGAGCCATGTCTGTCTGTCCGTCCGTCTTGTTTGACGCCTCGTTCTCAGAGACTATAAAAGCTAGAGCAACCAAATTTTGTTTCCAGACTCATGTGATATCACACTGAATCAAGTTTCTTTCCAAATTGTGCCACGCCCCCTCCGCCTTCACAAAGGACGAAAATCTGTGGCAGCCACAATTTTGAAGATACGATAAAACTAAAAACGCAGTATCGTAAGGAATGACCATATCTACCAGATTGCCAAATCTGGTACAGATCGGATCATTATTATGGCCAAAGTGAAGAAATTAATTTTCAGTTGCTTCCCCACCTCCTCTGGCGCTGCTGACGCTATTCATTCTCTGTCTCGCTCGCACACACTCTGCCCTGTGCAATGCGCGAGCAAACCCTAGCGGAGGAGACGTAGAATCTAAATGGAAGATGTAGAATAGCTGTTCTACATGTATAATCTACATTTTACATGTAGATGTAGTTAACAAATGTAGCAAAAAAATGTAAAATGTAAAATTAAAATTTTTTTTTTAAATTTTAATCATAAGCTCACAAATTTATATACTGACTGAGTACGGGTATAAAAGTAGAGTCGCGTCCAGAAGCGACTCACACGTTCCTTCTCGTTTTTAAATAAACCTAAGTTTACCCTACACATTTCATGTTTTGCAGTTTAACCTGATTTTGGTTTCACTATAGGACGGGACGACAAGCCCACGATATACAGCTGTGTTCAATGAAATAGTAGTGCCGCACCTCACTACTTTCAAAACTTTTTTTGGGAGATATTTCTAGTCTTCCAAATTGAACAAGTGATACCTTTACGGAAAGCCTGGAATGTAAACATTAATAACTGAAAAAATCTTCTTGTTTTAGTCCAGTAGTGCTGGACTAAATAAATTATTTTAAATGAAAAAAAAAACAAAGCAATTAATTTAAAGTGGCCACCATCCCTAAGCTCAATTTATATATTGAATAATTTGATGAAAGAAAGTTTTGGAAATAGCGGTTTTTTGATTTTTGAGCGTTAAGAAAATCACTGCTCGGTCCAGAAGAGGAGACCTAAGAGTTAGACTAAAAACTTAAGGCAGGAGTTATAATGGAATTGAAAACTAAGTTATATGGACTCTCACTATTGTATTTAACCCATCGATTTAGTAAACAAAAAACTTCTCTTTTCTCAGCGATTTTCAATATCATCAAAAATTATGAAAAAATTTTATATCGCTCTGCCAGTGATGTGTGTTTTTAGACAGTTGATTTCATATTATTTCAATGAAAAAAGTCCCAGAAAGCTACGCGTTTTGTCATAAAGCACATAGGCGCAGAACTCAAGCCTCATAGGGCTCATACTGGGCATGCCCCATGCTAGTTATACCCGTACTCAAAAGAGTTAAGGGGTATACTGTATTTGTGGTAAAAGTGGATGTGTGTAACGCAGAGAAGGAAAATTTTCCGACCCCATAAAGTATATATATTCTTGATCAGCATCAATAGCCGAGTCTCTGTCTGTCTGTCTGTCTGTCCGTCTGTCCGTCTTGATGAGCGCGTCGTTCTCAGATACTATAGAAGCTAGAGCAACGAAATTTTTTTCCAGACTCATGTGATATCACACTGTTACAAGTGTATTTCAAAATTTCGCCCCGCCCCCTTCCGCCTTCACAAAAGACGAAAATCTGTGGCATCCACAATTTTGAAGATACGATAAAACTAAAAACGCAGTATCTTAGAGAATGATCAAATCTATCAGATTGCCGAATCTGAACCAGATCGGATCATTATTATAGCCAGAATAAAGAAATTAATTTTCAGTTGCTTCCCCCACCTCCTCTGGCGCTGCTGACGCTATTCATTCTCGTCTCGCTCGCACACACTCTGCCCTGTGCAATGCGCGAGCAACCCCTAGCGGAGGAGATGTAGAATCTAAATGGTAGATGTAGAATATTTGTTCTAGATGTATTATCTACATTTTACATGTAGATGTAGTTAACAAATGTAGCAAAAAAATGTAAAATTTAAAATTAAAAATTTTTTTTTAAATTTCAATCAAAGCTCATAAATTTATATACTGACTGAGTACGGGTATAAAAGTAGAGTCGCGACTAGAAGCGACTCACGTTCCTTCTCGTTTTTTCATGATTTTGGGGGGCAATCGGATTTCTGTGAATGCCAAACATATTATTTTTAGTCTATCTTGGCATATAATACAACTTTACTATCATCAGTCAAAGGGCATTTTGTCACAGTGACACAGGCCATTCCATATGCGTTTTTCAAAACTGATGTCGTGCATCCATGTTCTCCCAGACCCAAACGCGTAGCTTTCTGGGACTTTTTTCATTGAAATAATATGAAATCAACTGTCTTCCCTGGACCACGTTGTGCCGATTTCTGCTGCTGCTGGTAGGTTCGTTTTGCTTTTTGTAGTAGTTATTCGAGTTTTGGCCAATCTGTGGCTTGTTGTTGTTATTGTGGCTACACGCTCAGCTACGAACCCTAAAAAAATAGAAAACTAGAAGGAACGTGAGTCGCTTCTATTCGCGACTCTACTTTAATACCCGTACTCAGTCAAATTTAAATAGAAATTTTAAATATTTTACATTTTTTTGCTACATCTGTTAACTACATCTTAAATGTAGATTATACATCTAGAACAAATATTCTACATCTACACCGATAGAAAAAAGCCCTGGAATTTTAATATTTTTACCCATATTTTAATATTTATGCCATTGATTTTCACCCAAGAGTGGTTGTATTAATATGAATATTTTTCACTTAAATTTTGATATAAATATTTAAATTTAATATATTTTATATTTAATTTAAATATATTTCATTTCATATATTTCATATTTAAATTTAATGTTTTTCATATTTAAATTTAATATTTTTCATATACAATTTAAAAATATTTCATATTTAAATTCAATATGTTTCATGTTTAAATTTATTAGTTATTATATTTCCTAAGCGGACCATATTTCATGTTCTCATGTCGTGAATTGGTTAAAGTTTTCAACTAGAAATAATCTCAACCTAAGTAAAACTGTATTGGTTAAGATATTGCCCCATGCGCAAAGATAAGTTTACTTCTCCTGACATTTTTATTCAAAGCGGCAGCAGCTTAAACTGGTTGGGAATACAAAAAATATTTAATTTTATTTAATATGGAAAGTTTAAAATAAATAGTTTTTCCAATTGATTTAAAAATTAAAATTTTCAAAGTAAGTCATAATATTATTCAATATTAATACGAAACATATTAAACTACAAATTAAATATATTAAAATTATTAAAAAATAAACAAAAAAAATGAGCAAAAATACCTTTTTGAAGGTTGCGGGTCCAACTGCCAATTGGTAACAAAGCAAACGAAAAGGACTTGTTTTTTTTTGGTACCTGTCGCATTGCGACAGTTCAACCCGCAACCTTTTTTTTTGGTTAACGAATTTTATCTCCAAAGTTTCTCCATAGATTTTAATGAGCAATACAATAAACGACGCCTAAATAATGCACCTATACACAAAAAATAAAGAACACAGGATATAACTTTTTTCGACTTTTCCTGACTTTTTGAAGTCAAAATTTCGTAAAATATACTGCACAAAAGTCATAATTTTTACATTTGAATGCTTTATATTTCCCAGACGGTAAGCTGAAAATACAAAGTGTTTGTTCTTTACTTCTAGCTGTTTTTATTATCTTTCCAGAATAGAAAAGTTCTTTACAACCAGACAAAAGAAACTTGAATTATGTGAAAAAAAAGCGCAACCTCTGGATAAAGCTTTAAAAAAAATATCAAACTTCAAAAATTCTTCAAAAAAAAGGTCTGCTATAGAAAAAAAATATATCATCAAATCCATCTAAGCCCCAAATTTTTAAGAAAAATGTGGTTTGGTTCCTTGAGGAAAAATCGTGTCGTATAGTGCTAGTAAAAACTTCAATCAGTTTGCAATCAACACGCAAATAATTCAATTTTGTTCCCTTGTGTCAAGGGTGCCACAGAAATCTATAGAGATTTTGACTGGAGAGATTTGTCAAATCAACCGAAAAATCCGTAGGTGCCACAGGATCTCTAGAGAATGAAGTCAGACCCGTTGTTTACTTCTGACTCCACGTTGGTTTTTTGTCAAATGGCCGCTTCATGGAATCATTCTCCTCAAGGCCAAGCAGTCTTTTTTATCTCCAATTTAAAACCATCAAATGTATAATAACATTCGAATTTAGCACTCCGAAAAAATTCAACTGCTAGAAAAACTAGGTGGCCAGATTTACATTTGAGTTGGTTTTGGAAGTTGACACCGAATGGCAATTCTACTAGAGACTTGACTAGAGATTTCGTAAAATGGTAATAAAGGGACTTAAACAAGTTAAGATTTCACTAAGAAAAATTGAATTTTGTTCCTTGAGGAAAAATCGTGTCGGATAGTGTTATTGAATCTGTTGGTCAAATTTAAAACCAATGCAGGCACGACTTTAATACAGTATTGTTGGCGAGTTTTGAATTTTTTTAAACTGAATACGGTAAACCGTTTTAAAGTTAGTCCACTATATTTAGGGTGTTATTGCATATATTCACCTAACAAAGAGACAAAGGGTTACTGATTCGGCTCGAAAGACCAAATTCCCCATTTTCAGTCGCATAAACCTTGTACGTGTACCTCTGGTCGTCGCCGTCAGACATATGTATATTCAAGGTTCACTGTTTGTTTTATTGAAAACTAATCGGATTGATTTCCTTACTTTTATTTTACTTTTATTCAAAGGTTTCCTCAAACACACATTTTTCCGTGAGATCTACTTTGAGACTGCCAACTCCTCTTAATCCTACAAGCCCATCAAATGTGTTGACTTCGGTCACACTTACAAATTTTGTAGGATACAAAAAAGGGTTAAATTGAAAATGATACATTTCTTCTCGCAACATGGGGGAAGTGCCTTAATTTTGGATATAACGGTATATCGCGAAAACTCGATCTGATAGGAAAAAAACAAATACAGAGCTGGATTCAGCGTCCCCAATTAACTTAAAAACAACATTCAGTTCTTAATCAACAAAACCTTGTTCGCTTGTGTCAATATTCATTATTATTCATTATTAACGACTAGATAAGTTAAGTGGCAGTTTTCCTTATTGGTATTTCATATTCAAATTAACGACTTGATAAGTTGAATGAATAATGTTAAATGACATGCCGTACATAATATTGTTGCTGTTGCTGTTCAATAACCTGGTCCGGCACGAGCCCAGGCTGTGCAACGTAATGTGGCTGTTGTGGCTGTTGACGCTGATCAATAACCTGGCCAGGCCCGATCCCAGGCTGTTGTTGCTGTTGTGGCTGTTGTTGGTGTGCAATATGGCCAGGCCCGAGCGAGTTTCGTAAGAGTATTCTATGAGTATTCGCCCCTCTTCGGCAATGGAACAGTTTTCGCCGTTTTGGTCGGCAACGATCATTTCCACGGCGCGGTCAGCTATGACTGACAGCTCTGCCTGAAACTCTCTATTGAGTCTAATGTGCCAATGTACTACGACGGCCACCGCCAAGGTAGTAGTGGATGTGCAACGACAGTTTCACGTCCGACTCGTCTGCTGTAGGCTCACAATGGAGGTCTGGTTCTGGACCTGAATGAGCAGCGTCTGCTATTGTTTATGGGCCGGCTGTGGCTGCTGGGATACGCTGCTTCCGATGCCGTTGCCGCTTGGAACGCTTGAGTCGCGACTTGCGCGTCGTCGGCTGGAGCCCGGACTGCTCCAGCCTGCTCCACTGCCGCTGCTCCCACTCGCCACTGGTAACTCCGTGCTGCGTCAACAAGGCGTAGATTTGTTGTTGTTGCACCTGCTGGTGGGCCTGTGCTTGAGGTGTGGGTGTCTTTTTTGGAACTCCAACAAAGTTCAATGGAAGTTTTTTTACAAGGCAGGCAAGAACGGCCAGGAGGAAGAAGAGGATGACGACGAAGACGAATATTCAAAAAATATGCTGTAAAATATTCCCCCAGCTTGCGCCATTTCTTTGTGATTTTTAATCGATTTCAGTACAAAGAGTTTTAGTTGGAACAATGGGTTGGAAATTCCAATATAAGGGCGGAATCTATACGACACGCTTTAGCGATACACTTTGTGAATACTAATAAAAACTAAAAGAAGAAGTTCAATTTTGTAACCATTATTATTTATTTATTTGTTGTTGCTAGTGGTGATAGTACAGGGTTAAAATATTCGGAAAATCGAATAAACTCAACTGAAACGCAACCATAACTCAACTTTTTGCCACCACTAGGCTCCTATGTTAAACATATGTAAGAAAAACTGAGTTTTGCCCAAAACTCAATAACTCAATAACTCAACTTTAGTGTAAACAGGCTATAGTAAATTTTATTGAGTAAGTACATGGCAAAGGATAGGACCTAGGAATTCTCATTGAAAGGTGTTTTCCTCCAGCTGAACGCTGGCATAGTTGGTCTTGTAGAATCTTCGGATACAGGGCGAGAGCAGCTCAGGGTCCACATCTTCGGGGGTATTGCGGCCAAAGAAGAAGCCTGCCAGTTGAGCAACAACCACAGCCACCACAGCTCCAATCACGGAATAGAACATGAAGGAAACATGATAGATCTGCTGCCCAATACTAAGGGAACTGTTAAAAGTAGATTAGAATTTATTAAATGTACAGAAGAGATGCCATAAAACTTACGTAGGCTCTGCCGTTGGAATGGTGGCATTTGCTGGGGTCACCAAAGGACGCTCGAACTCGTAGGTACATCCATCGGTGCTCACCGGCTTGGCATCCCAGTGTATCTCACCCGTAGAGGCAGCCATCTGGGCTGATAGACACAGCCAGGCCATGAAGGCGAACGAGACAACGGTGCCCAACAGTGCGCTCTGAATAAACAAGAAAATTCTTATTTATTTTACCGAAGAACCTTTGCAGAAAATACCGACCTTTGAGTTAATGCTTGGGATCAGCAGTCCCATCACAAACAGACCCACCAGCGGACCATTGACAACCGCACTCACGGTCATGGACAGCTGCATCACATGAGTGCCCATGCGCTCGACCACAAAGACCAGGGCAACCGACAGAACGCCTATGATGACCGTGCAGAGGCGCACTGTTATGGCCACCTCATGCTCGGTCATGGGCTTCTTTCTCAATGGCTTGATGTAATCCTCCAGAAAGACAGCGGCCAGTGAATTGAGACCCGTTGACAGAGAACTGAGCGCAGCACTAAACACACCAGCGACAAACATACCAGGAACGCCAGGCAAAGAGCTAAGCGACTGCACCACCAGCAGAGGCACCAACTGATCCTTGGCCACCGCCAACTGCAAGAAAATGTAACCCATGAAAAATGTTCAGTGTTTTATTTTAAATTGTTTTTTCCCACCTTCGTGGTCAGCGGATCGCAGTCGAAGTATTTGGCATAGAGCAAAAGTCCGTTGTACAGGCAAACTGCATTCAGCACAGTCAATCCGACAATGAAAATTAACGCTGTCTGGGCCATCTCCTTCTTGCCGGGCAGTGAATTGTAGCGTTGTATAATTATTTGACTACAGCCCAATGAAAAGGCGTTGTGTCCCACGTTGCCCACCATCATGGCCAGCATGGACATGCGTACCTTGGGATCGAAAGTCCATCTGTTTCATAAAATTATAAGAGACAAAGGGAAATGAGAATGAGTTTGCCTAATGGTACAACACACAAGGGCTGAAGCTATCCATAATTAAAATGAAAATGTCACCTACTCTGGCCACTCGAGACGCCCGCTTTCGAAGTTGCGCTGGATAACCACACCGAGGCCGCCCACATCCATAGTGCCCTTGATAATGACAAAAGAAATGGCGATCACCATCACGAAGGTCTGGATTACATCTGTCCAGACAACGGCCTTCAAGCCACCGGCAGTTGTGTAGAATATGCAGATGACGCACACGATGGGTGTGATGATGTGTATATTTATGCCGGTAACTGGAAAAATCATACAAAAGTCAACACAAGTATAAGTACGAGTAACTGCTAATACTTATTTAAATTTATTTTTCAATTCCTCCTACCTTGATTGAACGCCAGCGCAGGGACATAGATGACAATGGGCAGCCAGATCATCTACAGAAAGGAGATGCAAGAGAAGTGAAGTCAATACACAAAGGTTTATTTCCAGAGCACTTGAAAGAGTTTACTATTCATTCAAAATTGTATTCAACTTACGTTTGAGCAGGTGAAGAGGGTGGAGCCCAGCAGTCGAACCGATTTGTTAAAGCGCATCTCGAAGTACTGTAAATAATTTTTTGGTTTCCATTGGTACTTCGGCATTTGGTTAACACAACAACCCATTGCCCCACCCACACGGACACACGTACACGGATACCTAGAATGTGGCTGTGCGGCTACGTCGCGCATACATAATCGAATATTACCCATACGCCATGTTGCCTGCACTAACTTATAAACTACGACTAGCAGAAATCAGGCACCAGGAACCAGCTACAGCAGCAACGAAATTTACGTATGTCAGTCGAGACAATTGGTATTGTTCTGGCTTATTGCAGCTGAGCATTGTGTGCCCTCCATACCCTCGTAGATATCTATTCGAGCAACAAAAACGGGACAGAGCACACTACACGGCCAATACCACCCAATGTTATTGCAACGGCATGCAAATAAACTGAGAGCAAAAAATACTTTCAGCTGATTGCACGATGGCTCTGCCACTGCCTCTAGCTCTGCTTTGTTTTTGGCACACAAAGAATGCCATGGAAATACACGTTTTCCCTTTAAAATTACTTACACAATAACATGCCATCAAGTACGAGTATTAAAGGAAAAACAGAATTTTATGCACTCTAAAACCATTGAGCTAATACATATGTAACATGCAGGCACAAACAACTCCATCGATTCGGAGAACGTGCAGCTTACCTCATAGGTGGATGTCAGCTGCAGGTTGCAGAACACCGGCAGGAAGATGTACCACGAGATGGCGGCCGAAATGGCCAGCGTAACCAGGATGAAGGCATACTGTGTGCCATACACATAAATTTCCGTCGAAGTTCCCAACAGAGAAATGCCCGAAACTAAGCTGTGGAGAGAGAGAGGGAAAATATTAGTCACGGCTAATTATGGCCAAAGCATAAAGTTCGAAGAAACCCTAATTGACGACCGATTGATCAAGGTTTATTTTTAGTCCAGCCCAAAATTTAATTTTCTCCTGCCATTAATACAATTTTAATTGAATTAAGCTTGGGCTTGACTTGGGCTTTTTGGCAAATTTTTTGCGAGAAGGTGAATGAAATTTGAGGAAAAATTCTGCCAACATTTGCTAAGCTCTTCTCTTAACAGCAAATCGATTGGATTATGGCCAACAGCAATATGGCTCAAATGGTAATCGAGCTAACATTCTGTCTAGTCGCATTGGCCGTGAAAGAAAAACTTTCTCTGGCCATGCATTCCGTAATCTGATTTTAATGATTAATGTCCATAACAATCATCATTTCAATTTCGGCAACAAAACAAATGATTTGCCAGAACAGAACAGATAAACAAAGTTGCCAACCAAAAGAGAAATGCCATTAAAAGTTGATAACAAGCGGCGTTAAAGTATGCAGACACACACACACACACCGTAATACAATCTCACGCAGACAGCATACTCGTATTTGAAAAATTGAAAAAAGTATCCCTGCCACAAAAGACATTTTTGAGAGGCGAAAAAAATGATGGGGCATGTAATTGTGATTCAAAGCACGTTGGCCGAATTTGTTGCAAAAAGCAAACGACAACAAATAGAATGCCATAACAATAAAAGGCGCACAAAACAATTGTCAGCAGCAAAACAAAAAAAGAAAAGGAAGGCCGAGGCCGAGGCAAATGACCAAGTACTAGAGAGAGATCCCGGTATGGTATTATGGAGACCAGAACCTGTCGGCCTGGGTCATTAATGGGGCGACAAACACGCCTAAGACAAAAGGGCCGCACCCTTCGAAAGGTGCTTGCACCGACAATGAATATTGTTTACACCATCCGGGGGGCTTGTAAAGAAAACTTTAAATAAATGTTATTCTGTTTGCTCTGGCCAAACAATTCCCCGTTCAGCCAGACAACGACGGTCTGGTCTGGTCTGGGCTGGCTTTGGCTTGGTCTTTTGCTTAGATTACGTATACGCACGTTTGGTCGATGTGGAAAATTGCTGCAAAATATTTTAGATTGATTTGCCAGGGATAAGCCAAGCCCATTACGATAATTTGTGCAAATTTTATTTCAGAATTCAAGTGAATGCACGCGTATCCTCATCAATTTGCAGGGGATTATCCTCCCGAAATGCCTCAAAATCAGGTTGCCTGAATTTCATTTAGAATAAACTCAAAGAAATGCATGTCACTCAATTTCGAGGATTATCCCCTCAGAGACTTAAAGCGAGGGAAAGCGGTGGAATTGACTCTAGGAAAGCCCATCAAAGCTCAGTGCCCCGCACACATTAAATTACCTCAATCTCTATCGTTCTTGGTCACGTCAAAAGTAATTAAACAGCAGTGCCACATATCCCGTAGTCCTGTAGCCAGATACACAAAAACTACGTGGCCAAAGCCAATTTAACATTTACATAGAGCTTTAACCGTAACTCACCTGGCCACCAGTGACAACGCGACCGGAAACACTTTCATTTGACGACCGCCCACCAGGTAATCCAATGCCTCCGAGCCGCTTCGCTCCTCGACACCGGCCGCACCAGCCCCATCCTTGCCGTTCAGCTGGCCTTTCTTCTTTATGGCCTTTTGTTTCTTCTTGATAAAACCGAAATAGACCCCGATGACGGCGCAGACAGCCAGCATGGCTATGAACACCAAATAGTCGACGACACCAAAGTGCTGCAGCGTTTGACTCAAATCCTTCACGCTGAGTTTTTCTTCCGGGCCACCCATGGAGGCTGTTGTCCTGGGAGTGGATGAGGAAGTGGGCGATTGAGTGGGAGTTGCGTGGCCACTAGAGGTGGGACTGGGACTGAGGCTGGCTGCTGGAGCCGTGCTGCTAATTATGGCCTCCACTGTCTTGACAATCGCATTGGTTATTGTTGCGGCGGTGGTTGTGGTTGTGGTGGGACTGCCAGTGCCACTATATGAGTCCCCTGGACTCGTAGTGGCTGACATTATTTCCTGGACCACAAGTTGCTTTAATGGATTTATTTTTATTGACTTCCAGCCGCGTTCAATCGCTTCATTTAATACCGTCGGATTTGATTACTTTTGTTTTAGTTTGCCACGGCGAAACGGTTTCGATTTTTCATCAGGAATTTTTTTTAGGACACTTTCAACTTTAAGCTACTTAGATATATGCAGGGAAGCTGTGCTAAAATTTTATTTCAATCCACTTTTATTAATTAAAATATTTTGTAAGTGAAAAACAAAAAAGAAATGCAAAATTATCCCACACGATCCGCAGATCCTGGTGTAACGAATCGCATTCCAACTTATCATTCTCAGGCGCGGTGTAGGGCATGGGAGCAAGAGGAGCACGTGGTATATTCCGGCTGAGGCTCTTCGGCTAAGGGGGTGTGGTCTTGCTCCCCTCCCATGATGGGCCTTTCTTCATTTTAATGTTGTAAATAATTTGCGTGCTAGGGACAAGCGAAAACCGGGATAGAGAATCCCACTTACTTCCGACTAACAAAAACAAACATACTAAAGGGGATAGAACTACTCCGCTGCCCTCGCTGGTTCTCCTACTACGGTGTTGATGAGGTGTTGATGAGGCGTAACATGCCCACCCTACCGTTGGCCATTCTGCCTCCTGGCATACCTCCGAATGGCCCCTTCTTAGGGCAATTCCTTTAGGGCATGGGATTAGCCGATGTCAAAATCATTTGCTATTAGCACATTATAAAATTTATTTACCAACTAAAATATTAATAGGTCCCAATGACATTTTTAGAAAATAAAAGAATGGAAATATAGGTAAATAAAAATAAGCATAAATATAAAAACTGGGATAAAAAAATGCAAATAAATAAAAGTAAGTAATAATAAAAGTAAATACGAATAAAAAAACCACGCCCAAAATTGGCGCTCCGTTTGAGCTTCGTTAAAGGTATAGGGCCGGGAAACATACATATGAGCACGGATCGGAGTTGAAGACGAGGCAATCACTAACGGAATCGAACAAAAAAACTCACTAACACTAATTACACTCAATAATTTTTAAACTATTTTTTTTTCTCTTTTCCTCCTCTTGTTTTGATTGGATCTCGCCTTGATTCCTCTTGATTCCTCAGACGTTTCAGACGTTACCGCCGTGGGGGTGTGTAGGGGGCGTGGGGGACGGGAATCATACACTCGCACACATAAACTCGAAGCACTCGACGGTATGTACGCCTGGCTATTCGCAACTGATCCAACTGATGTGCCTGCGCTCGCCTCTCCGCTCTGCCATGCGCGCTTTGGTTGTATTCAAAGATTCTACAATAAAACAAGATGCGTAACGAGGAAGAACTAAATGTATGACAGCAGAGCAATTTTTCAAGAAATTTAACTCCACACTTGCGTATGTGTTAGTGCGCTAGACAAAATGTATTCTATTTTTAGATTCTCGCTCGGCTGGCTCGTATTTTTTTGTTACATACAAACATACACATCCATGTGTATGATTGTGTGTGCTCTCCAATTTTTTCCGTCTGAATCCAAATTTGTATTGTAGAATCTTTGGTTGCAGCCAACAACAACGAATTAATGTATCCAAGATGGTTTTGACGTCCTGCGCAAAGCTTCTAATCAAAGCTTTCTGTTAGGTTTAGTCGGTAGTTCCGTTTTGTATTTTCTGTTTGTTTTCCGAATTGCTTGCATTCTTCTAATGCCGTGCACTTGCACTAGCCAACCAAGTAAAAGATTTTATTGAATTTTTTATTTTTGATTTTGATATGGATATAATAAACCCAATGACTTAAAATGATTTTTTTGGGTATGCCTTTGCATAAGTTTCTAAATATACCTTGAGATTTTATTGAAATGAATATGGACGGTTAAACTACTAATTTCCTGGTGACATGGGGACAGAATGGAATAGGGTGAACACAGAAGGGATTTCCGGAAAAATATCGCATATCGGAAATAATGGAAGGGTGGGTAAAGAATAGTGCGGGTCGAATACCACCTCGAGGCCTCGTGCATACCCTCTTTCTGAGCGAATCGAGTCAAGGGATTCTATATTAGGTTTATGTAGTAGGAGTCGAGACGCGGTCAAACTTGACTTACCTGGCCGTGCCCTGCTGGGCTGTGTGCTGGGGCTACCTCCACCAATGTCGTCCTAAAGAGCTTTGTCTGTGCTAGTCCTTTGTGTGTCCTACGTCCTAGACGCTGTGTGTGTTTGCATGTTTACAGAGCCTCGGTAAACGAAATCAACAGCATGTACGACAAGGATTTGCGCCACAGTTTCGGCTAATTTCACAGTATCGTATCCAAGATGAGCAGCAGGTAGCAGCCACCTATACCGTTTTCGATTCGACTGAAAATGGATAAATAAAAAACTGTTTTACAGTTGATGATAAAGGGAGGATGATGACGATGCTGACGACGGTCTTTTTGATTCCCTGCCTGTTTCCGTGAATTAAGTGCGAATACCATCGCTGGCCATCCGTTGCCGTTAATATCGAACCAAATTGATACTTGAACCAAAGATACTTTTCTAGTCTAGATGTGGCGAGTGGATTCTACCAGATACCTGTACATACCTGTACGATCGAGCGTACAGCGTTCGTAACCCCAGACGGACAATATGAGTTTTTGTCTATGCCATTTGGATTGAAGAATGCATCCTCAGTTTACCAGCGTGCGATAAGACGAGCATAAAGGTAACTGGCTTATGACATTTTATAGGTCTGGCAACATACTTTCGTCGGTTTGTGCCAAATTTTACAGAGGAGATGAAACCCCTGTATTAACTTACTTTTAAACATAATTTATTTGTCTGGAAACCTCAACACGAGCAAGTACGTCAGTTGGTGATGGAAACTTTAACCACTGATACGGTATTGATCATATTCGATCCTTAACATTCTATTGAACTTCACAGATATGAAAGTGCTAGTGGCTACGGCGCAATATAAATGCACAGAGTAGAAAATAAAACAAGAGTGATTGAGTAATAGAGTTAATGTACAACGGGATATGAATCAAAATACTTCTTATGAGTTAGAAACGCTATCTGTGTAATATGTGGTAAAGCATTTTCGTCACTACCCTTCATGGGTAATTGCAATGCATTGAAAGAAAGTCGCAATAAGATCGAGCTTATTTCTAGAGTGCATAAAATATAGGCATTTTTGCATTCATTTACTTTTAACATTGAGTATCGGATGGGCGAGAGAATGCAGCATGTGTCAGAGAGACGAGTTAGCGTTCATGGCAAGACGCATTAAATGATATTGTACGGCAAATAGAGTCACTAAAGTAAGTCCACTAGAATTGTTGGAAAGCAGGCAAGGCCATTGGGATTGATCCCTATCATCGACGAAAATGCACCAGAATAAGCTAGATCCAAAGTTAAAGGGTCCATTTCTTGTTGTTGAAATTCTAAGTGGTTGTTGGAGTCGTTGACAAATAAGAGAACATACAGGTGAGCACAGAAGAATTTTCAAGCTATACCAAACGACGACATCTTAGCCGAGATCGATGATGAGAGTTGATGAAAGTGACCAGGTGGAAAAGGAAGTGGGTCAAGACTCTCGGGCACCAGAAGGTGGTGCTTGTTTACATCATTCACAAAGGATGAGATAGTACCATGATAGCCGAACCAAGGGCACTGTTGCAGATGGACTTGTGACCAGAGGTGGAGAGTGGTTAGTATCCCCCTACCTGTACCAATCCATTGACTGAGGCAACGAGAATGGACCGACCGAAACACACCCAGCTTCCCGGATAGTTACAGATTAGGTCATACATATATGTATAGGTATAGCTTTTTATATGCACTACTGGTCAAAATAATAAGTTCAGAGGCATCGTGCTGATTCATTATGATATATCTCGAATTTTGTTTAATTTTTGACTGCCATTTGTTTATATTTTTAAAGATTACAGTTTTGCCAAATATTTAAATCAAAAACGAAAGTTGAGAGCACCCTTAATTAAATTCTAAACTTAAATTTGTTCTGGATGTACATTTTTGGTGTGGTCAAAATAATAAGTACACTGGAGGTATTTACAAATTTTTAAGGATTTGATCAGGATTTGGTCAAAGGATTGTGTGTTTTTATTGACTCCTTGCATAAAAAGGTACATGAGAGTTTAAAAAATCTCCTTATATGGGCCGACTGTACCTCGTAGACGTCCATATTCAGACTTACCAGGACGTATAGACCAAAAAATTCCATTACTCCGAGAAATAAATTTGATGAGTCAAAAATTTTGCGAAAATAAATTTGCCTGCTCTTGGCCAGATGGATCAAAAAAGTGGAATAATTAATAAGATGGGCCAATTAAACAGCGACTCAAAACACACCTCAAGGCTGGTCAAGGCTTGGTCTACGGAGAACATGGCATACGTTTTGAGTTGGCAAAGTCAATCTCCTGACTAAAGCCCAAAAAAAAACCTATGGGGAGACTTGAAATATCGTGTTGGCACAAATACGTTTCGAAATTTCGAAGAATTGTGTGAATTGGTTCGAAAAACTTGGTATAAGATTTCAGTAGAGACTTGGCGCATACTTATTGCTGGTATGCCAAAAATAATAGCCAAAGTCATGGAAACGAGAAGGAACGTGAGTCGCTTCTAGTCGCGACTCTACTTTTATACCCGTACCACTAACCATACAGTATATAGATGTGCCAGTTCATACAACGAATGTGTTACAGAAAAATTTGCAGCTCCAGGTCCTATGCTCTCAGGGCCTGCTCTCAGTAGGACCTGAGAGAGGAAGACTATGCTCTCAGTAGGACCTGAGAGAGTAAGAGAGAGCACGGCCATGGTGCAACAATAACTCTTTGCCAGTCGTTTGTCAAACGGCGGTAAATTTTGTCTTCTTCTTCCTCACAAATAATAATCTTTCTAATACCATAAAAATTTTTTTTAATTTTTTTTTTATTTTCTTAAACATTTTTCTGAATTACGAATTAAATGTCAGTATTTGATTTTCATTATTTCGATTTATTATTATTTATATTTATTTATTAGCGGAAAAATGTTCTCGCCTGCCAGCGGAGAAGTAAAACACTTTTCTGTCTTCTTCTTCCTCACAAATAAAATTCTTTCTATTACCATAAATATTTTTTTTAAATTTTTTTGTATTTTTTTAAACATTTTTCTGAATTACGAATTAAATGTCAGTATTTGATTTTCATTATTTCGATTTATTATTATTTATATTTATTTATTAGCGGAAAAATGTTCTCGCCTGCCAGCGGAGAAGTAAAACACTTGCTATCTCTTTCTAGCGCGTGTTTGCCTCTGAGTGGCGAGATATTAGGGTTGAAAATATTTATGGAGCATTTTTCGGGTTGGGGGGGAAATTGGGCATGTATGTGTGTGTGTACACAGACACGACAAAATTTTTCCAATGTTTACGTTTCGAAACCGAGGTCGGTTTTGATTTTTGAATTTTTTGGAGTTCCCAGGTTACGTACATAAATGTGTGTGTGCCACGTATTCACACATACTGTGCTTGTGTGTGGGTTCTACAATTTTTGGCCGCCTGAACTGAAATTTGTTTTTTGCAGCCAGCGACCGAGCTGACCTTCCGCATTATATTTGAGGAATGGGCAGAGTGGGTGGGGTTGGGCGTGGGAAATAAATAAAATATAAAAATAAAAGCTGTTATTTGTTTTATTTACTTGAAATTGCACATTTATTTACATATACATATCCTTATTTTAGACTTGTTTTATTCTCAAAATGACGACAAAAAAATGAAAAAGTGCCGTCGGCTTTCCAATTTTCAATTTTGTCAATAAATTTATATATTTTAGATTCTACATAAATACAATGTACAATGAAGGTACATATAGGTACATATGTATGAACATATGTATATGTGGATTTTATGCATATACATATGTATATATTTTTATCTTGCAAATGTATGTGTACGTGATTTGTTTATTACATACAAAACAAGTGGTTTGAACTTAAATAATTGTGTATACACATGTATATGCAAGTAAGAATATATATGATCTATGACTATATACCTAAAAACATATGTATATAGGTTACATTAGTTGTGTACAGAATTGGTTTATATATTTACATATTCTATATTAAATATACCTTAATTATGTACATTTGTAGGCCAATATGTACATATATACATACATATGTACATAAAGTCTCCGCTCATATTGGCTCCCGATTGAGGATCGGTACCCAGGGAACACCACGAGGAGGCCATTATATATAATTATAATGGGGTCAAAAGTTAATCTGACCTTTGAGTCGACTTGATATGACTTAATTAAAAAGAATCGAATTAATTAAGTCACATCCATGTTCCCCGCCTAAAATGATATCTATTAGCTATACATATTTATAATCAATATGCTTAAAATATAATTTACAAATAATAAACTTATGCAAACAGCTGCGGCGGAAATAACAGCACTGCTGATAAACCGTCCGTATCTCTAAAGGGTCTTAAAAAATTGCCAATGATGTGCAATGTTAGTTCTTGCTTACAAGAAAAGAAATTAAGTTCGATACAGAAAAGCTAGCATATACTGTATGGTTAGTGACGGAAGGCAGGGTCGGTATATACTAGAAAAGTATCCGATAGTATTTTCTTTAATTGCTGGTATCTTTCTACCCCCCTGTAAAGTTATATAAATTGCATATAAGTTGCTAGCAAACTCGAGGCAACCATTGCAATATGAGACCAAAAAACCAAATGAAATATTGAAATAATGAAGTCAAATAGAATCTAATTAATGCAGCGTTATATGTATGAAGGATATTATAATATATTATTTTTATTAATTTTCATGAATATAAATCAAATATGGTTTTCAAACATGTTGTCCTCACGGTGGTCGGCACGGGCGGTGTCGCTATCTGCTGCTGCTGATAGTCAGACAAACTACCTTGCCAATAAAATATTGGGGAGCCCAGGATATGCCTGGGGAAGAGCGACCCCAGCCGAAGAAGTGCATTTCATTAAATTTCAACAAAACCAAGCATCTAGCTGAGCAGTGTAACCGTACGAAATGCAGTGCACACCTCTGGTCATACGACATGGCCGTTAGCGAATTATATGACATGAGTTCGCTACAAAACAGTTTTTGGATCTGAGTACTAGGCTTTAACAAAACCAAGCATCTGTCTGAGCAGTGTAACCGTACGGAATGCAGTGCACACCTCTGGTCACACCACATGGCCGCTAGCGAATTATATGACATGAGTTCGCTACCAAACAGTTTTGGATCTGAGTACTAGGCTTTAACAAAACCAAGCATCTGTCTGAGCAGTGTAACCGTACGGAATGCAGTGCACACCTCTGGTCACACCACATGGCCGCTAGCGAATTATATGACATGAGTTCGCTACCAAACAGTTTTTGGATCTGAGTACTAGGCTTTATATGCAATTTAAATAACTTTACAGGGGGTTAGAAACATATCAGCAATACCAGAAAATACTATCGGATACTTTTCTAGTATATACCGACCCTGTTTTTTATTGAACTGAGTACTGCCTTCCGTACAGAGCCTAGAAAACAGTTTTCGACCAAAAAAATTTCTTATCGGTTTCATACGAATATCAACCCTGATTCTGTTCGCGAGGTGTTTTTTCGGAACTGAGTACTAGGCTTAAATTTTAACTTCTGGCGCTGCTTGTTCCGATAGATACATATGTATGTATCGATGTTTCGTAATTCCCTAATCTATAGCTAGTTCTTGATGTTTTTATAGTTCACTTGCTATAAAGTTGTACAATTGTTATTTTAAATAATAAATAATATATACTAGTAAATATGTATATAGTAAATACGATACCGAGGTCGAAAAGGTTTTCCCACAGGTCAACATTGTTAACTCCAAGCTAAGGAATATCTTGGACATGAATACACCAAGCGGCATATGAACAATTTGACATTTATTTTATTTATTTATTAATTTTGTTTATTCATGTACCAGAAAAACAGCTATTTTTCTCATGTTGCCAGCACTGTTTACTTCCACCCACAGATCGTCCCATCATTAATCGATAGTTGGCATTTGCGCCATCACTATTTCACAATTTGCAATATAAACAAAACTAGGAATGTGCGTGCGATGGATGTCGAGAACCTGGTAAATCTGAACCCCAATCAACTGCTGGCAGAGATCACATCGCTGCTGGAAGCCACCTCAGAGCCAAGCGAGTCCAATGCCCTGCAGCTAAACCATGAGCTGCAGCGACGTCTGCACCAAGTGCGTGCCAAGGTTCTGGCGCTGTTGAAGTCTGTGCGGTCTCGATATGCACGGAACGAGGAGATTTTAATACGCCGCCTAAAGCCGCGCCCCCACCGTCTTAGCAGGCCTCTCAAGGAAAAGACTGAAATATATGGAATATGTGGGGCGATCCGTCGTGGAGCCACCTTCCACTTCAAGGGAAATTTGTATTTTCGCGATATTGATGGACGCAGCTGTCCGAATAATGGGGACTACGAGGCACGGTGTCACACGGAGATGTTTCCATCTGACTTCGATATGCGCTCCAAACATGTGTGGACTGTTCTGGACAAGAAGAACCTGATAATGGGCATCAAGCAACAGGTGAGTCTTCGCCCGTAAGAAACGCATCTTTGAGAAACTTTCACAGACCCCATTGATTTCCCCACTAACAGCTTCTGGACCATGCGGCCTGTGAAAAGGCCGCAGTTTCCAACAAGCGAAAACCCATCGAGCGACATGTTCGCTCTCTGGCGAGTCTGCTGGTCAACGCCGACAGCAGCTTTAGCATCGACTGGACCCAGATCAGTACCCTGGACCTGGAGTTCCGTCATTCCACCACCAGCTGTGAGGCAATGTGGCGCCTTTATCTACATCCGCAGCTGAGCCGTGAGGACTGGTGTGCGTCGGAGGACGCAGCTCTGGTGGCGGCTGCCAAAGCGAATCACATGCAGAACTGGGAGAAGATAGCTTCGGCGTTGGATCGGCGATCGGACTACCAGTGTTTCGTGCGTTTTCAGCTGGCGTTCCGTCACCACCTGGAGCCATCCTCCAGTGTAAGATGGACCGAGAAGGACAACGAGACACTCAAGCGTCTCGTCGAAACGAATACTGTGAATGGCCAAATCAATTGGCAGCTGGTGTCCGAACACTTTCCTGGCAGATCCAAGTCCACTCTGATCGGACGCTATACGTATGCGCTGCATCCAAGCATCAGCCATGGTGAGCACTATGGCATGGACTTGCTTCCCCCAACGTTCCTCCAATTATACATATTTGGCCTATTTTAATTACAGCACCCTTCAGCAGTACGGAGGACATTATGCTCTTTGCTGCCGTGGAGGAGTACAATGGTAAGTTCCACAGCTTTCCACGCACTCTGTTTCCCAACCGCTCGCTGCTACAGCTCCGTTCCCGATACCACAATGTACTCGCCCAACGCACCAAGACAGACCCGTGGTCGGTGCTTGACGACACCAAACTGATGAATTTTGTCACGGAGCACGGGGCAGCTCAGTGGGTGAACTGTGCTGCGCATCTTGGTAATCACACGCGGACCAGTTGCAGGACGCGCTTCTTGGTAATAAAACGATTCCTTCAGCAGCATCCCTCGGCAGCGGTCGGCGATTTTCCGCGCCGAAGGTGCTTTAAAAATAATACCGTCACGGCTGACAATTGGGCAGAGTGTCTGGAAGTGTGGCAGCAGGATCCAGACTCCATTGATCCATCGAAGCATCAAATGCGTCCACCGGGAGCAGCAGAGCGAAGGAGATCCATCATAAAGGGCGAGGCCAGCGAAAGCGATGGCCATGTGGCATATCCAAAAGAAATAGATCTGCAGGTCTACGAGTACTTCAAGTATAGCTACGATCTCCAGCTGAGATCATCCCCGTCGTCGAAACTATTTTCGATGCCTGTTGCCAATGATGCCTCAAATCTCGCCGACGTGGTCAAGGCCTTAAGCTATAAGCCACCAGCGGCAAATAACCAGAAGCCCATTCAGAGCATTTCAATGCCCCTGCAATTGAGTATGTACTACAACCAAATGCTGAAGAAGCTGCCAAAGAAAAAAGACAAAAAGCCGTCCCAGGGCTCGCTACTCCTGCCCCCCAACTGGTCGACGATGATGGGATTCCGTGCCATTTGCATTGTATCTGGCGACAGTCGAAAGCTCTCATCCACCGAGCCGCCACCCTACGATGAGTCCTCGCAGCACATCCAGCAGTTCCGGCAACGTTTGCGAGCTCTCTTTTATCGCACCACTCTGCTGAGCCGTATGGAAACACATCTCTTCGAAGACTTACCGTCGCACCTGGTGGCCTTGCCACGACCTCTGGCAAACCACATCGAATCCGGGGCAAGGCCGACGCAGGAGGAACTGAGCAGACAAATTGCAGCCAAGCAAATGGCTCATGTCAACCGAATGGTTGAGCCACAGCGGAAGAAACCGAAAATGGAGCCACTCAGCGAGGAGGAGATAATGAGCTTCAAAGAGGAAGAGGAGTTCTTGCCTTAAGTTTGTTGTCTACTTTATATCGCATCGTTTCTTACTTATAATAAGAGCAAAAAAGAAAATATAATTAATAACAACTTTATAAACTTTCATCGCTTGTTTGAGTGTGTCTCTGTTTAGTGTTCATGCTCATTGGAAGTTGCTACAGCCAGTCTTCAGCTTGAGGAGAGGAGACCGTTTTTCTGGGCAATGTTAATGAATATTATTTTCGATTAACACGAACTGAGACCATTTTCCAGGATCGTGTACATCGAAAATAACATCTCAGTGGAACGGAACCAAGAATGTGGATGTACTCTCAATGGAACCGTAACCGTATTGATCGAAGGTTTCAATCAGTTGAAGTACGGTTATTGTCGAAAGTAGAACGGATGAACACTACTCAACATAATTGAACTTTTTATTTACGCATTTTCTGGTAGAAAATTTCTTAACCAAATTTGGTCTGTTTTTCTGTTTTATATTTTTCCAAATTCCTAATTACAAAATTTCGAGCTTAGAAACAAAACAAAAAATAATTCTTAAAAAAATACCAGAGAGTGTCGGTTTGGTTCGAAGCGAAAATAAAAGTTAAATTTTGCTGAGTAGTGCTACCGCCCGAAACAACATAAATTTATTTAATTACTGCGTGGTCCGAATTTACGTTCATATACATACATACATATGTATTCATATGTACCTTTGTACATATGTATGTATGATCATATATGTATGTATGTAGGTTCTCGAATATTCGCAATCAACGATTAGCAGCCGATAAATATTTGGTGATTGTTGGTAAATGAACATACCAAAATTTACACACAGAGTCAAATTCCAGTTGGATATTTCAATTCAAATTCAACGTGTAACAGAAATTTATTGACTTTGTTTAAAATAATATTATTTTTTTTTTATACAGACAACATCAATTCAGGAGTATCATTTGGGGTTTCGCATAGGGTATATTAACAATGAGGAGTAATATTGTGAGTTAAACAAACTACATACAAACATAGCTACGTAAATGAAAGCGCTATGCGAAGAAATTATCCCTTATCTGATACCAACCGTTGGGTATATTTGTGAATACAAAATGCCTGCTCTGCTAAATGCACAATGAGTAAATAAATAAAAGTCTTAACCAAGATATTGTCTTCTTTAAGCTCGTAGTTGGCCGGCTTACAAGCCCTTGTTGTACCAAACGGTGTCCAGCTCGGGACGTTTCTTCTCAATATTTTCGCGCACCTCGGTTTCCAGGCTCGCCACCTTGATGGCAGCCCGCTGCTTGAAGAACGCACAGCCCAGGGTGTGGCAAAGATGAGCACGAAACCGCAGAACAGAGTTTGAATTGGAGCATTCGATTTCGGGTATTTGGCTAGGAACCCTTTCCTCTCAAGCACGTTCATGAGCATCGGAGTCAACGCTGGAATAGAATTAATTGATACCACTTATATTTGACGATGGACTGGACTTACTCATTCCTGGAAGGGCCATGCAAATTCGACTAACTATCACCGCCGATATGCCAACACAAGCGGCCTTCTGGGACACGCCCACCTCTGCGTTCTTCTCATCCAGCAATACGACCCCTTCGCGAATCTCCCTGAAAGTATTTCGAGTGCATTACTACGTCCACTTCTGTCAAGGATCTACTTACTGCATTCGCATGCAGGGAATGTTTATGCAGTTGGCAGCTGCTACAGCCACGAGAGGCACCATGCGACCCACCAGTGGATTCATGTTCTTCACGGCCCGATTAAGCGAGAGCGCCGTGACCAGTGCTCCGCCGGTGGCCAGGCAGTACGAGGTCAATAGTTGCCTGTTGAAAGGGGGAGGTGAGCATGCTCAATATGTGGAATCATAGTCACGGATGGGGCACCTACGAGTTGCTAAGGGGCGAAGTGCCCGAGCGGTTTGTGTAGTTGACGATGGCGTTGAAGGTTTGATTCATCCACTGCCAGAAGACAACGGCGCCGGTGCTTTTGTAGAAAGCCATCATGCCTAAAAAGAGCGATACGTACGATACCATTAGCACACTACGAGTATTTCATTTGATTAATCAAAGCGCGGAAGCAATTTCTGGAATGCTGCAATTGAATCACAAAGGTTGCTGTCCCACTCACCGCCAGTGATGAGCATGTTCATGGGCATTTGAGCCGACATGCGGCCAATTATGATTTGCTTGTCTCCCGTCTCCGGGTGAAAGGCCGAATCGTACAGGTACTTTGCTTTCCACACATCCTCCAGCGTTCGGCACTCGGGCACCTCCTTGCCGGCGCGGTACTTCAGCACGATCTGGCGGGCCTGCTCCAGCTTCGTGTTGGTGGCCAGCACATTGAGCGGATTGGTGACCAGCAGGAAATGCTGGCCCTGCCAACATAGGTGCTCTGGTCATATTTGGGCTGATCAATATCAACACGGGGCAGTGGGGTCATTTTCGAAATTGGTCCCGCCTATTGAGATAAGATAAATTTAATTTAAACGTATGATATCACATGATATCCCATTTGATAAGATATTACTTAAGAATGAAAATTGGATTTAGGATTGGATTTGGGTGGTCTGCCATGACTTAATTCTACATAGTTTCAATTCAGATCGGGTCGAAGGGCACATCACTCGCAACAGGCTCCGGCTCCACTGGCAAACCACCTCTTATCAGAGAGTCGATGGATGCTTGTGACCCAACGGTTCTGGCCTTATCTCGCTGGTAAACAAGTTTTTGCCGGGGAGCCGATTCGATTTTGTTTTCGAAAAACATATACAGATACATGCGTAGTATGTATGTACGTATATGCATACACACATTTGCACACGGATATCTACATCTGTTTCGTTCTACGTTTCTGCAGTGTATATGTACATATGGGCAGGGCAGTATGTCCCGATATGTACATATATTGTTTATTGTGATTTTTGAATTTGTTTGTCAGCTGTCAGCACAGTTGCCATCAACTGTTCGATTATGCAGAATATAATCTGTGTCTGAACTTTATATAATCCACTGGGTCTACGACAACATAATCGACAAATCCATAAACCTTATCAGTGGGGCCCAGCCTGCGGTTCGGACTGGCATGCATACAACACAACTAGTAGAGAACAGAACAGGTTGCTTGCTAAATTTACACGCCCGTACGTCGCGTAGCGTACCGTAGCAGTGTGTGTGTGTGTGTGTGTGTGCGTACAAATTGTATAATCTTTCCACCCGACAACACTTACACACGGACAGAACTTAGGGACCGTTGCTACCACTTTGACCGTTGAAAAACGAATGAGAAGCGAATGGCTGGCTGGCTGTCTGTCGGCTGCTTCTTGCTTGCTTCATCCAGAAAGCTTTTCGTTTAGTTCTTTTCGGGCTTGTGTGTAACGGTTATTCTGGAGCCGACTGTATTTCGGCCTCGGCTGACATTGAGAACGAACTCTGGAAAAGGGCGAGAGAGCTTTTCTGCGCGACTAGCACATTAACAACTGGACTTTTAAGCTATCCCAGCTTTTAGACAGCCTGCTGGCACTTCAGCATATTCACCATTCGCCCACCCACCCTTACCCTCCCATTCCATGCTCAGATGATTATGATGGAACCGAACGCTTTTGAGCTTTTTTCCTACATATGTGTATGAAATTACTTTGGACTACAGCATAACGCCAAACATTCATATTTATGTGTATAGATGTATGTACATATGTATGTATGGTTCACAAAGCAGGCGAGTGGCCCACCTACCCTGCAGGACAGTTAAACTTCGTTTTCTTTGTCTCCCAATGGTGGGCTAAATTTCATTTAATTTCTTCAAAGCCCAGACCCAGCAGGAAAGAAATATGGTAGACATGACAGTAATACGTTTGAGAAACCCACTTTGCCACTCATCTGATGAGCAATCAATATACTCAGAGAATCGGCCGGGCCCTTAACCTCTTCACCGACGGTTCTTCTCTGGCTGGATACTCTGATCAGCTCAAGATCAGGCAAGGCATTCTTTTAGCCAGAAACATTACAAGGATGATATATTATATGCATCACATTGGACGTTGGACACCATCAAGTGGCCCATGCGACAGCAATCCGAAGCCCGTCCCGCGCGGTTCCTCGGCATAAATGCAGCTCGGTTCAAATAACTGTCCGGATAGAATAACTGTTGACAGCACGTCTCACTAAGGAAACGAGGTGCACGGCACGGATCTACCGGTATTCTAACGGGCCGAAGTGGGCCTACTGTATGTAAGGTTGCCAGAGAACCTGGCAGCCGCCTTAACCTCACCCAAGCCAACACTTGCACTTAATTTAAGCAGTCTGTGTTCTTACACTCTTACATATTTCGTTATCAAAGAACACCTGTGTAGCTTTTTGTGTATATTTATGCATTTATTTCCGGAATTCATTGTTAGACTAAACATAACATCAACAGTTTTGTATATTAGCAATAGTTCATAATGTTGTTTATTGTTTTGTTAGTGTACATCCCACGAATAAGTGTGAAGTTTACTTTTAAACGCGCTTCATAATTAAATTTGATAGGTTCAATATATGTACGTAGTTTTCACAAACAATTATAGTCGTAATTAACACAAATGTCAGACGTAAATACATGTACATATGTACATATGTATGTAGGCAATATATTTTGTGTATTGTGTTGTGTATATTTTAGTAGTACCTCGCAAATGTAACAATTGTTGTACATTGTATACATATACAATATATGTACATATGTACTTATGTATGTGTGGCGTGAGTGTTAGTTTTGTCTTTGTAATTAACTCTTAAGTAAACATGATCCTCATGAACACCATTGCATAATTTTGCTAAATACTCGTATATACTCGTGGTACTCCATTTATAGATTGCAATTTGCATTAGATACAGTTCAAAGTAACGCGAAATATATTTAATTTGAGGAGGATATCTGTCAAGGATATATGTATTATGTAGGTAGATATCAAATACTTTGAATAGAACACCCACCGACTGACGTTATAGTACTCGTAATTGTATCCCTTCATAGTGCGTAATGCCCTGTAACGATCTGTTAAAAATGGTTGACTTTGCCCTAATACTCGTAATTGAATCGAACTGCTAATTGAAGTTTGTAATCGAAACACCTAACACTGAAACTATTTGAGTTCACATACTTGTTTCGCTTAGTACTGGAATAACAATTGCATGTCCTGTGGAAGCGTACATCATCCGTAACTTAATATGTACAACACGATCGGAATAACTTCTGGCTTGACTGTCTTAATAGAGAATGGTCGGGGAGGAAGAACATTGTATCTGGGGGTAGATAGCCCGTAGCCGTATTTGAGGTGTGAATATGTTTATAGTAACGTATTAGTAACGTAGTAGTAGTATATTTATGTCTATGTGGGGTGGAGTTTCAGCCGGCGATTGTTCGTACGTTTTACGGTTGTATCCATCTACTGGTATCTACTGTAGGTTTGTATAGCTACATACATATGTATCTTTAGCATGCATGCAAGTCGATTCGATTCTGGGATTGGATTCAGTTACTTGGGTTCCGTTTCGGCTCCTTCATCTGTATATGTATTTTACATATTTACCTACTAAGCATTTACATCCTCTATCCGTTTCTGTATCTGTATCGGTTTCTGTATCTTTACTTGTACATTTTGTATATGTATGTACATATGTTTATGTTTAGGTAGACATGTACATATGTACGAGTATGTATGTATGTGGGTATGTTTTTTGTAACTATGTTTTGAGCGCGTCCTTATAGCAGTGCATAGCTCTTTATGCTATATACTCGTATGTATGTAAGTGTATGTTATGTATGTAAATATTAATGTATATACTTGTATTTGTCTTACACATTGCTTGCAGCTAATTCTGATACTGATTCTGTGTCATGGTCAGATCCGTTTGCACTTCCAGCCAGATGCCAGATGCAAAGCAGCTCTGGGCAAAGTGTGTTAAATGCAGCTCGACTTGGCCTGGATCTGGGTCTTCAATTTGGAAGGCCAAAGTGCACCAAGACTGCCCAAAACTAATGTAAAAGTAGTCAGTATTTTCTAAGCTTGAATGTCTCTGCATTTTCCATGCCTAAGAGGATGTGGTGTTGGGGAATAGTATTTAGCTTCCTTGGATTGCTTGATTGGGAAAATAATTCCATGTTAAATTAATAATTATACACATTGGTTAAACGAGTGCAGCCTGATTTGGTTTTCCATCGATCAATTGAACAAGTTTTGTTGTTGTGCCGAAAATTAATTTTAAGTTCTGAAGATCTATCACTTCATACGACACGTAGTAAATATTGTTTCGATTTATGCACAACAATTTGCACCAAAAATTGACTTTAAATTTTCATTGTTCACTGTTCGTGTTTTAATATAGGTAGGTATGTAGGTATGTATTGTATGTAATTTGTATAATGGTATAATGTATTTATTTATGCTCCCGCTCATATTTACAATCGAAAATTGACGCGATTAATTGCCATAAGGTAATCTTTTTTTTTTGTTCTTTCGCTTGACCCTCTGTTCTTTGCTATTTGAACTTTCTTTCGTAAACAAAACCTGCTCGTGGGTCCTTGAAACGAAGTGGCTATATATTATTTAAATATGTATTATTTAAATATAAAAAATATACATACATAGAATTGTGTTGGTTTTTGGTTTTTTCTTTTCATCTTGTATATGAGAACAAAAATAAAATATCCGAAAACGTAAAAAAATTCGTTGCTCTTGTTCCGTGGTCCTGGTCTGGATGGACCAGCCCGGAGGCCAAAGGTCTCTACGGGCCTTCTCGTGTACATCGATTGCCCAAGAAATAATATTGGAGAGAGATCCTTAACGACGAGATGCACTACATAAACTAAACTAAACTAAACTAAACTAAACTATAAGACTAAGCGTGATCAACTGTTCAAACTGTTTAACAAAGTATATACTCGTATGTACATGCAGATAAATACTTATACGATATAAATATGTATACATTAAACATACATAATGATCGTACATACACATGTATGTATGTATGTATGTATGATGTATAATTAGTTTGATTGTGGTGTGTGAAGTTTTGCGTTGTTTCGTTCGACTTGTTCCTTAAAACCGTTTGCAACAAATCTGTTTCCTCTGTTGCCTTTGTTTCCTCTTCTTCCTTTGCTTGCTTTGTTGCTTGTTTAAATTGCATTTGTCTCCCTATCTACAGTGCTATTTATCCGGTATGTGTACTTTAATTGTGGTTGTATGTATATGGTTTGTTATTTGCCTAAATATCATTAAATGTTGTATATATGTATGTATATATTAGTAATAAATATATAATAATATATAATGTATATATGTATATATAATCATCTTTTTGTTTATCGTTTCTCTCTTCTTCGGTTGGTGCAATGTAAAAATCCATGTAAAACGCGATTTGAGTATTCAATTTGTCCACTAATTAACATTAAATGTACTCCTCCTCCTCCTCCTCCTTTGGTTATGGCGCCTGTCGATGGTGACTCTCCTCTGTTGATGAATATGAATATGAATGGGGGGTGTGGGTGTGTGCCATGTATGATGGATGCACTATACGCGAGTATATGGTACTTGGTGCTGGTATCCTCTGGGTTTGCTTAGAAAGTGCCTGAAGGGAGGAGGTAAATTGAGGAGTTACGAAGGAATATATTGGAGAGAGTGTTATCGAGGGATACTCACTGGGACACTCGGGTGGGTTCATGTAGCCAAAGACATTCAATTCATAGAGCGACGCCAGCGTGATGAAGAACAGGTACCAGAGCATCAGAACTATGCCCAGGCGCTTGTCCAGCTTCCAGCCATTCAGGTGCGTCGAGAGGATCAGGAAGACGACGGTAGAGAAGAGCGAGAGCGTGGAGTAGGTGAGACCTGCAATGGCGGAAGACAAGAGAGGGCACTCGAAGATTAGAACGGAAGGCGGGCAGGGGCTGCTGCTACGTCAGCTAAACGAACGGCTAGAACGAACACTCATGCCAGGCATACCACAGACACATGTTGAATACGACGAGTACTACGGGTGGGTGGAAAGGGAAAGGGAGAGGGAGAGGGAGCGGGAGAGGGAGAGGGAGGGAGTGGGTGAGTACATACCCTTGGAGATGACATTCACGTGCGAGCCGGGCTTTATAATGGCCGTTTGTATGAACCATGGAAGACCTAAGCACACTAGGATATCAAAGACATTGGAGCCAATCGCATTCGACACGGCCATGTCGCCGTAGCCCTCTTTGATAACAGCTATTGAGCTTAGAGCATCCGGAACAGAAACGCCAGCAGCCACGAACGTCAATCCCATCACAGTGTCGGGAATGGCCAGCGTGGACCCGATCACGGTGATCATCCACACCATGAAGTACGAGTAGAACGAGATCCACACCATGGAGAGCAGGAAGGTGAACGGGTACCAGTTGCGGTACTGCTGCTGCCGGCAGTCGGGCATCGTCTTCTTGCACAGGAAGTGGATCGGATACACCACATACCAGGCCACCAGTGTGGGCAGACCGCCCTCCGTGGGTCGCATTAACGGATCTGGGCGCTGCTCGCGCTGCTTGTCCGTCGACTTGTAGTACTCAGTGGCAGCAGTTGCGGCCACCACTTGCCCTTTGGCGGCACCCGCAGACGCCGATGCAGCCGCTGCAGCCGTTGCCTCCCCCGTCACAACAGACTCGGGCTGATCAGAGTTGTAGGCCATGTTCTCCTGGCCCTGGCCCTGTCCCTGTGCCTGACTCTGGCCTTGGCTGAATTGCCCCATGCCCCAGTCGTCGACCGGCGGTTGGGCTGGTCTGGCACTGGCACTGGCAGCCGCTGGCTTCGGTTGGTTCTCCTCGCCCCAGGCCGAGTTCGGGTCCCAGCTGGCATTGGTGTCGCCGCTGTAGTTCTGATAGTCGCTCTGCGGTTGGGTGCTAGTGGCGTCCACGCCATCGCTGGACTCCTTGGACATGCTCGTCTGTTGCTGCTGCCCCTGTCCCGCGCTCCCCTGGGTGTAGGAGCTCTCGGGTACGTTCTTGTAGGTCACCAGCGCCGACTGCTCCTCCTTGCTGGGCAGCTTGAAGGGCAAGTTGAGGCCGAGGGCCCAGCGCTCCAGCTCCGTGTTGAAGTGGAGGGCCACGCAGTATCCCACGTAGCAGAGCAGCATCACGACGGACTCGAACTGGGGACAAAGTCACAAGTCAAGGATTAGCTGGCGCCCTCAAGCGGGTTTCGGTGCACTTACACAGGAGATGACGTCGTTGAAGATGATGATCAACATGACCAGGATGGAAACGCAGTAGAAGAAGCAGTCCCGCACCAGTGGCCACCAGTTGAGCTGGCAAACGGTTCCCGAGCACAGGGCACAGACGGATATCACGAACATAATGTTGAACACCGCCGAGCCGATGACTCCGCTGATGCCAATGTCGTCCTTGGCGAAGAACACCCCAATGACCACTGTGGCCAGCTCGGGTGCCGAGCTTCCGGCAGCCATGAACGTGGCCCCAGCCACATCCGGAGACAGCTTAAGCTCTGCAATAAATATTATTGGAGTAAGTAAAGCTCAAGCTTCGGTCCCCATCCCCATCCCTGTCGCTGTCCCTGTCCCTGTCCCTCTCCTGCAGTGGCTCACCTTCGCACAAACGGTCCAGGCTGGCCACAAAGTACTCGTCGCACACGATGGCCAGGCCAAAGAAGGTGTAGACGGCCACCAGGACGTGCAGGATGAGGCCGCCGTGCTGGCGCGCCCACTTGTTCATCAGGGGCTGGGGGAACTGTTCAATGGCCGGCGGGGTGCAATTGTCGCGCTTGGGACGCCAAGTCGGGACGGCTCCAGGCAGGTGGGGAGTGGCCTCGGTGGCCTCCGGTGCCTGCGGATGGAACAAGTGGGTGAAGTCAGCTAGGGAAACGTCTCCGTCAGACCTTCCCTACTCACATAGAATGGCGTGGTGGTCTCCAGTTCCGGGTTGAGCTCGGTATTTGCTTCTCCATTAGCTTCGGCATCGCCCTCGTCCGGTGGGAACGCCGATCCCTCCCTGGTGTCGCCTTTGGCCGAGTAGATGCTGACGCAATAGTAGATCAGGAAGAGCAGGCCCATGTTCCACATGCGGGCGCGACGGGACCGGCGACGTACGATCTGTACGGGTGAGGGAGTCGGGGTTACGGATTAGAACCCTCCAGACAAATACAATGAAATGAAAGCCCCCCCCCCCTGCACCCAACACCTCCCATAAGAGCTGCTTATGTACGCGACAGGCGTCAGTCCCTGAGTACATACTCAGAAGTATGTACATGCTTACTCATCCAGGTCTATGTACTCGTAGTGTGTGCCTGAGGCGGATGAAATGGCAAGCTTATAAGGTTTATTGCCACCGACTTTGCTTGGCTTTGTGGTACTGTGCCGGCTTTTGTCTGGGGGCCTGGCAGTGGAAATCGGATACCATACTCGGCCTGAGCTGCACCGCGCTGCAGCCAGCCCACTGAACGTCTTCGTCAAATGTAAAGCAAACAAAACAAAAAACACAACAAAGTAATCAATTTGCTGCGGGTGTGGTGATACCCTGTATGACAGCATCATCCATTAATGGTAATGTTTTCCTACTAAATGAGACTAAGTACTGCTACATTTGTTTGGGAACAAGAGAAACGCAGCACAAGAGACTTTCTATCAATAGGAAAAAAAACCTGTTATATAGTTCTGAATTGAATATGATTCAAATGATGTATTTTGCTGACGATCAACAAGAATGAAGCTGAAAATACGTTTTCGATTTACAGAATAAAGTGACCAGAAAGTGACCCTTGGAAATCGATCGTTCCTATGTCAGATATATGTATGATATGGTGATCGCTTCTCGGCTGTTTCGGCATAGGTGTGCACTGCGTACACCAAAACCGAACTGAGAGACACTGAAACTATCGACATCATGCTCAACTTCTTCAAACTGTTCGTATAAGATGGATGAAAACTGAAGAGGTTAAGTAAGCCAGCCAATTTCGGCTGATTCAAATTGTATCCAAGGTTTCAAGTCGTGCAGTGCAATGGTAATTTATCCAATATAACTGCTGGGTAATTCCAAACTTACACTCTAACTATGCTTTCAACCATCAATAAATATAGCATAATATTAAAACGAAGAGATGGTCTTAGCTACCTTTCTATCCTATAAAAGCTGAATGCGTGACCATTGTCTGAGTTTGAACGTACTCGGAAAATATTCTGCCCAACGAGAAGAGTAACCACGGCACGTAGACAAGACATGGCCGATGACCGATTTGCTGCCCAATAGGTCGGACTTGAAATTGAATACGGGCGAGGGATCTGTCCACCACTGCCACCTCTTGCCACTGTGCAGCCAGAGACCATTGGCGTTGGGCAGAGACACTCAATACGGCACACTTTGCCCTTGTGGGCTCAAGAAAATCTACAATGGCAAAGTCTTCGCAGAGTGGAACACCATAGAGGAGGAGGCTCTTCGATTTGTTTGCTGCAGTAATTAGAGGCGTCAATGCCGTGGGCACAGAGTGATAAGCGCTGAGCCAACAGCAGCAGCAGCAGTAAGCTCAAGGCCGGTGAGGCGATGCGATGCGATGCAATGAGATGCTAGGTGAGACGGATCGGCAGGAGGAGAGCGGAGTAAAATACTCGCACAACTAGACACATATCTCAGTCTGTATCCACAGACATCGCATGACATCATATCCTAAAAGTCGTCGTCGTCGTCGTCGGGGGACTCCTTCAATCACGACGCGAACTGCCAGGAGATGGAGACAGGCAGCAGCAACAATACTCGTAAATGTATTTGAATAAATTTGTTTCTTATTGGCAATTTTCTGTTGCTGTTTTTGTTGCTGCTGCTGCTTTTGGTGTGATAACAGCGAAAATTTGCAGCAGATGTCAGAGGGTACACGCTGGGCAAGTCGAAGAGAGGGAGAGAGAGAGAGAGAGAGAGCGAGCGAGAGCAAGTGGCGTTTTTCACCACAAAAATACACAAACGATGAATGGTGGGCGAGGAGGGCGAAGAGTGGTGTCCACGTCGGTGTCTGGCTGACAGAGTGACTGGCAAAGCCACCACAGGGCGGGTGGCGCTACAGTTCCCCATCTAGAGACCAGAACCCAGAGCACAGAGCACAGGCCAGGCGCCGCCTGCCTTGTGGGCCACTCGGTCATGCCGCACAATATCGATTTACTCGCACATTCACGGACGGACGGACGGACGGACGGAACGACGACCCCCTCCCTCTACTGCTCTTCCACGAAGCTTTTACTCTTACGCGTTGTTGGGTAAGGTTCCTGAGTGGGGGGCTGAGCTGGGCTGGGCTGGGCTGGGCTGTAGGTGGAGCGCTTTTCGCTTGACTTTTGCTGTTAGTTACAGTTGTTGCTGTTGCTGTTGATGTCGTGTGGATGGGGTGATGGTGGTGGTGGTGGTGTGGTGGGAGAAGCAACGATGATGTCGTCAATGACGCTCGCAAAAGTAAAGGAGGCTGCAGCCGACCGACCCACAAACCCACCAGCCCACCCGTCCGACCATCTTATAAAAATAAATGGCTGCGCTAACTAAATAGATGAGGAAGGAAGTGTCGGCGGGGCCTGGTGGCGCGGATTGGGGCGCCTCGCCTCCGCTTACATCATACACACTCGTGTTTTCCTCAGCGGCGCAAAGACAATAGAGGAGGACTCATGAAAAGGATAGACTCGAGAAAAGCAAGCGGAGGAACAAAAATAAAGGAAAGCAGACAATTGACTTGCAATTTGCATAAAGCCAAACGGGACAGGACGAGACGGGATGGGGGTTCGGAATTTGGATGGATAAACAGGGGCTCAGCTGATTAGGCCCCACACCCACAAGCTCACACCTCACACCCCACGCAGTCCCATGTGCAGGCCCATTTCATAATCAATTTTTACCATTTTGCTGGTGATTGTGGCTGGTGCGGGGGGCTGTCGATTGAGCCAAACTTTTCACTTAAACTCGGCTTGGAAACTGTCTGCTTCGCTCAGGCTCTTGTCAGTTACAGTCGTTAGATGGGTTTTTGCGGAAAACAGATACAGAAGAAAACCGTTGCATTGGAAAACATATGAGGAAATGTGGCCTGGCCTGGCCTCAGATTTTTCGGTTCACTTGTCGTTCTCGGCTATCCACGAGTATCGTATCGTATCGTATCGTATCGTATCCCGTTAATCAATTCACTTCACTTCACTCCACTTCACTCCACTCCGCTCCACTCGCTGCAGCTGTTTTTCGCACAGCAGTTAGTAATGCATTTTTCCACCGATTATTTATTTTCTGCTCTGCTCTGCTCTGCGGTGTGTTGGTGTTTCTGTTCTTCTTCTCCTTCTATGCCTTGTGGTGGTGGTGGGGTGGGAGGTTGTCTGCTTGTGTGTGTGACTGTTACAGTGTGTGTTTGTGTGTGTGTGTGTGTGTGTGGTTCGACACGAGCGATGTGCACTTATTCGCGTTCAAATACTAGGGTATCAAGAACAGCAGCAGCAGCAGAAGCAGCTTCAACCGACTCCGCCGAGTTTTGGAAATTCAATGCGCACTGGTGGCGCGTCGCCAAGTCTGCCGCACAACTTCGCACAGGGTCGTTGGTGTGGGCGGGGGGTGGTGGTGGTGTCAGAAACCCACCACAGCCGAGCACGACGGCAGGAAATGTCAGAATGTGGTGGCTGGCGATTCAAGGCGAGTGGGCTGTGTGTGTTTGTGTGTGTGTGGGTGTGGGTGTTCTGGCGGAGCTGCCAATTTGCTGCCCCTCAGAGCGCCATCTATGGGAGCTTTGCGCAACGGCCAAAGCAGGAACTTAACCGAAATGGTCCGACAGTTTGCATTACGGACAAAACAATGGCCCGGCATCGCATTTATGTATTTGTTTGATTATTATTTATATGCGCCCTCCCCTGGCCACAGGCGTCAAGTGCATTGGCCTGGCCTGGCCTGGTCAATAGCAAACAGAAAATACCAAATAGAAAATAGCAAATAGCAAACAGAAAAAAGCAAACAAATTATCTTCCTCGCCGACGCACCATTTGAAGTGCCGCAAAGGACATCAATTGTCTGGATTTTGCCACATTATCCTTTACATTGCGGCCATGCGATCGGCAATCAATGCCGATGATCGGGCCCGGCTCTCTCAGATGTGCAACGTGACATGGCTACATGCCGCACCCTCTGATCTAGCCGCCAGCTCTTGCCTTGCCCCGTCGGCCTCTTGCCAAAAACAAAGACAGCTCGGGGAGGACACTCTCGCTCTCACTCGTCACTTGTACAAATCGGCATCACAATGACGGATTTACCTGTTGACACCTCACAAATAGACAATTCTGCTAATTAATAATGGGAGCGCTCTCGAGGCTCGCATCGGAGCGGCAGGACCAAGAAATATGACGGCTCTCCGGAATTCAATTGTAACAGGTTAAATGGCTCAATTATTAGTCGGTACTTCACAGGCCTCGCCTCCTCATCGCATGGCGGGGTCGGTCGGGCAGACATTCAGTCTGCGAAACTCGGGTGCGCAGTAGTTCCCGGGAAATGGAGCGGCTGCTTCTCCTTTGAGTTGACAGAAGTAACGCAGAAATATGACTTTGATTCACGAATTTCAGGGATTGGATGAGGGGCAGTGATCAGCTTATAGCTGCTTTGTCCGCTCTTCGCTGTCTGAGACCAGAGTGTGAATTGCCGTGCACCTATTACGGCTTTGTTAGGGGAGTCGTTAAGGAGATTGTAAATCAAAGCCAATCACGGGAGCTAAAGTTGTCTAATGCAGGATATGACGAGTATGAATGGATTACGGAACATACTTTGTGTATGAACATGTCCATGGGTTTCTTAAACTTAAAAATTAATCAACACAGAAAACTTTGAAGCGTAGATAAAACTGTTCGGAAAAGTCTGTCTGTTTAAATATTTTACAGGAGATTGCGTTACAAATTTAAGTTTAGTAAACGGATATATCTTTGTTGTTGTCAACAATACAGTTTTTCCTCTCGCAACTATATACAAATGGAAATTTCTCTGAATGCGAAAGGGAAAGTCGTACGCATTGCATGTGGTAGAAAAGTCAAAAAGTTACGGCTTTTAAAATTGGTTTTAACATTATGACACACCTCTGGACTAGCCCTATAACTTGAGTTAAGATCGCAATTTTGGGTAACTGTTCGTTTTAGAGATTTTTCCCAAAAACAAAGTCATTTGCACGGCACAAAAATGGAAGTTATGTATTTTCGCGGTGATCAATTCAAACTCCTATTTCTGCGAAAGTTGGGGCAATATATTGATTCAAATTTGTATTGATGTTTTGTTAATGGTTATAACTTTACGCAAATATGATTTATATTTTTTTTATTCCTAAATTAAAAAATTTTAAATCTTTTGCGTGGGTTATGTCGCACGGTACAAAAATTCCTAGGTTAATAACAGTTAAAAATAAACCGTTAGCCGAGGTTGAAACATTTTTCGAAAGTTTGAACAGAAAGTTGAATATGTTAGAAAGATTTTGTGGAATACATTTATTTAAGAATCATCTTATTTATAAGAGATATAATGGTAATAAAAAACATGACTAAAGTTAACTTTTGCTTATTAGAATAGGTTTTTACGTTAAAGATAATGAAATTATATGTCAATTGGGTAAATTAGTTGTCGTTCAATAAATTAAGACTATAATATCGCCATAGAATTATATGGAAATGCGTTTTTATAGACATTATATTTTTTTACTCGGTGGAACTCGTCAGAGAAATGCCCATATTAAATGCTTTATCACTAAGGTCTTCATATATAGTATTATTCCTATATTGATTCGAGACATCCCGCAAAAAAAACACACCTAATATTCCAAATTGTATTCCAATGATAACTATATGATCGAATGGTTTGAAATTTTAGTTGGATATGTTCACAAGCAATACAATTTTTGTTAAATCAACTGACGAAACATTCAAATGGCAGCGATATATGTATATATATATGTATATGTATGTATATTACATAGTGATCAAACCTATTTGTAATTCGCTATGTGAAATCATATAGTTACACAGACTTAAAGGTTTGGTTTAATTATCTTCATAAACAACAATGTTTTTCTCATTCGAAAACTTATTTTTTGTACCGATCGTCCATACTGAGATTGAGAGAAAAGTCTGCATAAAAACACGCGAAAACACCGTCTACACATTTTGATTTCTCTCCTTCATAGAAAGAGACATACATACATATATGTAAATGCTAAGAGAGAGGAAGATAAAGGGGAAAGATTAAAGCCATAAATAACTTTAGTCAACACGACATTTCCGCTGTGGCCCAAAATAACATTTTCTGATAGATTTTGGGATTTGCAATTTCTAAAAGAATTATGGTTTTTATATGGTTTAGTTTTTATTTAAAGAATTTTTTAAAATATTAATGTTTTTTTCAGAGGTAGTTCTTCTATTTTTCACATAACTTAAGCATCTTATATCTGGTTGCGTGTAACTGCAGCTACAAATCAGACCCAGAATCTATGTAGCTGCAGCTTAACGTTTGGAAGATATTAACCTTTAAAATTCCAATTTGATACAATTTTTCTATCTAAAACCAAAAATGCATTCCTAGCTTTTCCTGAGTTTTTAAAATCAAAATTACGTGAAAAAATACTGCAAAAAATTATCAAATTTGAACATAAAAGCTTAATATCTTCCAGACGTTAAAAAAAAAAACGTTAAAAAAAAACTAAACCATACAAAAAATACAATATTGTTTAAAAAATGTTAAATCTCGAAATCTATCAGTAAAGAAAAGAAGCACAAAGTTCAATTTTTGTCGAGTAGTGTAATCTAAACAATCAATTGATCATTAGCTTAAGTAAAAAGTTTCCAAAGAAAAAAAAAATAATAACGGCTTATTTTTAGCGAAAATTATTTAAACAGAAATTATTTGAAACAGGTCCCAAACTTTGAGCAAAATTCTTCAATTGTATAAATTTTATATGATGGTTTTTTAATGGCTTTTATTCTTCATTTAAGCACCTGGGCGAAATAAATATTGGGACACTAAATTTGTAAAAATAAAATCGTATTTGCATTTGCATCTTTTTTAATTCGAAAATATAAAAATAAAATTAATCGAAATAAGATGCAAATTTTTTAAATTACTGACTCTTTCCTGGAAAATTCATATCCTTATAGTTGATCCCTTAATCCCTTTTCTTAAAAGAAAATATATATGTATATGTCTTCATAAGTTCTACCAAATTTACATATAACATTTTTACCATTCCAATGTGAAGCCTTCCATAAAAAATGCTCTCCTAACATTTAAACATCAAATAGCTGGCAGTCATATAATATCTGACACAGATTATTCACGTGACTTTCGATTGTTCATAATCGTATTGATCGTACGAGTATATTCTAACATTTCTATAAATTGTAATAAATAATCCAACCCCGCGGCAGTCTTGTTAAATGAACCGACATCAACCACAATCAGCCACACACCTCCACATGGATAGTATGTAGGTCTCAAGTAACTGCTGCCCCTCGGAGGCATGAATGAAATGCCTGACTGACTGACTCCCTAGGTGGCATGTTCCATGGGCCGTTCAGTTTTGAATTAGTTTATAAACTAAATACAAATATGGGAACTAAAATGCGTTAGCTAATCGATTTCATACGCTCAATTTGAGCGGCGACCCAGTGTCTGCCACAGGAGCCAGAGGCCAGCACTCTGCCGCTAGCCTCATTGGCGACCGCATTGCCGCAGGACGAAGTGGCTGCGAAAGGTGGCACGCTGGCACTCCGAGTCGATGCGAGAGTCGAGCTCGCACAAAGGCCCGGGGTCACAATGGAAAAGCAGAGTCAGAATCGACTCTTCTTTTGACGCAACTGCCCGAAATTGGCCCGCTCGTCATTATTTATATGCCACTTTCTATGCGGACAAAGCGAGGGAAGGTGTCAGCCAGAGGTGTCGGGACGGGACAGGACGGGATAGGACAGCCCAGCCACTCTCCCAGATGCGGTTGCCCGGCGCAGATCACGGCGAAGACGTGCCACAGTCCGTCCCCGTCTTCGGTTCTATTGTCCCATTGTTTTGTTCCTGCCTCATCGAGTGGCTTGGCTTGGCCGTGGTTTATAGCGAAGATGAAAACGGGTAGGGACTGTGGATTGATGCAGGGAGGGGGACGGGGACAGAGCAATCCTTTGTCTGTGGCGACTCAATAAAGAACTTATTGTGGACAAATTTCGACATTTTTGAAGCGCTGTTTACGGTTTGGTTTGTCTCTTCTCTTCGTTGCTCGGGTGTATGGCGTTGCTCTGCTGGCATCAAAGGACATGCTTGACTTTTAACAGGAATCAATTTATTTTATGCGAAATAATCGTGTTGATGGCTGCGTTCTCGCCCCTTTTTCTTCTCCCTAGCTCAGCCTTTTTCTCTCTCTCTCTCTCTCTCTCGCTCTATCATTCTCTATCTCTCTCCTGTTTTCCCCCACTGCTGGCCTTTGGGTTTGGTTTGTGGTCGTACCAACCCCGGCCCCGGCACCGGCCCCGTCTCAACCCCCTAACACCGAAAGAGCTGGCAAACCCTAAGGGCTGTGACGGGGTTTGGGCCATCGATGGTCTCGGCCTTCCCTTGGAGCGCATAGCCATAGGCATAGGTGAAGAAGGGTGGAAGTAATTTTAATTTATGATGTCAATTTACAGTAGTTTTTGCGGTTTCCCCGCCAGATACTCGGATATTGTCTCTGGAACAGGCGCAGCCAATCTGATTGGGAATGAATTTCACTATCTTCCACTATTCAACTATCAGCGAGCGGCAATCAATCAGATCGGCCAAACACTCTTCAGTACTATTAGGGTTCTTTTTTTCGGAAAAAATATACTTTTTGTGAGCATTTTTTGTTGTGAATTTGGATTGCAGATCCGCACGAGCGTAACCGCCAAAAATCGGTGGGCGATCAATCAAAACGAACTCAATATTTTGCAATCTCAACAATTGCACGGCCCTCAGAGGACGTGGACCGTGCCAGGGACTAGCGACGGGCATCTGCAAGGTTGATTGAGGATCGTCGGATTGTCGGATCGTTGCACGCTACACCTACAACGAGCAAGGGACACTTCATATCACTTCACTCCACATCATTTCAGTACAGTTAATCATTCATCCGAGCCCATTCAGGGATTTGCCATCCATTCATCACGGTCAGGCAGAGATACAGATACTCGTCCACAGAATAACAGAGACAGTGTCAGCACTTGACAGCTGACCAGGACCCGACCCGGGCCCGTTAGGTAAACATGAATTTACCGGTTATTATTAGCACCTTTCAATCATAATTGCACCCTAGGAGTTGCCCAACTCTAGCCCAGAGCCAGAGCCAGACCCAGGCCCAGTTCTGTTGCCAACTTCCTACAACTTCTTTGACAACAACAAAATCTTTGCATTTACATTTACATTCATCCACAGAGATCAGTCAGTCGGCCCGCATTGAGATGATCATGGGTGAAAAGGCTTTCCAGCCAGTACAGTGCAGGGCATGGCTGGGTCAATGGGCAACGGTAGCATTGTGTGCCTTCTGGAGAACTCCCTGTCCATTGTCGCCCTCTCGCACGTTTCAATTTGCATTTGACTTCCCGGCCTGCCGTGGGCGAGCCAAACCACTTATGTATCCTAACTTCTCGCCGGGAGTGCTGCAGCTCTTCGCTCCTCCTCAATGGCTCAATGGTTTGCTAGGCGGATCAAGGCTCAGGCCGCTTCTGCAATCTCCTAGCCGAATCGCTTCCTGGCTCGGAGGGAGCGTGCCGGGGCCGGCAATTGTTACAGATTTGCACACATTTCTGTGCACTCGCTTGCACAAATCTTTCAATCCTAAGACGATTTCCTCTCGTAAATCTGTTGTAAGCTGCAAAGAATGTCATACGGCCAATTGAATAATTGTGACAATTGAATACGAGTAGTGTCGCATTTCAATGCATTTTCCTAACATTCAGATTCGAAAACCAATCTCAACTTAGCCAAAGATATGCAAATTATAAATGTAGTTTAATAAATGTAGGATTTGCTGAGAAGAGCCACAGAGTAACAGAAACAGAGACCAAAAGGAAGCGGCTGTCGAACGAAGAGAGGAGAGAACAAATGTTTCATGATCGACGCCATTAAAAACGCAGCTTTAAAAATTATATTCAATATTACATATGTATATGTATGTATTACGATCTAAAACATACACCCATTTTAACCAGGAGCAAATAACTCATAATAATACCAATAAAGCATTAAATATAATAAACACCGTCGTCCGGGATTCATCTAATAGCTTCGGAACACCCGGGCCACATAAATATATTTTCAAATGTTTCCTTTTTCTAAAGAGAAGAAGGATCCATTTTTGAATTCTTGTTTCGGAATTTATACAGTTATATTGGAGATTGATTTATCTGGTAAAATCCAAATACTCGATTAATGCTAACATTTGTTAAATATGAATCGATATATTGAGGCACACAATACATATCATATACATATATGTTGATTTAGCAAACGGAACAGAGAACTGGCAGCACCCAATGTGCTTGGGAATAAGTACAGGGTATCGGTTATGGGTTGGCACAACTTAACTCGGTCGCTCCACTTCCAGCGCCCTCGAAAGTGTTGTGAGCCCCGGCAATGGCAAGCCGCCTAATCCTGGGCAGGTAAGTAAAATGTGTGTATGTATGGTACTGTTGTCCTCTCCTGTCCTGTGTTGGTTGTCGGTAGCCAACGGATCAGCCAGCACGACTGTGACATTGTCCGAAGGCGAATGTCCGTTAATAATGGAACGATTACCCGACGAGGTCAACACTTTGCACACAAACAGACAGGCAGATTGAGGGATAGAGAAGATCCATCCATACGAGGATGTACATACGTGCATACATTGTGCATACTATCTGCATGAGGATGAATGTAAGTGCCCGCATGGATATTCAAATTGAAAAACGCCGCAGGACATGCCGGACAAAGGCTTGTTCTCGTCCTAGTTCTCGTCCGTGTCCTCGTTCTCGTCCTCGTCCAATAGCCAGTTGTCAGCGATTGAATGAACTGCTCTACAAGCGGATTATTGGATTTGAGGTTAAGTGCGTTTTCAGTGATTGCAACTAAAACGAAACGAAATTGAAATTTTCCGAGGATTTTCCAAAATTGTTTTGACTTTGGAAATGCTGCCGCTCTTGTTCCCCTTGCCCTTGCCCCTAAGCTGAAGCGAGCTGGCGACAAAAAACGCGCCCGAATCACACTCTGTGGGCGGGGCGAACGACGCCATTGCTCGACCCTGCAGCTGTTCTCACGCGTGCACACACACACACATGCGGATGCAGGGCTCTCTAGTCTGGATGTGCAAGCGAGAGGGAAGACCAGCTGCCGTGGCATGCCCCAAACAGCGTAGAGGAGTGGGCCACTAGCCGCGTGCGCCAAGGCAGTCGCGTTTGTGTGGGAGAGGACTGATCATGCTTCGAGTGGCCGCAGCGAGGAATGGGAAGGGCGCAGGACAATGCCTCTCCAGGGCCCTGTCCGGGGTTGCTTTTGCGGCGAGCCTTTAATGGGCGACGCGACGCGACGTCGGCGTGGCCACCGCGCGCGGTTTCTGCGGCGTTGTGTCACGGGATAAATGTGAATCGATATCTGTGTGCCAGTGCCTGTGTCCGACATCCTTTTGTTGCCACGCCACTCCATTGTGCCTCCTGGTTCCCAAAAAGAGCAGCGTTCGCGTCGCATCTTGGCGCGCTAGCCGCAGAAATTGGTCGAGTGCACTCGCTCGAAAAACTAATTTGATTTATGTCTTCCCATTCGAGTGCCGCCTCCCCTCGTTGTCCTCCTGAGTGTGTTTAGATTTTAACTTCGGCCAAGGCTCGTCCTTGGCCGCACTGTTCCAGCCGCCATTCACACCCATATCGTCGACAGATCGTCCAGATTCCGGGTGCCCCTGCAACGCCCAGCCAAGCGCCTCTTGATGCCTCCCCCTGCGCAGTTGCTTTGGGGGCTCTTGCGTAATTGATTGGAATTTAGGAGCTCAAAGTCGATTTGGATAATGAAAAAGATTAGAAAATTTCATGGAACATGGCCTTGCCACTTTTCTACAGCACCGTTCCGTGGTATAAGCTGAGGCACGATTTTCAAATTAAAATATTTCGTCACTCGTTTGCAAAGGTTTTAAATGAAGCTAAACCGCACTTAATCGAATAATGTTTTCTAGTTTTATACTCAAATAAGTAAGGAAAATATATAGGTAGTAAATTGCTTTAAACCGAAACAATGATTTATGAAGAGAATTTCAGAAAAAGCGAAAATTCTCTACCGCGCAAAACAAATTTTCATTTATTAATTACTTTTTATTTAATAAGTTTGATAACTATAAAAACAAGTATCTTAAAAGATCGATCTTTGCACAACTACATTAGTAGAGCATTTATTATGTCATCCATTTGATATTAAAATGTACAAAGAATATTATTTTAAATCAATCTTTTATTTATCCTTCAATATGGACATTTCCATTCTGGCGTAACGTAACAATACAACGGGGACATTCGTACGACAGAATGCTAAACAAAAATAATGAACAGGTAAATTAAAAATAATGACAAGTTAAATTATTTACATAGTGATTAGTTAGCTCTGTATTCAGCGAAATATTCAAAGAAAGACTTGAACAAAAACAGAAACTCCACAAATCGGGCAGGTCTATCTATATCTATATATAAAATGTTTCAGGACACAAATACCTGTTCCCTTTTGAACGAGTTTTTAAATTCGATTGAGGTTGCTTCTGAAGATGAAGATGAAGATAACGTGACTAGGGAGAGACTCGAAATAGCGTTTCGAGAAATTGATAGCCACAACCCCAAGCCAGTAGATATAAACCAAAATATAATGGAATACTGGGAAGAGAAGAGGTTCAAGTATCCCAATTTGTTTAAACTGGCTAGGGTTGTGCACTCTGTTCCCGGAACTCAAGTTAGCGTTGAGAGGTAGTTTTCTGCTCTGAAACTGGTGCTTACAGATTTGAGATGCAACCTCTTACCGGAGTCTTTGCAAAAACTTCTTTTTGTAAAATTAAACAAATAAATCAATTATAAAATAAACATATGTATTATTAAAAAAAAATGTGCCTAAAAATATGTTCTATGCGTTTGTCTTGACTTAATTAGTAAGGATAAGAATCAATTTTTTTCAGCTTACATGATATTTTCATTGTTTAACTTTGAGTTTTATATTTGAGCGAAAAAATAAAACTCAACTCAATAATTTTTTTGAGTTTTATTTTTTTGCTCAAACATAAACATAATTATTATGGATAATCATGATAATAAAAATAATTATTATCAATAATGATTATCCCAAAAACTAAAAAAAAATATTATTGTGTTATTTTTAAACTACAGCTTATAATGATTACGGTCCCTGATATTAATACATGCGTTAATTATTAAGTTTTGATTTGCCAAGAAGTTATTACATTCGTGGAGACTTTGAACGTACGCTACTGGTGATACGTTACCGAAGTTCGGGTTAATAAGAGTTACAAAGATATGTACATATGTAAATATATACCGTTAGTCGACATTATGCAAATTGTCGGTGATATTTTTGTTAGATAGTTCAACATGTTAGAGAGACTTTGTGGAAGAACTTTCATCAATAATCATCTTTTTTATTGGGATAATAATAAGAAAGGAAACATGGTTATAAAACTACCAAAAAATAATGAACTGCTGATTCAAAAAGGTTTTGAAATGAAAGATAATTGAATTATATGTCAATTAAATTAGTTAAGTTTCAATAAACATTAAAAATAATACCGGAACAGAACTACATACATATGTATGTGTGTACAAATGTATATGGAATGTTTTTATACCCGTACTCAAAAAGAGTTAAGGGGTATACTGTATTTGGTAAAAGTCGATGTGTGTAACACAGAGAAGGAAAATTTTCCGACCCCATAAAGTATATATATTCTTGATCAGCATCAATAGCCGAGTCTCTGTCTGTCTGTCCGTCTGTCCGTCTGTCCGTCTTGATGAGCGCCTCGTTCTCAGAGACTATAGAAGCTAGAGCAACGAAATTTTTTTTCCAGACTCATGTGATATCACACTGTTACAAGTGCTATTTCAAAATTTCGCCCCGCCCCTTCCGCCTTCTACAAAGGACGAAAATCTGTGGCATCCACAATTTTGAAGATACGAAAAAACTAAAAACGCAGTATCGTAGAGAATGACCATCTAGATGCCGAATCTGAACCAGATCGGATCATTATTATAGCCAGAATAAAGAAATTAATTTTCAGTTGCTTCCCCACCTCCTCTGGCGCTGCTTACGCTATTCATTCTCTGTCTCGCTCGCACACACTCTGCCCTGTGCAATGCGCGAGCAACCTTAGCGGAGGAGATGTAGAATCTAAATGGTAGATGTAGAATATTTGTTCTAGATGTATTATCTACATTTTACATGTAGATGTAGTTAACAAATGTGGCAAAAAAATTTAAAATGTAAAATTTAAAATTTTTTTTTTAATTTCAATCATAAGCTCATAAATTTATATACTGACTGAGTACGGGTATAAAAGTAGAGTCGCGTCCAGAAGCGACTCACACGTTCCTTCTCGTTTTTATTGAATTTTAATGTTGTTTGGCTGGCAGATTTGCCAGCATTCAATTGAAAGGGATTCTCGGAACAAGAGCATACACCAACTTCTGCATTACATATGTATGTACATATAGGAAAATTAAATATACTTCGCTTCCGTATTCTCAATTCTCTGGCTAAGTCCTGTTTTAGTTACGGGAACATCACGACCATGGTGCACCAAGAAATAGACTTGGATGATATGAATGTTACCACTATGGTGACTGGTCCTAGTCGTAGTTCTAGATAGGATTTAGACAGAAGAGCTCAAGAGGACTTAATAACCTGCTAGTTCTACTAAGTCCAAAGATCATCTACATATATTTTTCTCTTCAAAATCGAACTAGTGAATTAAAATAAAGTTCCTTGAAAAAACTTCAATGTAGATTATTATTATTATTATATTTAGCGGTGTGCAACACAATAAAGTTAAGATTAATTGTGCCTCTGTCCTGCTTAAAAGATTTCAGGTTAATACAAACATATCATTGGCTTAGAGCTCCCTAAAACGTATTATGTAGTGTGACAATAAATCGAATGGAGCCAAAGCATCAAAGCATCAGATGCCACAGTCGCTGTTCCCAGCGCCGTAAGCCTCTGCTGCAGGTCATCAGAAACAAAAGGGAAATCATTTGGATTAAGTGCTTTTGCATTGTTCCTCGGACGCTAATGAATGCAGCGGTTGCGTTGCGGGCTGGTTCGGGCTGGCCTAGGTAGAGGTTTTAATACGTAGGTGGTTTTAATGCCCTGCCATAAAGTGCGGCCCGGGGAGGAGATTTCATTCACGACTTGGAACGCGGCGGTTCGATGGATTCATATTCATTCATAAACAGGGATTGCCAGGATTCGGATAGGTGTTTATGTGGGATCAGGTAGGTATCTACGGATCTACGATGAGGTTGGGTGAGTTGAGGGGTGGTGAGGCTGTAAAAGCTTATTTGCGTAGGCTGGCACTTAGTCTTGCAGCCGCCTTGGTTCGCTATTTGAGCTGGGCCTTTCCCCCGGTAGGTTCTTTAAGTAATGAGCAATGGAATTTCCACGCATTCGTCTCGGGGACAGAATCTCGGGGCCGAATCGGCCGAGGCGTCGGCGTCATAAACGGCAACCTACCTAGGACAATGCGGCACTCGTAAATGGCAAGAAAGGAAGTTATAAAATAATTAAACACCGCTACCGCTCGGCCAGTGGCAACGAATTCATTCATGGAAAGTCTGCAGCTCGGAGCCGCCATGCGTAATTAGAGCAAACAGCGCTAACAGCGCTAGCAGCATGTTAGATCTGAGATAAGCATGGGGCGGCATATTCATATTTCGATTAATTAGGAAATTTTACACTCATACGTTAGCCTGCTGCTCACACACATGGAGAAGGTGCGTCTGGAGAGACGGGCGACACCACGTGATCGGGGAAAACACATACATACATATGTATGTATGTACATATGTACTCACTCGTATCCTATCCTATCCAAACTTTGGCTTGGAATTGCAACTTGGTAACAATCGCACACATCGACTGTTTGTCTTCCTCCGCGTCAGAGATTAGGCCCTGAGTTCGATAGCCATGCGCCAGTTGGATCGCAGGTCGCGTTTTAGCCACGATTAGCGAGCGACTGACTCAATCCGCGATCAGATCAGATCAGATCAGGCTGAATACTCGTACATCCGGCTCTCCTGCGGATAAGTACGCCAGGCTTTCGGTCCCGTCCCATCCCGTCCCCGCTTAGATAGTGGATCACTCCACGCGATGGACTAGGTGTGATCTTTATTGATCTCCATGATCAGGTATTGATCAGACTGCGATTTGTCCGCCAAGCAAGCGATTAGATGATCAACGGGCTTGGGATATATGTACAATGTACGATAGCTAAGGGAGCGACTGCAAAGTACTGAAAATGTGTCTGCAAAACGGCGAATCGGCCTGCAAGTAATCCTTTTTTCCATGGAACGGAGCTCTTGAAACCGCTTTGATTAATCAAATCCGTGTGAATTGGATTTTGAACTCATTCACATATATATGTATATGTATGGTACATACATGTATGTACTATGTCTCTTCCATTAATGCATTCCATTCCAATGATCGAAATGAAAAGTTATGAAGAGTTCAAAGTTGATAGGTAGGTAAGGTAGGTAGATTAAGACTTTGCTTAGAATAATCATAACAAGTGTTACATACATTAGATCAAAATACGTTTACCATCTTATATACATACATTCGATTTATGTACAGACAATATTTAAGTATCAGTTGAAAAAAAAAACATTTAAGGTGTTAGTTTCTCTGTTTCTTCATACAAATATTTTTATGTAATTAAAATCAAGTTAAATCAATGATTTTAGAAATATATTTTAGAAATGTAAAAGAGATACAAATGATTTAACTTCGAATTAGAGTTCTGTATAGCTACATTTACATTACATTTTACTAAAAATACATCACTCGTACATATCTACATAGCTATGTATATTTTCATTCTAAAGTGCTCCTATCTATAAGTACATACATATATGCACACATTTGTTTATTTATATAAACTATTAAATACTTCCTAATTCTGAAACTTTCGATACCATACGGTAGTTATACATACATTCATTCATATGTCATGGCATAACTAGCCTTCCGTTCTTGCTAAATATTTCTATAAGAATCCATTTAGCTTTTCATTACAGCTACAGGAAAAGTGATTGATTTATTTATTACTTCTGATTAACCACATTCTTAAAGGGTTTTCTATATACAATACAATATATATTCAGCATAGATTTATTCAAAAACGAGAAGGAACGTGTGAGTCGCTTCTGGACGCGACTCTACTTTTATACCCGTACTCAGTCAGTATATAAATTTATGAGCTTATGATTGAAATTTAAAAAAAAATTTTAAATTTTACATTTTAAATTTTTTTGCTACATTTGTTAACTACATCTACATGTAAAATGTAGATAATACATCTAGAACAAATATTCTACATCTACCATTTAGATTCTACATCTCCTCCGCTAGGGGTGCTCGCGCATTGCACAGGGCAGAGTGTGCGAGCGAGACAGAGAATGAATAGCGACAGCGCCAGAGGAGGTGGGGGAAGCAACTGAAAATTAATTTCTTTATTCTGGCTATAATAATGATCCGATCTGGTTCAGATTCGGCAATCTGATAGCATTATGGTCATTCTCACGATACTGCGTTTTTAGTTTTTTCGTATCTTCAAAATTGTGGATGCCACAGATTTTCGTCCTTTGTGAAGGCGGAAGGGGGCGGGGCGAAATTTTGAAATACACTTGTAACAGTGTGATATCACATGAGTCTGGGAAAAAAATTTCGTTGCTCTAGCTTCTATAGTCTCTGAGAACGAGGCGCTCATCAAGACGGACAGACGGACAGACGGACAGACGGACAGACGGACAGACAGACAGACAGACAGAGACTCGGCTATTGATGCTGATCAAGAATATATATACTTATGGGGTCGGAAAATTTTCCTTCTCTGTGTTACACACATCGACTTTTACCACAAATACAGTATACCCCTTAACTCTTTTTGAGTACGGGTATAACTGAGTCAACTCCAGAGCATGTGCCTACAAAATATATATATACTCGTATTTATTAATATTTATTTACACTCGAAATTTCCTGTACAGTTCCCTTTTTGTCGTTGTAATTTTTCCACTATCAGCAACATCTCCATCGGTTATCTATCCATTGTGCGGTTTATCTGTTCCAATAATCTAGTCCCAGAATCCCGAATCCCAAGTCCCGCCGGCAAACGCCCTCCGCCGGCAGTAAAGTTGCCACGGACGGGCGCGGGGGTACCCCCAACCCGTTCCATCCCCAAATAATAAAGTTTAGGAAAACTGTACTGCTCTACAGGCTCAAGCCTCTTCTGTAGCCCTCGGCCTCAAGCCCCCAGGAAAATGCGTCGACTGGGTTCTTATGTACAGCTGTGCACGTACATTTTTATCTGCGAATCCTTAGCCCACACTTTGCATATTTGGGCGGAAGCGAAAGCAACGGCAACCCCTAGGAGCAAAGCACTTAATTCAATAATAAATTGCCACCACAAGAGGCGGCGAATCATCAGCCGGGTGCGGAGCGGAGCGGAGCGAGCGGAGTCAGGAAGCCCACAGATAACCAAGTCACGAATTCAGCAAAGGAAATAAGCACAGGGGGAGGGCAGACCAAAGACCAACTCAACTCAACTGAAGTCGAAGCCAAGCCCAGTCGTGCCTCACGGGACTGGAATTGGGAGTGGGATCGTGATGGGGAGGGGCTGTGGGTTTGCGGTGGGTAAGCGTAAAATTCATAATCGTGAATGCTTCACTTAAAGTTGCGCCCAAATCCGAGAGCCACCCCGCAGGGAATCGTCGAGCAAAAATAGATAGATATACGAGTATGTGCCACAGAGGGGAGCGAAGGGCTGCGGAAGCAGCAGGGGCAGGAGCAAAGGCAGGCATTAAAAACGAAAGTCAAGGAAGCTGCCATGCCACGAGATGGCTACTAAAACTACGCAGGACTCGGCTCGCTACATACATACATACATACATACATACGTAGTACATTATGTACTACGAGTATCCTGCGTGTACCGGCGCGAGTGTGCGTGAGCGGCCATATTGTTGTGTTGGGCGAAAACAACCCTGAAGCGTGCCTCTCGCTCGCACAGAGGCAGACAGACAACAAATCGATGAATGAAGCGACCCTGTGTGTGTGTGTGTGTGTGAGTGTGCGCGTTTGTAGGTAGACCGCTAAGTAGGCCCGTGGGCAGAGCAGAGCTGAGCAGAGAGTCCTGGCTTGCTCAATGAACGAGAAATCTCTTTAAATGGTGCGCCGCTCGGCGAGGAGAGCTCAGTTCGAGTTTAGATCTTGCAGCGCACACACAGCTCCGGCCCCGTCCAATCCCAGATAAAGTGTGTTCCCAACCCAATCGAAAAAGTGCTTCCGTGAACCAGAGAGAGAGAGAGAGATTTGTACTCCATCACAATCGAAGAGCATCGAAATGTCGACTATTAACCTGCACCCCCCACAAACGTACTCGCGCCTGTTCCGTCCCTGGGACACGCAGAGGCAGGCGGCCGCCCCTCCAGCCAGGACGGTGAAGAACGAACCCGAAACGGTCACCATCAAGACGGAGCTACCCAGCAGCAGCTTCGGCCACGACAGCGACCGCGACTCCTCTTCCTCGTCAAACAGCAGCAGCAGCAGCAGCAGGAGCAGTAGCAGCAAGTCCAGCTACGATGACGGATACACCCGCACCTCCACCCCCCTGCTGGATGTTACGCCACAGCCCGTCTTCCCGCATCCCACGTGCTCCTCCTCTGCCTCCCCGACTGTGGCGCCATCCCAGCAGATGTCGCCGCAGCAGTCGCCCTTCATGCCAGCGGCCAGCGATCTGTACTATGCGGCTGCCGCAGCTGCAGCCGCCGCCGCTGCAAGCACTCCCGCCAGTGCCGGCTTCGGCATGGATCCGTTCACGCTGGGTCTGATGGAGCAGGAGTATGCCCGGGTAATGGCAGAGGACGCCCAGCTGAAGGCCCTGAACGCCCGCAAGCAGCGCCCAAAGAAGTTCAAGTGCCCGCACTGCGACGTGGCCTTCTCCAACAACGGCCAGCTCAAGGGACACATTCGCATCCATACCGGTAAGTCGGGCAGAAGTCCCCCCAGCATGTGGCATGCCGTACTCACACATCCCTTTCCCTTCCTCCCTCCTCCAGGCGAACGCCCCTTCAAGTGCGACGTAGACACCTGCGGAAAGACCTTCACTCGCAACGAGGAGCTGACGCGCCACAAGCGCATCCACACTGGACTGCGTCCGTATCCGTGCAGCGCCTGCGGAAAGAAGTTCGGTCGCCGGGACCACCTGAAGAAGCACATGAAGACGCATATGCCGCAGGAACGCCAGCTGGGTCCGGCCATCTTCGTGCCCATGTACCCGTATCTGTATGGCTACTGAAGAGTCGGAGGGAGATCCGATCCTCGCTCCAGCGATCTGTGAAGCGCTTGCACGCTTTAAAAACGCTACAAAGCCCCTCCATACGCACATAGCCACCGATGCCAACGACCACGATAGATAACTACAACTACACAATGCCGGCCAATACTCAATTTCCCATCTTGGATAGATCTACCTCAGCCGTACCGTACCTGGCGCAATCTAGCGCACTCACTAGCCGCTAACGACCTCACAGTCTCAGAGAGCCAAACCTCCGAGAGAGACAGCGATAGAGAGAGAGAGAGAAAGAGAACCCGAAGCCCCTCGACGATATATGCAAATATTGAGATATTTATTTTTTAACGCATATTTACACAACGTGACGCTACGTGACGAGTTAGGAGCGTAGCGTGGCAAAAAAAAAGAAAACCCAGCATTTGTGTAAATACCTCCTTAAGTGATCCTTCCTCATATGCTAAGCGATTAAGAGATTTAAGAGATAGATATAGATACATATACCTGTATACACACACACACACACACAATCTTTATTAGATCTAAGCAGATTTTTCACATTTTATATGCTGAATGCGGTTACTAGCAATATACGATTTATACCTAGACATATGTATACCTAGTAGATACAGAATCATAGTTAAATATTCAGAGTTGCATTATACGATTTATGTTTACACCATGAAATACAAATTTTAAAAATCACAATTTCCATCTTTCGTTGCTTTGTTGCTTCACTGAGAGCTGCTGAGGATGACTGAGGATACTTCGGATCTGGAAACGCAGTAGATCAGACTGGCAGCAAGTTCTATTCGACTGTTGGGAATGGCAGTACCCTTTCCGCCATTTTATGTGCACATTAATTACTGTTTCTGTCACTTCCCGCTAACCAGATCATTTAAAATTCGCCCACGTCATCCCGGCAACATCAAAGCGAAACCTGCTAATGCATTCATCCTCGCCACCAAAGGGTTTGGTTTGGTTTGGGTTGAATGCACAAGTCATTTTGGAAAAATCTGCACAAATTCCATTCATAAAAGTGCAGAATAATCCATTAGATCAGGCGGGGGCCAGAGCGGCTGAAAATCGGACCGCCTCTTCGGCTAACTTCTCACCGGTCGTTGTACAAGGAATGCGAATCCAAAAGTCGTGATTTCAGATGAGGAGCAGAGCAATCATCCCACACAGTTTCCCACAGTCCCGCGCAGATCTCAAAGTCAGATCCCAGAGCAATTGTCCAAGCGACATTGCTGGCTTGCCATTACTCACCTGACAGCTTGCGTCATTCATAAGGACAATGGAGTGGGCCACCTGAGCCATGAAACTCTGTGTAGCAGACACTCAGTCTGCAACAAGTCGAAAGGACACTTACTCGCATTTGTGGAATTTGTTATGCGAACAAGCGATCGATCCATCGACCCCTGGTCACTATCAATGTGACTTCTACGAGCGGACAAAAGATCAATTTCTGAAATGGGAACCCTAGCAGACCTGTGGGCAACGGCAACGGCAACGGCAACTGCAACTGTCTGGCGAACGAGTCTCAACCTTTTCCAGGACAATGGCAAATACGGTCGCTTGATAGGGGCGTGCAGTTCTCACATTTACCTGTCCCCTACCTGTCTGTCCTCCCAGTCCACCCAGATCCTGAGAAGATTTTCGTGTCTGGCAGACAGTGCGTCGTCGTCGTCGTCTTCATCGCACAAGTGAAACAATGTCGCACAATAATGTGTCCCTTTGATTCAAATAATTCGAGTTCGGACCTTTGCTGCAGACAAGACGGCTGCACCTTGGCCACTTGGTCGAATACTCAAGAGCCACGGCAGTGCATTTGAAACAAGTTCAAACACACATTTCTCAACATTAAAATCTGTCTATCGCTCAGTACTTTGCGTCATTTTTTAGGCTTTGTTACGTAATTGCCGGCAATTAATTAAAGGAGAGTTTTCCACTCGATTGACAAGAGCGTTCCGTAATCTCGGGTGTGGGAATCATGCATGATATCCCACATGATATATGGTGATCACATCTGACAAGTGTTGAGTAATGCGACGACAGTTGAATAATATGCCCTGAAACGCAACAATCTGTAAAATAAACAAAGATTTTTTCCTTTTAATTTCAACTTGCCCCGATGGAAACTACTTTCATTTAATATCTGATCAAACTATGCACCAAACATTTGGGCAAATAATAATTTTTGGTGTATCGTTCTTAAAAAGAAAAGATTTTCTTCTTGGACGGTGTGTATAGACCACATATAGACCCCATACAGACCCCATAAAGTACGAGTATGCACATACATACATATGTACATATGTATGTAGGATTTTCCCCTTGTTGACGTCTTTGACTACTTCTGTGGCAGTTCTGCAGACAGAATCACTCCTTTGATGATATTGGTGCTATGTTTAATAATAAATTAAAGTTACCGAATATTTTTCCACCAGGGTAATTTAACGTGTTCATAAAGAGCGGGCCAAAGGTAAAATACCCATCGATACACATATAACGAATTTCTTGCTCCACCGAATTTAGCATACGGTAGCATACGGTACACTGGTGCCATACGATACGTACAAAGTACAACAGGATCGTATAGAAGATGTCCATAAAAGCGTTTTGCTTTGCACGGCATCAACTTGGATTCAAATTCAAACATCTTAAATCGTACTCCAAACATGTACACTGGGCCAGAGTGACTTAGTAGTTTTCACGAGACCAATTTAAGATTGCAGTCCTTGTTGAATGCTGACTTTATTAACTACCATTCGTCCACTCTATATAAAAGGCCGATATCCATGAAGTTGATTTGGTGTGAAGTTTTTGAGAAATACAATAATGTGTGCTTGTTACATTTCTTTAGTTAAGTTAAGCTACTCAAATCACTTTTTATTGTCTAAAAAATATACATCCACTACCAGTATATTTCGATACACTATTTCTTATGTTGTAGCTTGTAACTGCTGTAAGGTTTCGCTGTTTTATTTAACTAAGGTCATGATAATCGGATATCTTAAAAATCAATTTTATTAATTCCTTCAAGCAATGGAATGGTTTTACTACAGTCGATACAGTCTTGCATGAAGTGTCACCTTTTCCACTTTAATTTAAATCTGCTAAATTAATAAGAATATGAGATTTGAATTTTGATTATACCTAAATATGTAACCATGAAAACCCATCGAAAAACTGGGATGCAGCTATCCCAGGTGAGTTCGAGAACCACTTGGTCAACTTAAGCCCTTAAAACTACCTGCGACACTTTCGTAATAAATTTTCTTAAGTCTTTTAAATACTTTTTGATCCATCTCGAGCGTTTTCTCGCAATTTAATTTGATATACAAAATATTGTAATAAATTTTCAATATGACAGAAAAGCTCTTCTAAGCTCTTCTTCGTCTAAGCACAATAGACGATTCTACCAATCTAGTTATAGCACAATATTTTGTATGGCATATGATCCATTTCGACCGGAACTTTAAAGCTGAACTTTAAAAGTCGGAAATTACGCATACCGTGAGACAGTAAAATATCCAAATCACATTACGGGGGGATATTCGGAAAATATAAAATTTATCAGTACCAAGTTGAATACATATGTATCAATGTCAAACCAATTTCAATCTCCAATTCAAATACCGAGCTTGGTGCTTAGAGCTTGAAGCTTAAAAGATTCATGGAAGACGCCAATGTTCAGTAGTTTTTTAAACCTTGGGAAATTATAGCTCGAAGACATAAAACGTGTGGGAGTTTGGAGATTTCTGTCCGCGAGATGGCTTTTGAGACCTTCGCTATGGATCCTTTAAATCGAAAACATTGTAACGGTAAAACGATCACCAAAGAATATTATTCAGTACTTTTGGGACGTACTTTGTTTTTATTTGGAGCAAATATGCATCATGTAGGATACGTTTTTTCCTAATTAGACATTCCGCAAACTGTAGGACTCCCAAACTCATCGAACTCTGAGCATGTTTGTTGCAGCTACAGCCTGGAAGAGTTCTTGGAAGCTATAATTGAGAGTAAAAATCAAAATAGATTGCATTACGTATATAAAATTGTGTAGCATCACATTGTTCCGGCAACAATGTGGGACAGAAGAAAGAAGTTACTTCCTAACGTGAAAGTAGTTTGGCAATCAATAACCCACTGACGTTCAGGGCACAATTGCCATGTAGGAGGCACTGGCCTATCTGCCATTCATGACCACAAAAAGGCCAAACAAGAATCTTCGGGTGGTCCTAAGAAAATTTCGCAACGAGGTAATTGCCAGCGACTACCAGAAAGTGGTCCGGCCCGGTCCGGTCCTCTCTTGGACGCCTCTGGGGGCCACCCAGAGTGCCCAAAGTGAGAAATTGAAATGTCTTTTGTGCCACTAATAGAGAAATATACGGGCCATAATTTCGCAATGCAACAATAGCCGGGCCAAAGTCAATTGAATGAAGAGCAGTGCGAAAACGCAATGAAAAAAAAAAACGAAAGCAAAGAAATGAGCATCGAGTGAACGAACAAAATAAAAAATGGAGTCGACCGTCTTGGTGGGTAAATAATACTCGTGGTGCTGCTGAACGGGTCTGGCTGCTACCTTTCCCAGCGCCAGTTCTGGGCCAAGCCAAGTGCGGTGACTGTTTTCAACCCCTCGCCAGCAGCAACCCTCATCCCTTATTCGCGCATAGCGAGAGACAGAGAGAGAGAGAGAGATAGGGAGCACACCCAGCGGTTGGCAGGGGGTAGTAGCCGGGGCTGACGTTTTATACAAAGTGTCAGAAGATCCATTTAATTGTGAAATTTATTGGCCAGCAGGAGCAGCGGCCAGAGGCAGCTACAGAAAGAGAAATAGAAACAACAGCCAGAACAGGAGACAGTTTGTCTGGCCCTCTTGTTGGCTTTCTTTCGGGCCATTCGAATAGTATGTTCTGCGGTTTCTGGAAATGCTTTTATAGAGAACAGGGACAGAGCCCACGACGATAGGGTCAGACCGGGCTATAAAAAACCAAAGACAAATTCGTGTAAACAAACGGATTTATATCGAAGATACTCGGACTCGTACGCGTACAGGCGTAAGGTGCAGGCAGTACGAGCGTGGTGTGTGGTGTGTGGTGTGGCTTGCATGTTGGTATTTCTATTGATAAGTCCCTTCGCTCGATAATGAGACTTTCCAGTTAATTATATTTGTACAGGCTGGGTTGAGGACTCTTGGTGTTGCACAAGATTTCCAGTTTAGTTTATCATCCGGGCGGCTTTGGCGGTATTACTCGTATTTTCCAAGGGTCGCCCGGCAAATCCTAGGCGGAAAAGTGGGTATGGCCCGACACACGCTAAACGATGCCTTTATCTGCATAAACACTCTTAATAAGTCGATTGTCCGTTTCCTAATCTTGCTCCGGACTCGGGACCTAATGAGCATCTCCTTCCATTATCTTGCCATGCAAATGCATGCAATTTCTGGTCTAATCCTAACGCCGCGACTTGCATAATGTCTTCCTGTGCACACACACAGGACTCAGGGAGAGTACGTCACATGGTTTGTCCAAGTCCCCCCCACACATGGCATCGGTCTCGCTCGGACTAAGCTGTTTGTCCAGATAAACCACAGACACAGGACACGGGCACGGACACGGACACGGACACAAACGGTCGGCGATGGCAGCGTAGGATCTCCGATCGCAAAAAAATGGATACTGTATGTATGAGCCATGAGCATGAGCATGAGTATGAGTATGTGTGGATTTAAGAATCTCAGCGTATAGCCCCGCTCGAACCTCAATCATCATTATTATGCAATTGCATTTACCATTTACAATCAAACCAATGACCAACAACCAAAACAAACCCCGAGCAGCGCCCAGCTGGGAGGGAGATAAGCCCAAAAGGCAAACAGTAGGTGGTGCCGGAAGTGCCGTACAATGCCAAAATGGACGGACGACTTTTTGTGCAGTTTTCCCATCAACATGAGACCAACAAACTAATCAAAACTAATGATGACATAATTGGCTCGATCGGGTCGTAGGGAGAGCAGTCACAGCAACAGCAACAGCAGCAGCAGCAGAAGGTGGCAGCAGAAGGAGTCCGGTGCGGGTCATAGAATGGAATAGGAAGTGCCTGCCGCAGATCAAGACAAAGCCACACAAATCGACCTTTGTCCCGGCAAGGAAACAGCCATCAGTCAGAGGCGCTCACAAAGACGAATATGTATGTATACATACGTTAAAGTAAAAAAAGGTAATTGATTCCTTTGCCAAATTCAATGCGATGACACCAAGATTTTGCTGCTCGCCGTGTGGTCTTGGTCTTGGTCTCGATCCGGTGCTGCAATTAGCTGGAACCAACATATAATAGAAGGAAATATTGTGACACTTGGGAAAGGCGAAATTCTTAAGCAATTCATCAAAACGTAGGCACATGCACTGCTTTTCTTCATAGTATAATTGGCTCTTTCTTTAGAGACTTTTCCTCTTGCGGATGTTGCCCGCGGCGTAGCGTGTGCTACTGCCAAGGCACATTTCCCCCGGGGGTCGTCTCAGAAAGTTAACAGCCAACACCCTGATCTGATATATCAATTAGAAAACGACGAGCGTGTGTTTTGTATTTCTTAACAATGACTGTTGCTGTATTTGTATGCACATAAAAAATGCCTAGCTGCCAATGAGCAGAATATGTACATATGTATGTATGCATATACGTACAAGGTATCGAAAACAGAGTATGTAAAGGTCATTTGAGTATATAAAATAGTATATGTAGATAGTTGTATAAGTTTATAGAGATAAGTGCGGGCAGTATCAAATGCTTTGTTCCATCAAGTTTGTTCAGGCAACTAAAAATGATTTTCAGACTTCAGCCGGCCACTGAAATATCTCAGCCTTTCGGACAATACATACATGTGTTGGGATGTATAAATATTCGATAAATATATGTATATATATGTGCGTATGCGGTATATGTTGGTATGGATATGTGTGTGGCCCTTCTTTTTGGCAAGCAAAGGCGTTAAGTAAGGCACAAGCATTTGAGCCACTGAGATTACTTGGTGGTCGCTACTCCTCCCCAGATTCGAGTAGATAATTTGAGGTCCATTTACGATTGCTTCCTGCTGCCTGTCCTAGTACAGCATTATGGCGGCCTGGTGCTTGTCCTTGCTTTCCGGCTCCAGGCGAAGGCGGCGATCGCGGCCCTCTCGGCGTCTGGCATACAGGAGAATGGTTATGTTGAGCAGCACCACAATGGTGGATATCACGACCAAGTAGAAGCTGTAGCCCAGGGAAGCCAGCCCAGTGCTATACCAGTGCTGCTGCTGGTGCTCGGTGAGAAGCACGTTGTGTATGAGATACTGGTAAAACTGCACTAGCCATGCGATAAAGGCTAAAACCTGCGCTCCCGCGGCTGACATATTGGCAGTAAGAAGCAGAACCATGGTGCCCCCTCGCTTGGCTGCCGAGGCAGACTTTAAGACAGCAGCTATGGCAGCGACGGCACAGGCCAAGAGGCCAAATCCAGTGCCCAGTGTCGTTAGAAGCCAAAGCCAAAAGCTTGTTTCGCCGTTCTCAGTTCGAATAAAGGTGTAAACTAGCATGAAAATTAAACATCCCATTATTGTTGGGTCTTCTATCAAATTTACGGAGGCTCACCATCAACCGGATAGGTCCGAACTCCAAATCCGAGGTCTAGGTTTTGGTTTCCATAGAAAAGGCCAAAATTTACATCTCCCTTAGCCCTTGATGAAGTGTGTCGTCGTGGAGACGCGCGTATCCAGTGATTAGTGGTCATACTGACAAGCAGCAGGCCGATGGCTAGACAGCTCCCAAAAAATGTGGAGAAGACCAACGCACGTGTGCGCATGCTCATCTTGATAAACTTGTGATGACCGGTGGCAGGAGAAGCAGATCGGTTTTCACCATTTAGAAATCGTCAACACGAAAGACTTCAACTGCAACAAAGAAATTTCCGTTCGGTATTGAATGCGGCCACAAATACGAAGTCTTGTCCACACTCACCCTTTTCGCTTTACGGGCCGAACACAGGCGCAGTCAGACTCTTTGTTAAACTTTCCTTGTTTTATTTTGCTAAATTAATACCTTTGTTATTTGTCTTCGTACTTGTTAAAATACGGTAACATCTTTTCTGTGCACTCTGTCCAGGGCTGGCTAAATTTTAGAGTCAACACAAGCCAAAAATGGCTAGAGACGAAAATAAATAGGTTTAACATTAGGCTATAAATATTGTAGTGTTTCATTTAAGTTACATTTAAATAAGGAACATCGTCAATGTCAGCAACATACCTTTAATAATTGTATATCACCTGTAAGTATATTTATTTTAAGCTAAATTGCAATATTTACCATATTTGCCATATCACTTATAAAAATGCTAGATAAAGCTGAAATATAGCTAAAATGGCAGCACTGACTCTGTATATTTCGCAACGCTCTGGCGCTACCAGATCGAGTCACTTTTGAGCGATATACGATATGTAGTGAAAATATTATTGTTAACTTTCATCTTGACAGATATAAGCTGGATTAAATAATTTACAATTTTCGTCTTAAATAATATGTATAAAGGTGCTAGTATTATTTTGCCTTTATATAATCAGCGATAAGTCGTGTGCAATTTGTGTTGTTAATTCACAATGACAACTCTGTAAAAATAGCGCGAAAATTTTGTCTGCTCTGCGGAAAAACAAAGTGAAATTTCATCTAAATATGAGTAGCCGTAAACACAGGGGCCACGAAAATATGGAAAATCTGTGCCCCGTCACCAGGTAACTATGGTGGCCAAAGAGCCGTCAGTCAGAGGGGTCCAGGGGACTCGTCAATTGAAATTGCATACCGTGACGTCACAGGCACTTGAACGAAAAGAGGTCAAAAATACATATTGTTGACTAATTAAATTGTCGGGTACTTGACCTCTGTGCTGATCGATGCACTTTCTTGTTATGTATTTATTGTAAATGCACTTCCGCCACCAATTGCAGAAAACGCTCAACAAGTAAAAGCCTCGCCGTAGCTGCGGGCGCTCTCCTTTCTGCTACAAAAACGTCACATTACGAACACACTTCTTCGCCATCGGCACTAACCTACGAGGCCCTGGAAGAGATGGGCGTTGGAATGTTGGACTCCGAGGAGAGCAGCTCATCAGCCATGTCTGCCATAGCTCTGGTCGTGAGTACAAGCGATGACAATTCCAACGAGACTACGCCTCACCAATGTGCCAATGTGGCTCGTATGTCACATCAGCAGCCCCAACGGCTGAGCCTTAGCTCCACAGCCGACACAACGTTGGACAGCAGCGGGAGCAACACGACCATCACCGACGATGTGCAGCAGAAGCTTCAAGCTCTGGCCCAAGCCAAGCGCTCGGCTCTAGGTTCTGAGTGCAGCAGTAACTCGAACTCGCCCAGCAAGCGGACGCGAAATCCACTAGTCGCAGTGTCTTGCAACAATCAGTGCGATACTGCAGCTCCGCTTAATATGCAGCCCTCCACCAGCAGACAGGCTCTCCGGCAGCCCAAGAAGCCAACAGCAGCGCCTACGCCCCACTTGGCCAACAGTCTGGTGGGAAAAGACAGCTTCTTCGTGTATCGCACGGCCACAATGAGTGCCCACATCAGCAGTGGGATAAACTACTTCGACAAGTTGTCGGATGAAATTTTACTGGATATTTTTAGATGGTTGCCAAAAAAAACACTCTTGCGGATGGCGACCGTAAGTCGACGATTCAACCGATGTTCCCGTGATGAAACTCTTTGGACACGACTGGATTTCGGCTTACGCACGCTTTGTCCAGCTGCCCTCGAACAGGTTGTGCGCCGAGGCGTCTTGGTGCTGCGTCTAGCCCAGGCTAATGTGAGTAGTAGACTCTATATGTTTTTGGTTGTACAATGCCCTTCATATCTGTCTCTGTCATATATGTACGTAGATACAAGAGCCCGCTTTCACACCATTGGCCTCCGACTTCAAGTGCCGCTTGCAGTATCTGGACTTGAGCATGACTTCCATTAGCCAAGTATCATTGCGCACCCTTTTATCCCAATGTCGCCAGCTAAAAAAACTAAGCCTGGAGAATGCAGAGCTTAATGATGAAATTTGCGCTGAGATTGCAAAAAACAAATCCCTGGAGGCACTGAATCTAACCATGGCCAGCGGGCTTATAGCCAGGAGTGTGCGATTGATGATGGAATCCCTCACAAACCTAAGCAGCTTAAACATTTCGTGGACAGATCTGAGTGCCGATGCTGTCACAGCCTTAGTCACACACATTTCATCCAATGTCATTCGCCTCAATGTGGCTGGCTGTCGACGCGTACTCTTTGATTCCCGTAAGATTTGCCTAGTGCCCTCCTTTTTTACCATTTGCATCCCATATATCTGTTTTACTCCCTCAGATGTGAAATCGCTGCAGACCCGTTGCCCCCAGCTTCTAGAGCTCGATCTGTCGGACTGCAACAGCCTGACGCCAGCGGCCATTGAGGCAATAATGCAGTTCCAAATGCTGGAGTATTTGTCCGTTTCTCGTTGTTACCTTATTCCTGCGGCCAGCTTTATGTAAGTACATTTTCTACTCCCCCATTAACAGCATTTGGTTATCTCCGTTTCTCTTTCAGTGAACTGAAGGATATGTCCTCTCTCACGTATCTGGACATTTTTGGAATGCTCTCGGACGGCGCTATGGAGGCGCTTGAACAGCAGATGCCCAAAATGGGGATCAACAAGTTTATTCATAGTTCAGTTTCTCGACCGACAGTAGGATCGCGTCGTACCTCGGTTTGGGGGCTACGCACGAGGGACTAAATCCCCGTGTAGCCTGTACCCAACCCAATACTAATTAATTTGTAATCAGTTCGTCTGCATATGCTATCGCCTAGCGCATTTGTTTTATTCTCAATGCAGTGAAATTAATTTAAAACCACGTGATTTCACTCGTCCACTTCGCTGATTGGAGCCACAGGAGTCTCCCATTCCCATTCGTCCCAGCTGACACAGTTCTTGAGACTTTCCACAAAGCCCATTTCGTCGGGGCACTTCACTTCGCTGGCTGGTTCGTTAAGTTCTTCGCACTTCCAGTAGGACGTAGCATCCCAGTTGTTGCGGAAAACTGATATTTCGAGTTCCGTTTGGGTCTTGCAGCCAGGCTGACCACTGCCATTGTAGGCATCGACAACGCAGCATGCAATCACGAGCAGAGAGCAGACGGTAACCTGAAGCTTCATTTTAAGATAAACTGATGGCGGATGTGGGAACTGAAATGCCTTTTATAGTTGCCTTGGTCCAGTCATATACCACGTGAAGTGCAGCCACTAGTACCAGAAAATGCTTTCACAAATTGGCAGAAAAGCAAACACTCACAACAATATGTAGAACTGATAATTTTTATTTTCCCTGCAAGCTCAAACATAAAGACTATGAAATATTATTGCAAGTCCACGTTATTTGGAATGAGTCATGCAGTTGCAGTTATCTTCGATTTGGAAATATTGAATAAATATATGTATAATTAACAATAGTTAATAGTGATAATTATCAATATAATAGAAAGTTAATAAGTTGTTCGGCTTTTAAAATATCGGAATCGAATCGGAAATGTTATGTAATACCATTTAAGATAGATTGTAGTAGTGTACTTGTGTGAATCAGCCTCATGGGAGTCTTTCCTACCACAATTGTATACTCTTATGAAAATTATCTTCGACACGATAAATTATCTTAAAAATCTTAATGAGATCAGAAAGGGTACGAGCATGAAGGAAGCTCCATTTTCTTTCTTCTTTGTTCATAATTGGTAAATTGGAATCGATCTGCTATTGGGATGGGATAAGGTGTTGATATGCTAGGTTTCGGTCCCATGCATCCAGTCCAAATCCAGTCGCCAATCTGCCATCTCCCAGTATCTAGATATTCCTGTCACCTCTGAATTGACTCCAACCCGTTCCCGTGCCTATACATATTAACACAGCTCCGGCTCATTTGTTCAAACTTACAATTCAATCATCCATCCGCTTTTGAGCATCAAGTACATATCCGCATCTGTTATTCCTTCCTAACACCACGAAGTTCCAGAATATTCTATACATTAAACACCAAAAATATTGGATACCAGATAAATAAAAAGACATAATTCAATAATTAAATCCTATCTACCGAGCCACAATAGATTGCGAGAGGTCAAATTAAAAAAAATAAACTATTTGAATTGTTTATTAATGGGTGTGTTTTTAGAGTAGTGGCATACGACCATAACGCATACATATATCTCTCGCTCACACTGCATGCCTTCCCATAAGGCTGTCTTTTTTTTCAGCTGGTCAGTTGTCAAAGTTATGTAATGTCATACGGGCAGGATATCATTTGCTGCAGTCGAACCAAAATTTTAAAAAATAGCCCGTCGTCTGTCTGTAATTGGGTTTTCGGCAAAACGCAAAACGAATATCACATCAATAGTGTAAACGGGTTATTAATCTGCTCATGTTTGGTAATTTTCGATATCATTTTGGCGCCATTGGATCATATCATTGCAGCCCTTAAAGTATTTTGGCCTATGCAAAGTACGGTCACTCTTTTTACTTGGTGCCTGTCCACACGTAATTTTAATCGAAAAAAATCTGCGAATTGCACAGATAAAATTGACAAATTCGGCTAGTGGAAATTATTCCGCCGCATGAAGATGGACGAAGGAATGGTATTGAAGCAACCTACAGACAGGCGGTTGGGCAATGCGGGTGATTTGCCCCCAGGTCCACCCGGCGTCGACGAAAAAAGTGGAAATGGAAAAGGCGAGGAAGCAAATGCCGCGTCAGGGAAAAACAGCAAATCAAGCTCACGCCGTCGTTCAAATTCGCGACGCCGCTCGACATCTCGCCGTCGCTCAGATTCCAGAAATGCTGCATCGCCAGGAGCCACGCGCCGTAGACGCTCAATATCGCGCTCGCCAAGTCCTCGTCGGGGCCGCTACGACTCTCCGGACTATGGCAGGTATCCTGCACGTCGACGTTTCGATCGCGACCGTCGACGGTCTCCCGACCGTCGGCGCTCCCCTCCTCGGCGTGGCAGACGCGAACGCTATGGACGGTCTCGCTCCCGCAGCAATACTCCTCCCCGTCGCGGAGGTCGTGGAATCAGTCCATCAAGCCGCTGGTCACCCAAGAAAAAGCCAGCCTCTCCCCCACTACCTCCACCGCAGAGTCAGGGGGGACCACCGCCTCAAATGGCGCCTGCTTATGGCGTTATGCCGCCGCAAATGTACGCGCCCGGGCCGTATGGGGCTCCACCCGATGTATATGGTCATCAGTACGGGATGGCGCCGCCAAATGTGTTTCCGCCTCAAGGACCGCCGCCCGGATATGGCATGCCAGTGCCGCCAACAGCACAGACAAACTTCAATGCTGGCTATGGAGCAATGACCACAGGCGCCTGGGTCGTAAATGGTAAAGAAACCTTTTAGTCGTTTTTTGAAAACACGTTTAACCGACAAAAATACATACATACACATTATGTGTACAGGGGAAAAGGGTATAATTTTCCGAGTCCTGCAAGAGCTATTTGTGACGATTTGTTCGCTTCTTATTTTGCAGAGTACGGCCAACAGGTGTGGATGCCACAGACCCTGGCTGGGGTTCCGCCGTCCGCACCAGAGGCACTTGTCCCACAACAGCAGCCAGTGCAGGAAGCACCGCCGCAGAAACAGCTGGAGGACGAGGATAAGAAAGCGCCAGCGCTCGAAGGCGCAGGTTTGCCGCCACAGGATGGTAAGTGTGGAAATGAATTCTATTCTGGTAACTACGAAAATTCACATGCAAACCTCTCACATTATGTTTTATTATTGTTGTCATGATTACGCCCCTAACAAAAACTTGTATCTGTAACGTAAATGCGCGCAATTGGCTCGCAAACAAAAACAAAACACACACAAAAAAACAACAACCAAATTGCTGTAAAGATAATCCGAATCTAGCTTTAAACGCGCAGCCACACGCTGACACACCTGGGCGAGGGCTTGAAAAATGGCATTCCCTTTCGAATAGAAAACGCATTTCTTGCCGTTTTTGTGTAGTCGAAAAATAGCACTTCTTGAATGGACGCTCCTCGTCGTCACCCCAACATGCACTCCAACCCCAACGAGGACAGGCAGATCAGCCACAGACACGGCACGGTCAGACTCGATCCGATCCGATGCGATCCGGAGACCGCATCCGCGTGTAACTAGCCGCTGAAATGCACTCGAGAATGCATTTTGTAAATGAAATTTGAACTTGATTTTTTCTTCCGAAAATGCGTACTAATTTGCATCTCTCTTTTCATCCCCCATCCATATGAATCGCCGAATGGCAGCTGTGGCCCAGGAAGCAGAAAATCAAAAGGATGAACTCAAGAAGCAACGCACCAACTACGTGAAGAAGGTGACCCTGCTCAAAAAGGAAATGCAGGTGCTGATGGATCAGCGTGAAGACTTGGCGGACGGTGACGGCGCACCACCCTCGCCAACCACTAAGGCCTTCATTGAGGAAAATGATCGCCTGCAGGTTAGTAATACAACATAAAAGACTCTCACAGAGTGTTGGGTGCTAGGACCCCTAGCAACACTTGGCTCATCTCACACTCACAATTATTTAATTGGCATTGTAGGTGCAGATAAAGAAGAAACTGGACACCATTGAAAATGTAATCGACATGCTGAATGGCATCATTGGCGACGAGGAACACGACGATGAGCAGCCCGCGAGCATTCGCGCCAAACCGAATGTGAAGGCACCGCCAGAACAGGTGGCTAGTAGATCTCAGACCACAAGCGAAAGCACCGCTGATAGCTCCGACTCTAGCTCATCGGCTAGCAGCTCATCCGACTCGTCGTCCGAGGGCGAGGACGATGAAGACGGCGACGGGGCCGGCGAAGGTACTCCCACAACTCTTCTGAAGCACCGAGCTATAAAATCAATGAAGTCGAAGCAGCGACATGGTGAAGCTACAACGAAACCAGCCCCAGCTCCAGCACAAAACTACAATTTTGTGTTTTTCGATCCCGAACAGCATTGGTGCGACAGCTGTGGCGTGTTCCCGAAAACGGCGCGTGACTATCTGAAGCATCTGCATGCCGAGGAGCACATGAATCGCGAGACAATAGAGACGCCCTGGCATGTGGGCATTGACCACGACCCCTATCCCACGTTTGAAAATGCGCCCATCAAGCGTGTGCCCGTACGAGGCATGCAATTCCTCGTCCCGGCCAACGCCTGGTTCTGCAAGCTGTGCAGCGTTTGGATTGGCGACCTGCACTGTGCCTCGGCGCATCTCAAGTCCAGACTCCATTCCAACAAATACGAGGTGAGCATCAACTTTGGATGCTGTCTGGCATGATCTGGCATGAATCCGCAGTGCAGTGTATGCAATACAATACAATATTAAACGTTCATCCACCTTACAGCTCTTCATTAATCAAACGCCCAACTATGAATCTGAATGGATCGCTAATCGCGAGCGGGCTGTTCAACAACAGAAGGAGGACGATGCCGCGAAGAGCAAAAGGGTCAAGAAGGACGATGACAAGGCCTCCAAGAAGCGCAAGAAGAAGAGGTGAGTACTTTTGAAATGAATAATTGCGAAATATGTACATGTTTAATATAATTGAACAATCTCCTTTCAGTGGCGAAAAGAAGAAGAAAAAGCGAAAGCATGGAAAAAAGAGCAAGCGAAATGGCAACAGTACCTCGTCATCCTCGGAAAGCTCCTCGTCGGATGAAGAGAAGACGCAGCCACCCAAGAAAGTGCATGCCGAGGATCCAGTGGCTGTTCCAGCAGACAAACCAATCAACGCCTCCTCCATACGAGTGACCATGCGCAAGCAGGAGACTCCCTTGGCCACTAAGCCGGATGGTCCTTTTCAAGCCGTGGTGGCGCCCCCGCCCCCCATCATCAAGGATTCCATGAATGCGCCTGTTCGTGGCAAGTGGACATCTGCCGCCGGCGAGGATCATGCTGAGGATCAGAAGAAACGGGACGACGCCATGCTGCAGCAGTGGAACACTGTCCAGCCAGTAATCAGCGAGAGCGAGAAGAAGTTGCTGGAGCAGCTCAAGGGCAAGTTGAAGAGCAAAGGCCCCCGCGAGCCAGAGGATAACAAAAGCGCTGCTCTGTCCGCGGGGCCCGCAGCGGATAACAAGTCAATACGCGGAGGCAGCCGTCGTTCCCGCAGCCCTAGGAGGCGCAGCCGTTCCCGTAGCACAAGTCGTGGCCGCATCGATCGGGACCGCCGAGATCGCGACCGCGACAGGGATCGTGGGCGTGACCGCGATCGTGACCGTGAGCGAGACCGCGATAGGCGTCGGTCCCGCAGTCGCTCACGCAGCCGCGGTCGCAGGCGCTTTTCGCGTTCCCCTTTGAGGACAAGCCGAAGAAGTCGCTCGCGCGACGTACGACGACGTCGCAGCCGCAGCCGCTCCGAGGAACGAGTGGAGCGACCAGTGATCAAGCATTCCGAGTTCCGGCCGCGAGCGCAGCCTGAGCGCAAACAGAGCGAGAACAAGCGCGAGAAGAAAGATCCAGAAGCGAAGCCAAAGCCGCCGAAGAGCAGCAGCACTGCCGCCATTGGAGGCAAGAAGCTGCCCTTTATCGGCAAGATGCCAGTATTCAAGAAGCAGCCAGCAGCAGCTTCAAGCTATGAAGCACTTGCCTACACCAACGGCTCCTTCGAGGCACCTCCACCTCCGCCGCCCATGGGTGGACCAACGGCGCCGGTGGCTGTCCGACACCCTGCACCGACAGCCGCTCAAATACAAATGGCCATGATGGAGGACGCCTTTGGCAATGCTCCGCCCTTCCATCCGGATGCCGGCATTATGGTCGACTACGACGAACTGATGCCGGATCCTGTTCAGTTTGCCAGTCTGATGACCAACTGCCCTCCTCCACCGCCCCCTGGAGGCGGATCTGATGGGGAAATGCACGAGCTGCACGACGCCGAACAGGAAGCGAACGGCAATGATGAAGAGGATGTTTTGCCTCCCGGCATTGATGAGGTCGAAACAGATTTGGTGCCGCAGCCAATGGATGAAGCTGAAGAGCCTCGGGACGGGGAACTGCCCAAGGATCTCGCCGAGGCACTCGACATTATTTTCCCCACCGAGGGACTGGCGGGCGATGCTACGGACGAGAACAGCCAGACGCAAAGCGTACCACAAACCATCACCACTATCGTCGAGGATGAGCCAGCACTAAACGAGGACAACCTTCAGGATTTAGCCAAGCAGGGCATTCACCTGGTGACCATCGGCGAGGCGGATGCCTCCAATGCAGTCAGCTCACCCATGGAAATGTCCACTGAGGATGAGGAGTCTCAGCTGCTCAATGGGAAATCCGAGTCCGATAGCCTAAAACGGTTTGATGCCGAGGACATACCCATGCCAAGCTCACCCCACGCCCCTGGGCCCGTTGTCGCCGTTGAGACAATGAGCAAGGTTATCAGTGACCCCGTGGATGTTTCGGACATACCACAGCCGCCGGCATCACCGACAGAGAGTGAGAAGATGAGACGCCAGGCGGAGCTGGATGAGCTGGCCATGTTGGGCATCGACAGCAGCGACATGGCGGCACAATGTATGTAGAGCGGCACTCTAGCTGCTAACCCATTCGCAAGCAAAAGTAAAGAAACACACCACAACAACCAACACAAAACCATTGCATCAAATGAAACGACATACACAAGACACATTTACTTCACCACGCATTCGTCCTTTTTCTGTTCTTTTCAATATAATCTACATTTAATCCATCAATCTAACTATCTATATACTTATTCTTAGATGCGTTGTAAGGTGTTTGACAGTTTCCGCGAAACGGTAGCAGGCAGCAGGCGACATGCACACATGCACACGCCAGCGGATGCAGATTCAGATGGTTGCAGCGATGGGACGCCCCGGGATGGCCAAAAAGTAATCAGTTTGATCAGATTTAATTTTTAAGTTTGAACCGAACCTATGTATGAGTGTTTATGTGACGAAAGGTTTTAAATAAATGCGCATATATGTATGTTATATATGTATGATGGAAACTAGAGAATGCAATGCAGTAGCTTCCGCGGAATGAAGTGGCGGAAATGTGTGTGGTTACAAGTGTATTTTCCGTTTTATTAAATGGCACTTAACCAATATAAATGGGTTCATCTAGTACAAAATCTTAGGGCCTACTTCCTTACGGCTATCTGGGCACTGGGATAAACATCCTCCGGTCCGCGAATAACATTCTGCTCGCTCGTATAGCCATTGCTAATATACATATATTGCTATGTGTTCTAGCTTTTGATTTTTGTTCTTTTCAATAGGTACATGGTTTCTCAGTTAGGTTGGTTAGCCTAGAGTTACAGTTACGCCTACAAGTTCTCCGACAGAGGGGGATGGATTTAGTAACAATTTGTGTGGGTTATGTTGCGATGGACAATTTACATACAAGTAGCTGTGTGCGAGCCCCTAGTAGCTAGAAACGAGTCAACAATGGAGGGCTAGGGTGAGGGGAGGGGCTTATGATATGGATGAAGTGTATTTGTGAATAGTTTTGGCATGTTAAAAGTATCCTCGTCATATTATAGTATACATAGGTATGAAGTTGGGCTATGCGAAGGTTAATGATTTATAAATAATTTTGAAACGAAAGGTGTGCAGTTTCTGGGATTGGTCGCCCCGTCGATCCGGCTGCTATAAGTGGGTGACGCGCACTGCCCTCTGGGGCCGTTGAGCCTTTGCATTCCAGTCGGGGGCTCTTAGCTAAAACTATAAGTCCGTAATCGGTCCGTCGGCCACGCTGAATTTCGGTGCTGCTGTTGCCGGTGCTGTCGCTGCCGATGCAGGTGTGGCTGCCAGTGGTGCTGTGCTAGACATGGTCGGATTCCAATTCGATTGGCTGCCCTTGACCTGGACACTTAGGTCTTTAACCAGTTTTTCAAGTCTACAACATTGTTATAGTAGTAGAGGGATGGATGGATGGCCAGGCCACAACAGAACGTAGAAAGAGAAGAACAGAAATGCAAAAAATGGTAAGTGGTTATGATTAGTCACCGTATTACACTCGATTTAAATGATGAATGGGTGATGGTGCCTATGTGAATATGCATGCATGTAGATTAAGTAATATTGTGCTTGGTTAGTCAAAGGAAATACAAGTAGAATAGAGCATAGACTACACCCACGCTATGATACGTTGATTGGCCTCCTTACGTGCGGCGGCTGCTTCGCTGAGTTCGCGCTTGAGCTGGACATGCTCCTTTTTGCGTGGCAACAGTGGCGGCGGAAGTGCGGGATCCGGATCCACATGTTCCCCAATCAATGCAAACGTGGGCGGGCTTTGCGCGATCTGCTGTGCCAGAGCTGAGGGCTGCGAGTGCTGGATAGTGGGTGTGGGCATCCCATTACTGCGGGACTCGCTGCTGGAGCACGACAGGCGCTTGGTAGTTGTCACCGATGCAGCCTCGTTGTCCTCCTCGATCTGCTCCTGGCGCTGTTCCTCTTCTATCTCGTCATCCTCATCCAGCGCGTGCGTACTTTGTGTCGGTGTCTGGTGCATTATTCCATAATGTAGATTGAACGACTGAGCTCGCCGTGGTCCCGCTCCTGCTGCTCCAACACCACCGCCGCCACCATTGGGGAATGGCTTACGCGATCCACGTGCCCGATCGTTTTCATAGATGATGTCGTGATAGGCCTGCCGCTGGTTGTAGCAGCTGGCCAGCGCCTGTCGCAGGTACTTGTTTTCTGCCTCCAGATGCGACAGGCGTTTGTGTGTCTCCTTCCGCTCCAGACGCAGCTGCATCACGTGCGACTGCGTTCCGTGTCCGGGGGCATAAGAGAGGATGGACGGATGTTGAGCAGGAGTGAATAGAATGGCGATTTTCACTCACCTTCAGATCATCGATGTCGCGCAGTATGCGAACATTACCCTCGTTCAGGGACCACTGACGCTCCTCGACCATTGATTTGACTCTAAGTAGAACGAAGATCACATTAGCCTCTATGTCATCTCCATCTCCAAATATGCAGTACATACCGACTGAGGAGGGCATCCTCGCGCACTCTCGCAGCCTCCTTGACCTCGCGCACCACATCGGTCATCATGCCGGGCGTATAGGCGCCTAGAAGTCAGAAATCGAGCAATTAATCATCAAGTGCTTCGTGTATCAGAGCACAGAGGTGGAGGTGGTGCCGCATAGCTTGTACCTGTACCTGAATGAAAGGTGGGTGCCGGACTGTGCGTCCCACCGAATCCACCGCCAAACACCAGTGGCTGACTTTGTGTGCTTAATCCGCTCAAGCTATCTCTACGGTGCCGCATGCCCCCAGCGCCAGCGCCAGTGCCAGCAGGGCCAGCACCCGCCCAGGCCTGGCCGTTAGGCGCGTGCTTTAAAGCTTCGATATCGACTGTGTTTACGCATACGTATACGGGTGCAAAAGAATACATAGAAGAGGGCAAAAGGGAAAAGAAAGTGGCAACAAATACAAATTAATTGGGGGATAGCGATACGATACGATACGATACACGATACACATGTGGATGGATACAACTAAACAGAAACAAGAACTTAAGGTTTGTGAAACAAAAGCCAAGAAGAGATCAGATCAGATCAGATCGGATCGGATCGAATCGTACAGGAAATATCGTGGTGAAAATCGTAAGTTTTCCAGGGCTCCGGTGGGATCCATGGCTGGATCTCCCAAGCCTGTTGGGAACGAACCTTTTGTTTCATGCAGATTGCGGCATATCTTGGAATTGGTATCGTGCAACAGATTGATTTGCTCCATCAGCGCCGCAAAGAACTTGTTCTGCTGCGCCAGGTCGCAGCCGCTGTCGTTGGCGTTGCCATTGCCATTGCCATTGCGGCAGTCGGGCGTGTTCTGGCCACTCAGCTTGGAGTCGTTGTCTGAGGGATTCAGCAGGCAGGGATCGCTGAATCGGAATCTGAAATTAGCATCGTATGAGGTGGGACATTTTATGTGGACAATAATTTCCTTACCCTCTGCTAAAGTTTGGATTGCTTCCGTCCAGGACATCCGTCGAGTTCTGCTCATGCTCGGAGGTGGCGCCACCGCCAGCCGCCCCTCCCATCATATTGACCAGGGGCGGCAGACTGGCAAACTCCTGCCCCCCATCGCCGCCATAGCCCATGCCCATGCCATAGCCATAGCCATTAGGGTAGCTCTGGGGCGGGAAGAGCATCGGATATCGATGGCTAAGGGCCTGCGAGTGCTGCGAGTGCGAGCGAAAGGAAAGGAAACATTACTGGAAATGGCTCACGAAATCTAGTTTCGCCCTTATGGCTTCAACTCACGCGTTGAATCCCCAAGCTGAAGGGCGTGCCAGAGCCCATGCTATAGGGCTGTGAATGGGAGCGCATGAGGAATTGCTGTTGCTGTTGTTGCTGCTGCTGTTGTTGTTGTTGTTGCTGCGGCTGTGGTTGTTGCTGCTGTTGTTGTTGCTGCTGCTGCTGCTGCTGAACTGCTGCCTGAGTCACAAAGATTTGCTTATTGGCGGTTGCTGTGGGCGGAGTAAAGTCGAGGAATTCGGAGGATGACGACAGCTGGGCATTGGTAGCATCTCGGAGGCAATTCTCCAGCCAGGCATCTAGATGATCCTTGGAATAGTTTGGGCCCGTTCCATTACTTTTGTTGGCACTGGAGCTGCTTCGATTCGTGTGCGAGGGAGCTGTCGTTGTGGTTGGAGTGGACGTTGACGGCCCCACGCTGCTCCGTGATTTGAGTTTCTTGCGCTTGGTGGCATCCAGCACTGAAAATAGGCGACAACAAATTAGTTACAACTGGGCAGAGACTCGCATTCACCAATGTCCAACTGCCGAAGAGTAAAACTGATTAAAATACATAAGGAAAAGCCCTCACTGTTTCCCGTTTCCCTCTGTGAGGCGCTGCAGCTGGGCATTGCAAAAACGCAAATGACTCACAGTAAGAGCCGCGATGCAACTGACTATTCAATTCAGCTAAGCTCAGCCCCAGCCCCAGCCCCGGTCCGACTCGACTTTGCTTCGAATCGACTCGACTCGGGTTCGCCAAGTTATTTCAGCCCACAAAAATGTCGCGGGAGCGGTGCTCGCTCCAGTATGAAAACGGGTTTCGCTCACCGTCCGCTCGCACTGCTTGTTCATTTGTTGTCGGTTGTCGGATTTGGCCTGGGTCTCGGCTAGGTAAATATTTAGCTTTTGGGAATTCGAGTGCGAGCGTTTTCTCTTGGCAAAACGGTGGTCACCCTGTCACCCGACTGCGACTGATTTCATTTGCGAACCGGTACGTCGATACGTCGGGCAGAACTATGAAATGATCTTGGAGCGCCTGAAATTGCATAGGCAGTGCTCGGGATTTGGCCCAGGGCCCTACTCCATTATCGGAGCTCCCTACGGGCGCATTCCAGCGACATAAGCGAGCCCATCAACGTAGCGCAGTCCCTCCCTGGGGCTCTGCGCTGTCCGTTTATATTTAGCCCAGATCAGAGTGAGCCGGTTGCCTCGGTTTCTTGCACTGTGACTGTGACTGTGCCTCTGGCTGTGGTTGCTCTTGTGCGAGTGGGAGTGTCTTGGCTTCGGTTTCAGCTTCGTTCTTCAGCAGAAGGGTGGCCATGGGGGTGCTAAAAATAGCCTGGAATCGAATTATCAAGCGGATGTGGACACTCGCGTTCTTCCTAAACGGTGGCTGGTTCTGCTTGCAAATGTGGGATATCTTTTAGACTGCGTTCTCTAGCACATACAACACGATGTAGTGTTACAGAGAGTTAAAGAAATATTTTCTTGCTTTTCCTGTGAGGACATACCTCTTTGATCCCAGAAATTGCAGTGCATTTCTCCACAGTGTACATTGGGGACTCTCTCTCAAGGTTGCGTTCCCATTTATACCATGATTGCGTAAGATTTCCCAATTCACCCAGCCCCATTTGCTGGCTAATCGTTTGCCCCATTGTTGCCGCATTCACGTCACTTACCCAATTTCAATGCCAGATCAGAACGGATCAGATCAGATCGCGTGTACGGCAGTTGTATCATAGCAGACCAAACCCCGAAATTAAATCAATCACTGACCGTAAACACGCACAGACAGACAGGGGGAGGGAAGTCGTTTGTGCCGCATCACCAGGTGATCCGCACACAGCCTTTCCCTTCCTAATCGAAAGACTTAGTGAAGGCTTCAGTTTGCATCCAAATCCACAGAAAGCAATTGATTATTTTGATTTGATTGTACTGAATGGTGTTTCCATTGAGGAGTGAATCTCTGGAGCATCAATCCCAAAAGTAGCTCTTAGATTCATGCTGAACTATTTTACTTATACCCGAAGTGCTTTACGCACTTGAGAGACGAAAGAATGTGAAGTGAAGCCTTGAAGTAGCTTCAATTTCAGGCAAGAGCTTCGTCTGGACTGATAAATATATAAAGCTCATTCCGAGGGATCACCTCTACTTTGCGATCCAGAATATTCGATACATATTGAGTGAATTCATTGAATAATTCCATAAAGAAGGTATCTTGTAGTCGAAATAGTCAGCCAAGCTGATCTGCTTAGGACTGAATTAATAGAAGTTTGTGACAAATGATTAAGTACTTAAACGGCTCCACGCTAACACGCCAATCCTACACGTGTTCCCGACACAATTCCGCATACAAGTGGGCTCCATGTGGTACTCCCCCGTACGAGATCACTTACAAATTGTTTGGATGGCTGTTTGGCGTGCATGTCGCCATGTTATAGAGGGGAGGATAGGAGACCCGTCCATTAAGAGGAGTGTGTGTTTGCGTCACATCGCGTGCCGAGGTGCCACCGTCTTGTTCAACAAATTAACAAAGCATTTAACTCTTTTTAGCTCCCGTTCTTTCCCCTTATTTTGGGGGATCAGCCTCACCTCTGTTGCTACTGGACGAACCAACGCCCGGGGCATTCTTCTGGAGACCGCTGGTGCAGGTGGGCGCGGGAGTGACACTAGAGCTGGTTGCAGCCGCCTCGGTGGCACCGGCTCTGCTAGATTCCACTCCTCCTCCTCCTCTTCCACCGTTCGTGTTGATCTCCATCTGGGTTGTGGTTGTCATTGTTGCCGCTGAAACGCTGCAACGGAAAGAAGACAAAGAATGAACATAGTATTCAATATCGTTTTACCCTTCCTATGACTCGGCGTTCGACCATGAAAACAGCACTGCAAAAGCCGGCATGCAAAGATGTTTGCAGGTTGTGAAGCGAGGGGAACGGACAGCAGAAGCGCGAGAGACGGGTTGTCGGAGCGACAAGGCAACAAAGGCACATCAGTGTGCAACGTGTACACTGCACAGGGTCGGAAAACACCTGTCCCTTTTCTTTTTGCACTGGCAGCAACTTGCGCGACTCCAAAAGCTTAGAATGGTGGTTGCAGGCACAAGTTATTTGTGCTGCTGCTGCTGTTGTTGTTGTTGCTGTTGGTGCGCCCCTTCCTCCACCTTGTTGACGAAAAGTAAACAAAGATATGACACGGAAGAGCACCCATGCCCCCAAGTTAGTAGTCAGACATAAATAAATATGTATGTAATGTATGTACATATGTATGTACAAATGTAGTAATGAAGCGTATTGAATGCACGCCTAAACAGTCGGTAACAAGGAGCTGCACCGATTGGCAAAGGAGAGGAAGGAATATACATACAGATGTATGTACATGCAAACTATGGACAAGGATCGTTGAAAGGTATCCATAAACCTGCGGCATATTTCAGCATTCGGATCATCAAATGACCCTCTGAATAAGCTAAATAAATAGACGTATGTACATATGTATGTATGGGTCTCAGTCATTAAGTTCTTTTGGGAATGTTACATATTACATATAGGTTTATGTACAAGCATTTTCATGCCCCCCAGAGAGTCGTGGAAAAGTTGAAGTTGAATGCTGGGTTTCTTTGAAATCTGGCTCCCATTTCTGACAGCGTAATTGCCAGGCCGTTAAACGAGGAACATGGAAATGGAAATTTTTGAGGAACATGCTGCTCCGCGGCACATCCATTCCGGATGGAAAATTAACAGAGCGCTGCCACGCGTTAGTTGGCGGGGCAGGCGCCTGCGGCAATTATTCAGCTACAAAGTGCTAGTAGACCCAATGCCACCACATGCACCCACGCCACATACTCTTGGATACACGCAGATCCGTACTCCGTTTGGTCTGATTACAACGGTCAAAACCAGTTTGGGCCAAAAAATATTTGAAGCAACAACAGTGCACGACGAAAGTCAAGCGACGCTTTGCTTTTTCCACGCTCGTTAGATACAAAGATGCAGATACAAAGACACTGCATGCTTGTAGATACTGTACACAGATACGTAGATACAGAGAGACGGCCTTTGTGTGGGTTCCAATGCCAAATTATTGTGTGGCTAAAACAAATTAAAGCAAGAGAAAAAGCCCAGACGGGACGCATCGACGTTTCAATACCCTTTCCCTTGCGAATTTTTTCGATTCAAATTAAAGTAAACCATTTGTCCGTCGGAAAAAAACTATACGGCTAAAACTAATGATATTCCATCTTATATTCATACAGGAACAGAACGTGATATGGAATATAGATGATATGGATATGATATGGAGGATATGGTACATATGTACATATGTAGGGTCCGAGGATCGGTGAACCAGCGTTGCAAACGTCTGATAAAAATGGAAATGCTTTCTATAGGAAAAGGGCATGACAACTAGCAAACGAGATAAAAAGTCACTAAGAAAGAGAGGAAGAGTCAGACACGGCACGTTTGGCCATTAAGTACAGCAAGTATCTCAAAGATACAAGGGGTGGACCCCTACACATGTACATTCCCATTGAAATGTATCCACACAAACACAAACACAACACTAACGAGCGCGAGCAGCAAGTTGTTTTTATTGCGATTCTCCATTCCATTGAGACGAAAGTGAATTAAGTTTTTGCTTTTCTTGGGTCTCGCGAATCCGAAGCAAAGGGAAAGGCCAAACAACATCCAGAGGAAAAGCAGGGCAAAGCAAAAGTAACAAACATCGAAACGACAGCGCAGCGACAGCGCCAGCGACGGCGGCACTTAATTTAATTTCAGATAGCGCAAAAATGTTTGATATCATTTAAGTGATAAGCACGAAACGAGTGTCGTTGTTTCTGTGAAATAAGCAATCGGAATTCCGCCATGGGAATATCTGTAATGGGGGTTAATGCCGCCTAAACAGCTATTTAAAATTATATCAGTAGTATAAAGGGATTCGATTGCCATTATATCTGATTGTGGTTTGAACGTATCGTTATAAACTAAATACCCAACAGAATGCCCAACGATGGCACCAAGCATCAAGTCTAAGGCGTAATGTTTCATTACTTTGGCTATGGTTGTCCCTGAATATGTGCGCGGCAAGGTGAGATTCAGCTCCGGCAACAAATAAAAGACGCCGAAACATTCGTGTTTTTGTTTTTGGCTCAAGTTCTTGGCTATTGACACGATGCCAAGAAAAAAGCGCATGCCGCAGTGAAAAAGCAGATGAAGATGAATATCTATGGATGGTGGGAAAAAAAGGGGAAATCGCTAAAATATAATGGAATGGAATGGAGCTTGAACCGTGAGAGAGCCCGATAGATAGAGAGGAGTATGGGAGAGGGAGTGGAATCTATCAGTGGAATCTAGACAGCGGGGTTCACGTTCACCAAAAATTAAGCATTTCGAACCGGTTTTTGGACCAATAGTCAAGCATTTCTCCCCCAATAGATGGGATCGTGTGTATGAGTATTCATTCCACACATTTTAATGACAACGATAAAAACAAAGCAAAATGAACTGCCATTCAAGCGAAGTCGGTCTCGGACATGGCCATGGCCATGGAGATGGAGATGGCAATGACGACCCCACCACCAAATCACCGGACGCCATCAATGAGTGACTGCACACACACAGCGCACACAAACACTCCCAGAGCGGGAGCCCAGTCGCTTGGTTTGTTGACCCGCGCAGAGCAGAGCATTCGAAAGATCGAAGAAATACTAATGAATGAAAGGAGACAACGCGATGACCAAGCCATAAGGCTTGGTTCGGCAAGGAGTAGAGATGGGGCAAACGGCTTGCAGTGGAAGTGTCATTGCAGCTGTCTTAATGGCAACCAAACAGTAGGCAGTAGACTGCAGACTGTAGACAGAAGGCAGTAGATTGATGGCTATCCGAAAGTAGTCGCAGAGACCAGCACCAAAGCGGGCACATGCTCACTGACAATGTCCCATTTGGTCTGCTTTTGTGTCGGGGACAACGACTGCGACTGTGCCTGGGAATGACAACTATCGAGTTTCCCATACACCCTCGCTCCTCCTTTTCCTTCGCACGAAACGAAACTGAAAAGCTAAATTATGTGTGTGAGATGACGTCGTCGACATTGCCATTGCCATCGAATCGACTCTGGGGCGGCTGCCACTGACTAGCTAGTGGGAGGGGGAGGGCCCTTGGGGTGTGGTGTGTTGTTGCGCCTGCATGACTTTGAATTCGAAATGGGTTTCTTAAAGCGGAGCGGCTCAGCCCAACACATTCTCAAGGTTTCAGCAATTCGGTGCAAATACACACATTTCTATGCCTAATTATCAAAGTTACCTACGCGTTGCAACCGACTCGCAATTGAAGCAGCAGCTGGGGAGCAGGAGCAGGTGCAGCTGCACTGGAAGATGCCCGATCAAGGCAGCCTATTCCGAAAGAGAGCACCGGGTGATAAATTAAATGCTAATTAGCTTGCCTGCTCAATGGCATTTCAATTTTTGCACACAAACACACACGCACACATGCCCAATGGCATTGGAAATTTTAAATTCTTTTGCGTCACACACGATTTTGTATTGAATTTTCGTACAGCGCGAAATGATTGATTTGGAAATTGTGAATCGCAGCGAGACGACAGCTGCAAAGCAGCCAAAACGGTTTTGAATAATAACCGATAATTAAGAGCAATTCGCACAAAATAACGGAGTCCAGAGTTAAAAAAATTTATGTTGTTGCTTACAGTGTGACCGCGAATTTATTAAAAAAATATATCAAACAACCATCAGAAATATACCGAAAATTACCTTATCAGTTTTAAACATACCTTTAATATACTGACGGACACGACAAGATGCGTTGATATTCCATGATTTTGATATTCGGTTTAATATTACTAGCATGTTATTGCTCTCAGCCCCAAACAAATAATTTTATCCGCTTCATCAATAAATTTTGTACAACATTGGCTAGTTTTCAGAACTCCTTTTCATTGGATTGTTTACATAATAAGGTGCAAACAAAAACGGCCAAAGCATTAAACGAAAGTGTGAACTATATTGGAACTTTATTAAATATACCTTTATATATCGATATACCGTAATTATACTTTGAACTCGATTTCGAACGTCAAAATATCCCGTAAAGTATATACCGTATGGTTGCTTTCGCCGCGACCAGTCTGACCGTGGGTATCACCCCAGATATATACCAGTAAATTTACGAAATATACCATATATACCATAAATTCTTAGCCCGCTTAACTCCCTTCTATTTAAACAGGCAAACAACTCAAGTTAAGCCGCGGAAAATAATACTGTTTATTCCACCTTCCTCGGATATTAAGATATCCGAGCATCACCTAGTCAGCTTAAAAATCTCTTTCTTCCTTGCTATAACCACTAGCTATCTTGATGCAGAAAGCGCTTTCAACAGGAACCTTAACAGTTTTACAGTTGTACACATCCTCGCTATCATTTCTTAGTTCGTCAACAAACAATGATCAGGCAACTGCCGATCTTTTTGCCCAATTTTTCAAACAACCTATTCTCATTAAATTAATTCTTCATGTTTTGCCCTGGTCTGGAAGGAATCTTTTATCATTCCTCTCCATAAGAAAGGTAGCAAGTCTGATGCAAAGAATTATAGAGGTACATATATGTTTCTTAGATTGTATCTCCGTAATTGCAAAATCTCTGCAAATCAGGTATATCTACAGCTCAGCACGGGTTTATAAGGCGATGGATCAGCAACCAAAAATTTATTAGAGTTCACACCCTTTTTTATTAAAAGCTTCCAAGGTAACTTGCAGACGAATGTAATTTGAACCGATTTCAGTAAAGCATTCGACTGTGTAAATCACACTCTTGACCACACTTCAGGGTTTCCGCCCAATCTTTTGAGACGGATTTATAGCTTCCTTTGCTTCCTTTTTTTCTAAGTCTCAAACAGTCCTTTATTTCTGGTTACTTCTGGAGTACCACAGGGCAGCCATCTGGGCCCCCTACTTTTCACACTCTTTATTAATGACCTGCCTTCAGTATTAACAAGCTCTCGAGTACTTTTAACTCTGTGTCTAGCATAAGGACATTTCATTTCACTCTCGCCTGCAATCCTATCTCAATAACATTCAGTCATGGTGGTGTTCACATATGTTTAACCTTAATCTTTCGAAATACAAAGTAAAGACGGTTCATCGCTCCAGGCCCTTGTTGGATCCTTACACCATCTGCGGGGGCTCTCTTGAGAGAATTTCAATGTACATTGACAAATTGATTCAGCTCACTGGCTGCGAGCTGTAGCCCTGAATTCGGTACGTATACAAATTACAATAACTGTGTACATGCAATACCGTTCTGTACTCATTATCCTCTTCGCTTGTCCATTCTTTTCTACCGTAAATAATTTAAATAAATCATGCAATTTGTGGAATATTATTTTTATTGAATGAAGCAAGTACATACATACATATGTGTACATATGTATGTATTAAACCATAGTGGTTGACCGCAGCACAATGGCTTCGTGGGGCATGAGGGTGACACTACTAGCCGAGATCTGATCGCCCACCTGCTTGATGGATTTATCTGTGACCAAGGCGTACTGGAAATTGGCGGGAAGTCCATCGAACACCTTCGTCAGATCCACATTCTCGATGGAGTCGAATACGTTGAACAGTGAAATGTAGACGTAGTTTCCGCTCAGGTAACTAGAATTTGGAAGATCTTGAAATCGATTCATTGCTTAGATCAGGGCAGGAGACTCACCGCTCGACGGCCAGGACGTGGTTGTTGACAGCCTTGATTTCGGCAGAGCCCTGTTCGATGGTGGGCTCCTTGCGGAGCTGTTGCAGGCGCTTGAAGATGTTCAGGTGGCTAAGAGAGACTCCGCGCTCGGACTTCACGTTGTGCTGGGCGAAGTCGCCGCCCACTGGCAACCAAGTGCTCGATGCGGTGGTGAAGCCGGCCATATTCTCGTCTGACCAGTGCATCGGGGTACGAGCGGGATCGCGTGAGTTGTCCATGTAAGTCTCCTCGTAGCCGTTGCAGGCCTGCGGGTCCACAGTGTCCTCCCAGGACACATAGCCATCCAGCATTCCGATCTCCTCGCCGTTGTAGGTGATGCTGCAGCCAGGCAGCGTCAGCAGCAGGATATTGAAGAGGTCGATGCGGTCGGCTCCAAAGCGGGAGCCCACGCGGTTCTTGTCATGGTTACCAATCTGATCGGATGATTATGTGTGATCAATTGAATGTCATGCGAGTGCGGTGGGAGTCTCGTGATAGCACTTACCACCCAGTTGGCGCTCTTGCCAGCTGGCATCTGGTTCAGCCAGTTGTTAATCAGGTATTCGTAGTGATAGGCATCGGAGTCGTAGTGCAGATTGCTAATCAACTGGAAGTTGAAGGGTATCTGCGCGCCTTCGGCCGTGGCATTGCCATAGTAGTCCATGACGATCTCAATGGGGGACCAGGTCTCCACCATGAGGATGCTACGCCCACATACAAATTTAAATAAAAGGATTTCGTTCCGAGGAGACAGCCACTTACCGCTCATCGCCTCCATTGTCGGCTTGAAACTTTTCGAGGATCTCACGCCATTCGTATCTGCAAGGAAATTTTAAAAGTCGTTAGCTTTTCGATGCTCCAACTATTACTCCCCACAGAGCTGCACTTACACCAAGTGAGGGGTCTCTGGCTGATCCACGGTGTAGATTTTGTGGGTGTAGCTATACTCCTCGGGGTCATTGGTCCAATCGTTGCGGGGCTCATTGGGATAGTTGCCATTCTCGTCCGCCTCAATCTCAAAGGCATGGTAGATGGCGTCTACGCGGAAGCCGTCTACACCCTTCTCCAGCCAGAAGCGAAGGACATCGTTCATCTCCTCGCGCACCACGGGGTTACGGAAATTGAAGTCGGGCTGCTTCTTGTGGAACTGGTGGAGGAAGTACTCCTGGCGCCCCTCATGCCACTCCCAGGCCGAGCCGCGGAACACGCTCACCCAGTTGGTGGGGGGAATGCGCTGCCCGTTGGCATCAACGAAGCCGGGATGCCAGACGTAGTAGTCCTTGTACTTCTCCTCGCCAGCAGCAGAGCGGATGAACCAGTCGCATTCATCGCTCGAGTGATTGGGCACGAAATCCAGGATGATCTTCACATTCAGCTCCTTGGCACGGGCGACCATGTTTTCAAAGTCCTCCATGTTGCCGAAGAGTGGATCCACGTCCTTGAAGTCGGAAATGTCATAGCCAAAGTCGGCCATGGGGGATTTGAGGAAAGGTGACAGCCAAGTGGCAGTCACGCCGATCTCCTTAAGATATTCCAACTTCTCTGTGACGCCATTCAAGTCACCGATTCCATCACCATCGGTGTCCTTAAAGGATCGCGGATAGATCTGATAGAACGAGGCTGTCTTCCACCAGGGAGTGGCCGCATCGACGGCCAGAAGGCCAAGGCCGATCAACAGGAATAGGCTTGAACAAGTAGTCATTGTTAACTGAAGCTGGTACGATTGTAATACGCTTCTTATATACGAAACGATTACCCCAATGCTACCCCGGGCCTGCTATAAACTATTGGGCATTGTGGCTTATCATTTATGACTTTCAATTGGAATGTTTCACGTAAATAATCTAATATCACCAGCAGAGAGAAATATATGAGGAGACCTTAGACTGCGAGAAATGCGTATGAATGAAACACTGTTGAGTCAGGCGCTAGACCAAGGGAAAACCTGCTAAAGGGAATCCAATTGGATGGAAGGAATGTGCGAGCTGGGGCCTCGCCATGAGGAAGGACCCCCTATGACCTACACTTACTTAGCTTCAGTTGGCTAATCTCATCACATCGATCTCATACCTTATCGCAGCCTTGAACCCCCAAGAGAGTCGTCTTCTACTTAACCATAATCCCTATTAAAAAAATCCCCCCAGGAGTGACACAATAAATTATTCATTCCAAAAAAAGCTGTAAGATTAGATATGATTCCAAGTCTGATATTAGAAAGTCAGTATATGCAACTCTCCTTTTGGCCGCCAATCTGTCTCATGATCTCCGAACGTGAAACCTCACCGGGCGTTGCTGCCAATAAATACCAAAACTTGTTATCATATGAACCTGGTCGCTAGCACGAAGCAACCATATTCGCAGCGGGAGACGGAATGGGAGTCGATCCACTGAAGATGACGGAAACGGGAATGGAATATTGGGTGTTTTATACCCTCCACGTATTCCCAAAATAGATTTATATTGCACGTATTATTCGACTCACTTCTCATCCATGCAACCACAATGTGCCACAGTGAAGCATGGCCGCGTACAGCTAGTAAAAATATAAAACAAACATATGTATGTACATATGTGTGCATGGAGAGTATCCTCTTTGCTTGTCCATCCTTTTTTAGTTCGACCATTTCATACACTGAGTGACAAAATTATATTTATCGGCAGTTTGCTCGTATATTTCACCTTCCTCGGATATCTTAATATACGAGCATAACCTGAAGACTCTTACCATCCTATATTCGAAGTGTCGGTCGATATTGGACCTACTAAATTGGATCGAACGGGTAAGCTTGTTGAACGTGTCCGCTGCTTTCGTAAAGCATTAGGGATTTGATTCTTGAGTTCCACTTTCTTGTCCGCTTTTCACAGGACCCTAAACAGTTTTACAGCTTCGTACCCAGAAAGAGTACAACGTCCGCTGTCACTCGCTTTCATTTCTTAATTCGTCGGCAAACAATGATCAGGCAGTTGTCAATATTTTGCCCAATTTTTCCAAACAACCTATTCTCATGTAAGCTACTCTGCCCAGCCGTATTCATGCAGTTTACCAAGGTCGAACAGAATTCTCAGCCCATTGTTAAATGCCCATGATCTTCGACTAGATGGTAATGTTTCGTCAAAACGACGACGAAATTTTGCAAATCAATCTCATTTTTTAAAGACGAATAAAATAATATATTTAATGATGCAACTGCATGCATTGATCTTCTGGTAAATGAAAAACAATAACTTTATACAAATTTTAAACTGTTAACGAATTTAAAAGTTAAACAGTGCGCAACAACTTTTTTGTTATATTTTTCATGAATGGGCACTTAGTTTATGATTAAAACTGGGGTATAGACCGCCAAGTTTTATTAGATCATTTAAATAATAGTTAAAACTATAAAAAAACATAATGTTAAGTAGGAAATTTCCTTTTTTTATACAAGAGTCGAAGAATAATACATATATCAATACTCCTTGTCTCTGTAAGAAAATTAGCCGCAAAATTTCGTTAAGGTACTTCAAACAGAGACTTGCTGTGAAAAAACTCATAAGGTGTGTTTCTCTCCCATCTGCTCTCTTTCGAGGACCGTCCATTTAAACTTTAAGCCCACCACGGTTTGAGAGAGCGAAAATTCTAAAAACCTGCGAATAGATAGCATGAGAAATAACGATAAATTATAATTAATTATTCATTAGATTGCAGAAGTAAAATTTTCCTAGAAAAATACGTAATTCATTTCTCCATAAAAAAGTTGTATACATAATTTACCAATATTTATTTTACAATTAATCAATTTATGTTACAATTTATAGTTAGAGCCAGAGCAAAAAACCACAAACTAATATTTATTTCCATTCATTTTTAAAGTGACAATTACCGACGGTGAAAAGTGTTGTTTGACCTTCGATATCGAAACTAATTTATCAATGTGGACAGTAATGCATTTTCCAGATTATTAAATATTTAAACAATATATAATCGTAATTAAATATTATTATTATTTCTGACTGGGTAGATGGAATATATTCTCAAGGTTATTTTTAATAAATACGCGTACTATCAAGTCTAAAGGTAATTTGTATATGGCAACAAAATCGTAAGCAACAGTTGTTTTAACATTCTCGAAAAGCTGTTCCTTAAAATAAGCAGATTCGCAAAGCTCTTCTGTAAAATTAACAGAGCAGAGAAGTAATGTTATACATTATATGTAGTTGCCGACTTTTACATTCACAAAATGTCGAGAAAAAGGACGAAATATCTCGATGGTGCGCTTCAAATCATCGATATTTAAACAATTTTTGGGTTTTTCAAGTACATATTTTGTGTTTTTGTTTCGATTTGGTTTTCTTCGTGGGCTTCTGGACTCCAATACTTGGTTTATGGTATAATTAGCCGACATATTAGAATGGGACGTAATATGCGCAGGTGGATCAACGGAATGCCTCGCTGCAGTAGTACGGACAGAGAACACGCGATGCTACGATTCAGCAGGAAGTGCATGTGGTGTGACCCAGAGATCATCGAGGTCATCGGGCTTCGCTGGTGCAGGTCGTCTGGGTCCTGCAAAATAATATGAAAATAAAAATATTTACATTCGAAATAGGTCGGCATTATCTGCCTTGACGTAGATGGCTGCAGATCAGATTATATCTTGGTTTTAATCCAGGGGTCGGCACCCAAACACCCAAACTAATAAATAGACCCAAACTCATTTCCATGTCTCTCTGTACGTCAGTCTGTCTTGATGAGCGCCTAGATCTATAGAGACTATAGATTGCTAGAGCAACCAAATTTTGTTTCCAGACTCATGTGACTGCTACACACTGCTCCAAGTGTATTTCAAAATGTATTACATACACAATGTAGAATATATTATTTTAGATGTATAATCGACATTGTAGATGTAGATAACAGATGTAGCAAAATAATGTAAAATGTAAAATATTTTTAAATTCTCACAAACTGAGTACGGGTATAAAAGTAAAGTCGCGTCTAGAAGCGACTCACGTGCTCCTTTTGTTTAATTATACCCGTACTCAAAAAGAGTTAAGGGGTATATTGTATTTGTGGTAAAATTGGAGTGTGTAACGCAGAGAAGGAAAATTTTCCCACCCCATAAAGTAGATATATTCTTGATCAGTATCAATAGCCGAGTCGATAGAGCCATGTCTGTCTGTCCGTCCGACTGTCCGTCCTCATGAGCGCCTCGTTCTCAGAGACTATAAAAGCTAGAGCAACGAAATTTTTTTTCCAGACTCATGTGATATCACAAGTGTATTTCAAAATTTTGCCCCGCCCCCTTCCGCCTTCACAAATGACGAAAATCTGTGGCATCCACAATTTTAAACATACGATAAAAATAAAAACGCAGTATCGTAAAGAATGACCATATCTATCAGATTGCTAAATCTGGTACAGATCGGAACATTATTATGGCCAGAATGAAGAAATTAATTTTCAGTTGCTTCCCCACTCCTCTGGCGTTGCTGACGATATTCATTCTCTATCTCGCTCGCACACACCTGCCCTGTGCAATGCGCGAGCAAAACCCTCGCGGAAGAGGTGTAGAATCTAAATGGTAGATGTATGTAGAATATCTGTTCTACATGTATTATTTACATTTTACATTTAGATGTAGTTAACAGATGTCGCAACAAATGTAAAATTTAAAATTTTTAAATTTTTTTTAAATTTCAATTATAAGCTCACAAGTTTATATACTGACTGAGTATGGGTATAAAAGTAGAGTCGCGACTAGAAGCGACTCACGTTCCTTCTCGTTTTCCTTTGGCTTAGTAATATTTTCTTTTTCATGTTTATTTGAATTAATGTACTTGAAATATTTTCGTAAGTTTCATTTGGTCAAGTAACTCTACTCAACCAATCAAAATGAAAATTTTTTTAAACAAATATTCTACATAGAGTGTGTGCGAGCGAGAAGAGAATGAATAGCGTCAGCAACGCCAGAGGAGGTGGGGGAAGCAACTGAAAATTAATTTCTTTATTCTGGCTATAATAATGATCCGATATGATTCAGATACGGTCATTATCTACGATACTGCGTTTTTAGTTTTATCGTATCTTCAAAATTGTGACTACCACAGATTTTCGTCCTTTGTGGGGGCGGAGCGAAATTTTGAAGTACTCTTGTAACAGTGTGATATCACATGAGTCTGGAAACAAAATTTCGTTGCTCTAGCTTTTATAGTCTCTGAGATCTAGGTGCCATCAGGACGGACAGCCGGACAGACGGACGGACGGCCAGACGGACAGACGGACGGACAGACAGACATGGCTCTATCGACTCGGCTATTGATGCTGATCAAGAATATATTTACTTAATGGGGTCGGAAAATGTTCCTTCTCTGCGTTACACACATCCACTTTTACCACAAATACAATATACCCCTTAACTCTTTTTGAGTACGGGTATAAAAAACGGACAAACCAACCTTGTCCAACATTTTGTCATTTTTTTCGCCAAAAGGGTTTGTTGTCGCTATCATCTGCCAGCCATTGTTAAATTTTTATTCGAATAAAATCATTTTCTTACTAATTTTTATAAAAGAAAGATTTATGCAAAATGAGATGTTGGAAAAAAATCCCACTATAGGGTTATGCTTCGTTGTTCTGACGACACAAACTTTTAGAAACGTTAGTTACAGGTGATCGACGGACTTGTAAGTTGTCACACTGCAGCAGTTCAGCTATGGCTAGCAATAAAATTGGCAGTGACTGCACCATCAAGTGGCCCATGCGACACCAAGCCGAAGCCTGTTACGCGCGGAACCCAGGCTAGAAACGCAGCTCTCCTCACGCCCAACCGGGGGGCACTGCCCCATGACATTACCGAACCGATCGCGAACAAAGATAGCTAAGAAAAAGTACTAACTACGGGAAAGGTATGTAAGTATTATTGATTTAAGAAGAAGAAGGGAATTAGTGGTGGATATTATAAGATAGAGATAATTATAGTCCGAACATAAGGTTGAATAACTAAGGGTGGAAGGTTTATTAAAAGCAATCTACGAGTGTATGATGGCAGTCTCACACCTGCATCCTCTGCAAATCACCTATATCACCAGCTCAGCACGGGTTTATAAGGCGACGATCAGCAACCAAAAATTTATTAGAGTTCACCCCCTTTTTTATTAAAAGCTTCCAAGGTAACTTGCAGACGAATGTAATTTGAACCGATTTCAGTAAAGCATTCGACTGTGTAAATCACACTCTTGACCACACTTCAGGGTTTCCGCCCAATCTTTTGAGACGGATTTATAGCTTCCTTTGCTTCCTTTTTTTCTAAGTCTCAAACAGTCCTTTATTTCTGGTTACTTCTGGAGTACCACAGGGCAGCCATCTGGGCCCCCTACTTTTCACACTCTTTATTAATGACCTGCCTTCAGTATTAACAAGCTCTCGAGTACTTTTAACTCTGTGTCTAGCATAAGGACATTTCATTTCACTCTCGCCTGCAATCCTATCTCAATAACATTCAGTCATGGTGGTGTTCACATATGTTAAACCTTAATCTTTCGAAATACAAAGTAAAGACGGTTCATCGCTCCAGGCCCTTGTTGGATCCTTACACCATCTGCGGGGGCTCTCTTGAGAGAATTTCAATGTACATTGGCAAATTGATTCAGCTCACTGGCTGCGAGCTGTAGCCCTGAATTCGGTACGTATACAAATTACAATAACTGTGTACATGCAATACCGTTCTGTACTCATTATCCTCTTCGCTTGTCCATTCTTTTCTACCGTAAATAATTTAAATAAATCATGCAATTTGTGGAATATTATTTTT